>RJWH01001890.1:0-31793 GCA_004363575.1 Solenodon paradoxus | reverse complement strand
GTCATTCATATTTCCATAATAGAATGGGGTGGAAAATGAGAACAGAGGGATTGTTGAATCATTATTTGCTAGCCCACAGTTTAACTCACATTATAAGCAGGTCATCTTTATCAATCTATGTACAATCAAGAGCTAGATACCATGAGTGAGCTTATACAAGATTTGTCTTCTTACTTTTCTTAGCATAATTTCATCATCCCTCCATGTTGTCACAAATAGCAAGATTTCATCTTTTTATAACTGAGTAGTATTATTCCATTGTACAAATTTCACTCATGTGGAAGATAAATAAGGAAAGTATATGAACATATAAACCCCTTAGATTCTGACCACAGATAGTGGTTCCAGAGGGAAAGGGGTATGGAGAAGCAACTGGTAAAGGAATCAACTATATGATGTCAAATGAAAACTAGTCTTTTGTTGGTGATAACATTGGATATATCAGATGTCAAAATATAAACTTGAAACTTCTGAGAAACAAAACTAACAAAACAGAACTCTTCTACTGTGAGGACAGAATGGTGTTCATCAGTAGAGAAGCAAAATGGGGTTGAGAAAATTGGGTAAATGAATCAGTCAGTTATATGGTGGTCTATAGAAACCAGACTTTTAGTAGGGATCATAATTTTGTATACAGATGTCAAATTATAGTGCTCTATACCTGAAATGTATGATATTATAAACAAATGAAAAGAGAAAACTCACAAAGTGATCTAAAAAGGGATAGTTTAACTTAAAAATTTAGATAAAAGAATAAGACAAAGAGAAATCGTAATACTTCTGAGAGAAACCAAGGAAGAAAAACACACTAACCATGTTAGCTCTCTCTAAGGCAGGGCTTGGACCTTGGTGGAAGTTGTGCTAACAGCCAACTGCATGACAAAGACCCTCACTGCCTAGTAAAGGCTAAAGATGGTACACTGTTACCTGGCAAAGTTTCAGGTGAGCCACAGCTTGAGAGGAGACAAGCCAACATGCAAGAGAAGCAAAGTACCATTGTGACAGGTGAGGTGGGGGTGGGGGGGTTGTCAGGAGGGACATGGGAAAGTTCTCCCCTAGCCTTTCTAGGTCTATGAGGTCACCAAAACCCATACATTCTGTGTGCATCCTGTGACAGAACATCACAGAATGTCCTCTTGTCCACAATACTGATTAAAATGAAAGTTAACATATTGTTGGGTGCAAAATACTTAAAGGAGTGCTTCCATTCACTATGCTAAAGCAGGATTAAAGAGTGATTTGGGAACAGAAAGCAATAAGTTACTAGTGATAACAGCATTTTAGCATGACAATTGGTAAATTTTCTATAGAAAGTTTATTATGAAAATGGAAGATTTTATTAATACTGTAAGCCCTGTGACATATATGATTTTCATACATACATATGTAGATACACGTGTGTATATATGGGTTTGTATATATACACATATATGAATGACAACCAATTCAAGAAACTGTATAATGTTCTGCAATCAATAAACCAGAGTCTGAACACTAGCTCTGCCACTTCCTACTTCTATAGTATTTTAAGATAATGGCACCTTCGCCTAGGGATTTGTATGGTGATTCCAGTATTTAGTGGAGCCTCGACATATTCAAGAAATGAGACACCAACACTCTCATTATGAGACTTCACTACATTTTGATACATTATAACACCTCAGTGAATAATTTCAAATATGAGTCAATACTATTTGTGTTTCATATGCTGTCATCTCTCAGATGGAAATGATTCATCTTCTATCATGATGAAACAGAAATGTACAGGCCTTTATTCCACTTTGTCTTAAATACAAAACCATTAACATTTGAATAAACTTTCCTTTCCCGTTTTTTTCCCAATGACATTCCATTTCCCACTCTGAAACTTCCAAAGTAGGACATTATAGGTGTTGTCTCACTTTCAATCAGAAATAAAAATTGTAATATGTCTTAGGTTATTTCCAACAGCCTTTGAGACACTACTGAATCCCAGTGGCATTCATCAAATTGAATATTTGAGCACTGAGAGGTACATGCATTTTTAACACACTGCATGAATATTAACAGCAGACTATAACTCCTATTGGAAATGACAAAGCAAAGTGTAGAAGTTTTATCAATTATATTTCCCATTTTAATGGAATGGAGAGAATGGTAAATTTAGTAGGGATTGGGAGGAAATTCTAGTACAAAAGGAGCATTTCAAAGTTAGGGGGCAAGGAGCCAGCAAAGAATAAGAACTAATTCCCTTGATCGCCTCTATGTGTTCACAGGTGGTGACAATAAGAAAGTCAATAAAGATAATAATACTGAATGAGATTGCAATTTTTAAGTTCTCCAATATAAGAAATCTACAGAATTTAAAAAAATTAAACTCCTCTTGAACGGGAATGTTATATTATTTCCTTTTGATTCCCATTACTAAGTTGCTAAAACTTACAATTACTTCAAGTAGCATGGCTCTCTCCCATGCCATCACTACCACGAACAAATTCTCACACCAAAAGTAGAAAAGAACATTTATTGGTCCTAGATTTTTATTTTAATATACTTTTTATTACACAACTTACAGAAAACTTGCAAAGATACAGAAAAACTCATTTCTCTGGAGCATCTAAGGTGAATATGTCTTCAGTCTTGAATAATATGGGCCTCTACTTAGAATGACCTTTAAAAGTAATAACCAACCCAGCATTCTGTTGGTTTCTTTGTAAAAGGAAGCCATAAATTTTTTTTTACAGAGTAAAGGAGTGCTTTTCAAGATCCACTCAGCTTAATAAACCTTATTCATGGGAAAGTTTATGTAAGTAGATTGCAGAGTCTGACACAGCTCTTTGTACTTATGCACTTTCTAAATTCTCACCCTCTCACCCTCCCTTTCTAGAGATGCCCTTTTATCTCCCCCAAATATTTATCCCTGGAAACTGAAGTCTCAATTCTCATGTGACTATCTAGAGTACCAGTTGTCCTTTATTCCAGAAAGACAATTTGCATGCCATCCTGATGAAATGTTTTGGGGGCAGGGTAGGACTGGTAAAGGAGAGTGGAGTGAAAAAGTAAGTGTTGAAAATATTTTCTGTACCATACCAAGAATATTCTACCATACTCAACTGCTAGAAAGGGTTTTCACTAAAATGGCACATTAACTGTAATGAGACTTCAGTGTGAATAAGGCAAGAACAGCCAGCAGCTGCTTCGAGATTACCCCAGATGGTGGCTCTGAAAAATCTCAAGGAAAGCAGCCAAAGCTCCTATGTCTCTGCACTTTTGACCTATCTAGAATCCCCCAGAGATGAAATTACTTGTTCATTTCTCGTCCAAGTCCTTAGTTCCCCAGGGGAAAACAGATGGTGGCTAAGGATATTCAGGTGTTTGAAACTTGAAGTCCAAGCAGTTGCCTAATGAAACTTTCAGCCTGTGTCATCCTGAGATCAAACTCCCGCCACTCTGCACTTGATAACTGGGAAGCTAACTGCCTCTTAGAAGATGGGCACTTGAGTAGGATCAAAGGAAGCTGAGGACTAGTCTGAGCCCCCACTTACTTTTTGTGATCATGAATCCCTGCACAGGTGGGGAGTGCAGATGTGTGAGAGTTGCCAGACAATTCTGTATTGCTCAAAGTCCCAATTACTTGCTGATTCCATCTTATTCAGAGGTTAGGGAATCCTTGTCTAAAACATGAAGAAAATGTCTTGGATAGTTTGTGCCACTAGACATCAAACTGCAGTGTAAGAAATTGTAAGAGGTCCTTTTGTTCACATGCACCGTTATGGAACCAGATGATCAACGAAATTATGTGATTTCAACTGCATGCCTCTCAGTGTGATTACCTTGAGGATCACCTTGTTTTATTAAACAAGTATTTTTAAATGTTACAAGATTCCTGTTTACATTCTTTATGTCTAATCCTTTTTTTTTTAATGCTATTAACTGAATAATAGAATAAAAGAATAATTGACTCATCAGGAAGGGAAAACCAAATGACTACATCAGAGATGTGTTCATTTATTTCTACCATGGCATCTTCCAGAAGGATTTTCCAGGATCATTTTGAACACAGGAGATTTCTTAGCCTTTGACATAACCTCTCCCCCCAAAACTTGAATACCACTTTGAGATATTACACCACTGAAAAAGAGGTAGGGGCAATAGGTCAAGCTAATTTTGAGTTACTTCTGACTTGGTTCACCTGAGGTGCCAAAAGGAAGAGACTGAGTAGCTCACCATAGTTATGAGAAACAGGCAAGAAAATGGCAGTGAGAAACCCAGGAAGGAAGAGAGGGTGGGGTGTTCATACAAGAAAAGACTAAGCACACCTGATAAGCACCCTATAGCAAGTCAAGTTGAACCCTGAGATTTGAAAATGGTGAAGTGAGAGCTACACCTGACTGCTGCCTACTTAGCCATAGCTCATGATTAGAACAGTTTGTGAAAAATCTGTTCACTGTGCCCTTTTATAGAATTCAATCAATTTAGGTAAGACAAATATACATATAAGAAAATATCAAAAAAAAGTATATGGAAATTAAAAAGGGCAGGAACGGAGACAGTTTTTAAAGCAGTCAACGAACACAATTTTAAGCTCCAAGAGATTATGAGAATTTGTATTTCTTTTTAAACTTTTTAAAGGAAAGCTGCAGGCAGGAATGATGGCGAACAGGCAGGAAGAGAAAGTAGGAGGAAGAAGTATTTTTTAAATTATTTTATTTAATTATTCACACTGTCTCCCCAGCCCCCACCCCCTGCCGGGAACCCAGGATTTGTGCTCCTGTGGAGGTGACTGACCTAACTGCTGCTCCACCAGGGCGCGCAAGGAAATAGTTTTTAAAAGCACTAAAATTGAAGCATGAAGCTATTTGTTTTAAAAATGAACATTATCGTTTTGAAACACTGACATCTAAAATGACCCATAATAAAGCACAGAACTTGGGAATAAAAGACTTACAAAATGAGGACGTTTTCCCACAGTAGGGCAGAGTCCTGGGTTTTATGGGAAGATCTGACTCAGAACAGTTGCTATGGCAACAAGTACTCTAGAAACCACAGTAAAAAAGAAAAATCAATAACCTTTATTTTCTCCCACCAGAAAATTCCTACTGAGTCCTCAGAGAGACAGAAAAGGAAGTGCCAACATTTAAAAACCAACAGCGATGAAAGTTTTCCTCGTTCTGTACTCCAATAAAACATGGCACTTGCCCCACCTTAGACCGTTTGTTGTAAAAGGGAAAAACATTAGGAGGCTGCAACTACCCCATGATTTTAAAAGCAGGGGCATGTACATGATGTAGCAAGGGGAATCAGAGGCTCTAGATAAAACTGTCCGAATTATGTTGAAAAGAAATGTAGAATGGTTCACATTATCAAATTTCTTTGTACCTAAAAATTGCGAGGCTTAAGTCATGTGCAGATCCAGCCTTCTATATTCTCTGGGATGCCAGGGCTGGAAAGTTTCCAAGAACAATTTTGCCGTAATAGCCTTCTCTATGTCAAATTTTCAAAATGGGGAGTTACGAGGGTAGACTGCAGAAAGGACTGGCTCCTTTCTATTAGCACTCCCCAGCAACATTTCTCTCCCACACCCCAGGCAGTTCTAGTTTGTTCAGTAGCAGCAGATGACTCTAGATTGTGTTTTTCCACTATTTGCAGAACCAGAATTATCAAATCTCAGAGAGATTAGCATCAGACAGGCAGCCACCCTGACTCCTGGTGTGGGTTCAACCCCACGAGACCACCCCTCTAAGTTCTTAGATTCCAGCACCAGCCAGCCAGGGCTCCCCCTAACAGGGCTGATTTTGAGATCCAAGAGATTCTTCAAGTTTCTAAATTTTAATAATCCTAGCCACTTATCTTTTTCCCACCAGTCCACCAGGTGGTAGCTGCTATTTGCGTCAATTCAGGTATACGGTTCCCAGTGTCTGACTTAACAGTTCCGCGTTCAGAATTATTTGTTAAAATAAAACTAAGGCTGATTTAACAGGTTAAACTGAAAACCTACTAAGATTCTTCAAATCAATTTTCAAATTATTTTAACCCATTTTGCCCACAAAGAACAAAGACATGGATCTGATATGTGCTGACTACAAAGAAAAAACTTAGTAGGACGTTTCGCATCCACTGCCATAGTGGAATTTGCAAGGAATCACAAGGTGTTCAGGCAGAACAGTTTCCCGTCGCTAGACTATGATTTTCTAGTTTCATGATAGTTCCCATGACACTTTCCATTCACCAACATATTTACTTAATACTATTGTTTTAGTTTTATCCCATTCTACCACGCTACTCTGAAAGTCCGCTTTCAATAGAAAAGTGGGTTAATTATACATGGTATTAATTTTCTCTGCCTAAAACTGCTAAGTACTAATCAATTTTGTATAATTAAATTTATGTGTTAATTTGTTGCCTGCTCATTAACCATATTAATTTAACCTTATATTTACTGTACACTAAAAATAATTTAAGCCTATATTTATAACATGTTTTAAGGCTTTTGAAGTTACTTCATTTCAAAATAACTGAAAGGAAAGACATGTTATTTTTTTCCTGCATAAGTAAAATACAAGACAGAAAATTATGACTTAATAGCAAAATTAGAACATAAACTAAATTTTCTTTCATTTGTTCATTCTGTAAATCTTTATCAAATGCACAGATACTGAGAAATAATAAATAAGAACGGAACTGTGTTCATCGGCACACGGCCTAGCAGAGCAGAGTCACTGAAGATGTAACGAATGTGCAAGACCCTGAAGAAGAAAACTAAATCACAGCGGATATGGTGACAGCTGTATTAGTTTCTTATTGCTTCTATAACAAATCACTACAAATTTACTGGCATATAAACATAAATGTGTTCCTTACAGTTCTGTAGATCAAAAGTCTTCCATGAATCTCACGGAGCTAAAATCAAATTATCAGCAGGCATCCATCCCTTCTGGAAGCTGTAGGAGAAAATTACTTTTCTTGCTTTTTCCATCTTCTAGAGATGATGTCTCTCTATAGTTCCCTTTTATTTTTATACATCAACAATGGTGGATGGAACCCTTTCCTCACACTGAGGGGTTGTCTTCGTCTTTATCCTTCTGCTTTTATAGAATCTTGTGATTACATTGTGTCCACCTGTATGCTCCAGGGTACTCTCATTAGCTGTGGTCAGCTGATCAGCAATCTTAACTCTACCAACAACTTTGATTCTGTTTTTCAAAAGCCTGGCATACTCACAGGTTTCTGGAATTAAGACATGGACATCACTGAGGATCCTTAGTCTGTCTACCACCCACACAGGTCTAATTGCCTCCTTGAGGTCATTAGTTGAATCGAAGTTGGGAATACAATAAATTCTCACTTAAAACTGGTTCTTGGAAAATACAACTTTAAGCAAAACAACAAATAACAAAAGCAAATTCTTGAATAATGTTCAGTATCAGCTGGGATTATAGTTTTCTCTTCAACATAATAATGAAATGATGTTGAACAAAATGGTTTAAAACCTGCTGTAGAATGACATTCTAGAAAACAGTCGTGGGCCAAGAAAGAACAGGCCACATTCACTAAAGCGATAGAATGATAGAGTTGAGAGAGAGAGTAGGTGAGAGAGTAGAGAAAAATGAGGATGAGAAGTTGGCAGAGCCTATATCCTAAAGGCTTTAAAATAGTTTCTCCTCTTTATCTTAAAGGAAATAGGAAAACTAATAATAAATTTAAGTAATTGAGTGGCAATGATTATGTTTTGCTTTTAAAGTTTTTTTGGCTTAAATGAGGAGACTGGTTTAAAAGGCAAAGGAATGTCTGAAGCAGGTTAGTATAGACCTACAGCTAGATAAAACGGTGATCTAGATTAGACTGGCAACAGTAGAGATGCAGGGAACTGGTTGGATTTGAGAGAGATTTTAGAGTTATAATCAATAGGAAATAGTGATTGATTTTTAAAAGTGATCGATCCATAAATAGTGTCAAGGTTGAGAAGCCTGGCCCAGAGAAACAGCAGAATCTAAGATGAAAGACAATCAAGAATACCATCCGAGACTTCCAATATTTAATGGTTTTGATTAAACAAAAAAGCAGCCAAGGGAATGAAGAATGAATTGTAAAATGTAGGAACATGAAAAAGAGTATTTCATAGAGGATTATCAATGTCAAATATTTGCTGAGTTGGTGACCTCTGGAAAAATGCCTTGAAGAGGAAGGTGAGGACAGAAACTATATTTTGCAGTATGCGAAGTGAGTCAACTGTGAGAGTATGGAAGCAGGGAGTCAGAAGCACAGGAGAATTTTTTTCTTTTTGGATGTAGAAAATGATCAGTGTAAATAGAAGTATAAATGGACAAAGGGTAGTTTTTGTTCTTTTTTTCTTTCTCTCATAAGACCCTAAAGAGTCAACAAATGCTAATAGAAGGGAGGCAAGGAAAAGCGATGGACTTATAAGAGAGTTAAGAGATAACTTGATAATTGAAATCTCTTAAGAATGAAAGAGATTAATTTTTATTCATTCAGTCATTTACCTAATCACTCATTTATTCAATTAATGTTTATTGAATGCCTCCAGAGTACGCTCCTGAAAAGGCGGAACGTAAGTGGGAGAGACTTTCTTCTACATAACAGGAAGGGAGAAATCTGCCAAGACTTATAGAGTCTGGATCATATATACATTTTATTGGGGCTTAGTGGTCTTTTCATTCCAATCTTGTGCATTTTCTCCTCACTCCCTACCAAATTAAATGTTTCAGAATGGTAGCTTGGCAGGGAAATTCTAGAATATATAGAAGAGACTACCACAGCATACTTTTGATGTAAGTATGAACTACTTTATTCTAACATTGTATGAAATCAAATATATTACATATGTAGAGCTTAAAAAGTATTAAAATTGGTCAACAGTAGATTATATAACTAATTTCAACAACACAGTGTATAATATGTTTTTTTAGGCTTACAAAACCTAAGTCTACAAAATCTTCATTTTTGCTCAATAGTACAGCAGTAATAGTCCAAGTAGTTAATATATTTTGTCACTAAAAAGACCTAAAGTTTTTTGATTCAAAGAAAGCTTGCTTTATAATATGCATCTACGTATACTGAAATTCCTAGGAGAAACAATTAAGAGAAAACAGTTGTTTTGCATAATTGATGCATTATAGGTATCTAGGAAAGTTGTGGAATTAGACCCTAGGGGTTCCAGCAGTGATTCATCACCATCTGGAACATCAAATTCTACATACTGCTAGAGTTTGTATTTCTTTAACCAAAGCGGCAAGCATAACATTTTTTTTTATGTTCTGTAGAAGGTAATTATTTCATATTCTCAAAGTATACATGCACGAGATGCAATGCAGGGCCAGAACTGATGCTAGTCTCATTTATGGATTTGACAAAGGCAGCATAGTTTTTTCTTCCAGGAGAAAAAAGAAATTAGAGAATTATAAAGCAGAATGATCAATCTCAGGAGACCACAAAAAAAATTTACTGTTGGGAGTAGCATTTAGCCTCCTCTAGGTTTAACATGAAGAAATTGCCTTGTATATACTCAAGTCTTCAGAACCAGTTTAAAATTCAACGCTGATTATTCTTACTATTCTCCTGTGATTTCTCTTGCCTCATACATTTGCATTATTCTTTGCCTTAAAACATCTTCTATTCTTTTTATTCAAACTTTTCTATTAAATAATTCCTTAAATATTTATATCCTCTTCCTAGCATAGGGGCATAGAATAATTTATTGTTAGTACAATTTTGTGAAATAAATGCAAGCAGGTTTAAAAATATTCCTGTTTTGTACAAAAGTGGAAAATGTGTTTTGAGCAAAATATCAAGTTCTCTATAAAAAGTCTGCAAAAACTTAAAGAAAAAAATCTGTCTTTAAAGAATAGAGAGCTGAAATTCAAAGTACAATAGACAAAAATTGTGGCAATTTTTGCAGACTTGTGTTATAAGACTGCAGTACTTTATGTTTATGGTTGACATTAAAGTTCTAAAAGAAGAAAAGGGGAAGCTTGAAATCTCAGATGTGATATTTTCTCTTATTAATTCAAGGCAAAAATATTGGGTCTCTTGTGTTGGAAAGAACAAATTAAGATCATCTGTGAATTACTTAATGCAGCATATACAGATGTTGATTTATAATAATGCATACTTAAACGTATATAATATTTCAGTGCAGTGTTACTTTAATTAAAATTTATATACTATATAACAAAGAAGGAAACAGCCAATACGCTTCATGATGTACACCTCAGAGATGCCTTTGGGGACACCACTACAACAGGCAGAGAAATAAAATCAAGAATAAACTAATAGAACTATATCAAGCGAAAAATGTTTTAGCAAAGCAAAATAAAACTTGAAAGAAGGGAACCTACTCATTGGGAATATATATTCCCAAATCATATATTTGACAATGTGTTAATCTCCAGAATAAATTTTTTAACTGCATACAACTCAAGAAATAAAAACTAAACAACCCAATCAAATAATGGGAGGAATATCTGAATAGATATTTCACTAAAGAAAACATTCAGATATCCAACAGACACATGAAAACAATGTTCAACATCATTTCCTACTATGGAAATGCAAATCCAAAATTATATCTGTGAGTATGTTCTCTCTCTCTCTCTCTCTCTCTCTCTCTCTCTCTCTCTCTTTATATATATATATATACATACATACATTTGAAACCTGAATACAAATATTGGGAGGATGTGGTGAAAAAACTCTTACACTGTTAGCACGAATATAATTTTTTTGCAGATTTTATGAAAACTATTATGAAGATTACACAAAATTAAATTGTCATATTTATACTGCAATGATACACTTTCTAGGGATTTCTTCAAAGAACATAAAAATACTAATCTTTAAAATTTCTAGAAACCTTTGTGTTTATTCTAGCACTATACACAATAAACATGGCATGAAAAGAATCTAAATATCTAATGATGTATGTGGTATTTAAACTCGACAGAATACAAGTTATCTTGTAAAATGTATTAAATCTTGTCTTTTGTTACAATATGAATTGAACCTGAGGTGATTATACCAAGCTAAATAAGTCAGAATAAGAAAGACAAAGAATGAATTACCTCACTTGTGGAATGTATAGAAACAAAGAAAATGAATTTTTAAAAATTATAAAAACTACTCTTGTATTTTGACCAAAAAAATTAAAAAATGGTTACTAGCTGGAAAGAGTTGGTGAGGAGGTGAGTTGGATAAATTGGTAGAAGGGATACCTTTTACAGTTATGAATGATACTCGGACTTTGGTGGTGGGTGAAGTTTGGTATATACATCTATCAATGTGTAAAGCTATACTTCTGGTTCAGAATTTTGTAAGTCAATGGCAAAGGAAGAAAGAAAGAGAAAGAGAGAGGGAGAAGAGAGAGAGAGAATAAAACAGGCCAACAACTATAAGAATGTTAAAAAAATATTAAATATAAAATCAGCATCTGAAATAAGTTGCCCCTACCAAAAAAAAAAAAAAACAATAGACCAGCTTTGAAATATATTCTTTCTAAATAAGAGAATAAATTTGAATTACTGAAAGACTGAATCTGTAGAGAAAAAGACTGGGGAAGGTAATTTGTTTGAAAAATTGGGATAAGGGAGTTGTTTTGAAGCTATGTTTGTACCATGAAGACATGTTGTTTTATAGTTTAAATATTCGTGGCTTGGGGTAGAAAGGAATGATGAATGTTATGTGTAAGAAGAATTATTTTCCCTCAATCTACTCATTGGTTTTGACACTGCTGAAACTCTATGGAAATTCATAGACAGAGTTGTTAAATATAATCAAAATTTCTATTAGAACAAGAGATAATAAAGCATTATTTTATTCCCCTATATAACCTAACATATTTAAATATTAAATCATTTAATAACCATAGCAATATTAATTTTTTTTTAACTTTAAAATGACTAAGAAACTTGAACATATCATATTTTTACCTAATTAATCATGATTAAGAAAAATTAGGGTGAACTATTAAATCGGTGAAGGTTTAATTTGTTTTCAATTTAAAACAAGTGCTTTTGAAATACAGGACTAGAGAATGGTGGTTCTCAGACCCGGCTTTACATTAGAATTAACTGGGGAATTTTTAAAAACTGGATGTCTAGGCCTACCTCAAAACATTCTGATTTAATTGATCTGTCATGAGGACAAGCATAATTTTTTAAATTAATATTTATAGTCTCATTTGTTCACAAAGCTGCAATAATTTTTGAATATTGACATTAAATCTCAGTTTATATTTCACACCACATCCTCCACCAGGGTTCAGTGTCTTTACCACCACCTTTTCCCCTTTTTCTTTCTCTCCTCCCTCCCAACCCCCTGGCAATCATCATTGTGTCCTGAGTTTTTGCTGGAGTTTATATGCTTGTTTCATTTCACTATATTCCACATGTAAGTGAAACCATTCTATATTTCTCTTCTTCTTTCTGACATTTCTCTTAACACAATCCCCTACAGTTCCAACCAGATTGTTGCAAAGGGCACAATTTTATTTTTTTAGTGGCTGCATAGAATTCCTTTGAGTACATATACCACAGCTTCTTTATCCAGTCATCTGTTTTTGGGAACTTAGGTTGTCACCCTGCCTTGGCAATAGTGACCTGTGCTGCTATGAACATAGTGGTGCAGATACTTTTTCTGATTAGAGATTTTCTGTTCTCTGGGTATATTTTTTTCCCAGAAGTGGGATTGCTGGATCAAATGATAGTTACATGTTTATTTTATTTTATTTACTTTTTGAGGAATCACCTGTTTTCCAGGGAGGTTGCACAATTTTATATTCCCACCAACAGTGTAGGAGGGTTCCTTTTTCTTCACACCCCCTCCAACACCTGTTATTTTCAGTCTTTTTAATACAGGCCATTCTCCAGTGAGGTGGTATCTCACTGGAGTCTTCATTCACATTTCTCTGATGACGAGTGGTGTGGAATATTTTTTCAGGTGTCTGTAGACCATCTGGTGTCTTCTTTATAGATAGGTGTCTATTCAGTTCCTTTGCCCATTTTTTGAATGGGTCTTATGTCTTTTTATTGTTGAGGTGTATGAGTTCTTTGTATATTTTGGAGATTAAGCTCGTATCTGATTCAATTTCATTTTTTTTTTTTTTTTTTGTGGTGGTTTCTTTTGCTGTGAACTGTATGTCTTTGGATCTGATATGTATATCTTGTAGGCATAATATTGATGTTTTTTTTTTTTATTTTTAATCCAGGTGATCTGTGTCTTTTGATTGGTGAGTTCCTTCCATTCGTATTTAGGGTAATGATCAAAATGTACAACTTTTATTACTGCAATTTGAGCCTTTGTTCTCTGTTGTTCTCTGTTGCTTTTCTCGGCCTGTTGCTTCATATCCTGATTGTTTAAATTTTTTTCCCCTAGGCATGGATTCAGTGTCTATTTTGTCATTTTTGTCTACTTCCAGCTATGCATATTTTTTAGAACAGAGTTTTGTGCCTTTTCCTTGAGTCTCTCTAAGTGTACTGCTCTATGATAGACATTTGTGAACTGATGTCATATTATATTTATATATTTATATGAGTTACCTATTCCCCCCACCCTTTAGTAGTTTTGTATTCGCTCTTGTTTCTTCTTTTGATTTCCTGTTTATCACCAGTCTTGAGGATTGGTAGATTTTTTTTTTTTTTTTTTTTTTTCCCCTATTGTAGGATGCTTTTCAAAATTTCTTGAATGCCAGGATTGGTGATAAAAAAAAGTCTATTAACTTGTTTGTCATTGAAGACTTTTATTTCTCTATTGTAGTTTTTGTCTTTTAGTGCTTTGAATATGTTGTTCCATTCTCTCCTGGCCTGTAGGGTTTCTGTTGAGAAATCTGATTTTAGCCTGATGGGAGTTCCTTTGTAGGTTAGGTTTTTCTTTTCTCTAGCAGTCATGAGTTTTACTTTGTCATTGCTCCTATTAGTTTTGCTATGATGCGTCTTTCAGTAGGTATAAATACATTTAGAAATTTTGGTGTTCTTTCTGCTTCTTGAACATCCATGGTTAAAAAGTAAACGTTTTATTTTCTTGACATATGTGGAAAGCTCTCTGCTATTCCTTCTTTAACCAGATTTTCTTTTCCATTCTCCCTCTCCTCTCCTTCAGGGTTACCCATTATCCCCATGTTTGCTCTTCTCATAGTAGCTAATATTTCTCATAGGGTTTCTTTGTTTTTTCTCAATTTTGTTTCCCTCTGATCGTCTATGAGGGTCACCTCTTTTATCGTGTCTTTAATATCTAATATTCATTCCTCTGCATGACTAATTCTGTTTTTGAAGTTTTATCTGCAATTCCTTGACTGTATATTTCATTTCTAGCATCCATGCTAGGACTCTCTTTATGACCTCAGTATCCTTATTAGTGAAGTCATCCCTTTGTTCTGTCACATTTTTTCTGAGTTCTTCTGGTTGCCTTTGGGTACTTGTGTCTACCCCCATCTAATTCAACATTTTATTAAATATCATCTTGAGCTCTTTATCTGCTAGATTTCCCAATTTGTATCAATGGATTTCTTCTCTGCTGAGATCGTGGTAACTTCCTCTTTTTGGGCAATCAGAGTTTTGGAGGGTGACTTAGATTTTTGGCATGGCTTTCTTTCCTGCCTTCAATTTAGCACTATGTCCTTCTTTTTCTTCTACTTTAGACTTCTTCCTAGCTGTATGATAATGTGGCAGGTGTCAGCACCTTGATTTCAGTGGGTGTGGGGCTGGTTCTGCTCTCTAGGAGCAGCAACCCCTCTGTGGGTTGCTGATGCCCTTTCAGGTGGTTTGAAGGTTTTACAACTCTCAGCATAGAGAGCTTCATTAAGTAGCCCAGGTGCAGTCTAGAATATAGCTCTCGATTAACTGAATTATGTATTTTAGGATTTATCGATCTAGGTTGAGGCACCATGAATGTGCTCAGGCCCTGAAGTCTAGAGGGCGTTGTTCCTGGAGTCGGCTGGGTAGGGTGATTTCAATGGCCCACGAGTACAGTGAGCACAATGTCTGGTGGACAATACTTCTGGTGTTTGGACCTGTGGGTCAATGGATCTGAAACCCAGAGTATGCTGGTTCTGGGCTGAGGCCTGGTGGGTGGGTACTGTTTTGGTCAACTGCAGGCAGGTCTGGTGATCCGTGTACCTGGGGAACAGAGGTCTGGGGTTGCTATAGCAAAGCTGGGGGGATGCAGCTCCAGACTGCTTCCAGGTGGTTCTAGTGATCTGAGCTCCAGGAGATTGGAGACCTGAGGGCTCTGAACCTGGTCGTCACAGTAAAGCTGGGCGAGCATAGCTCTGCAGTCCCATGGTACAATGAACATAATTTAAAAGACTTCATATATCCTATTCTGTCTTCAATGTTGAGACTGACTGTCATAGAATCTTAACCTCAAAACCCTGAAAGTAAATATTGGACTATGTTTTGGAATGTAAAGTAACAATTTCTGTGAGTTAAAAATGTTCAAGAATTAATTTTAATAACTAGAAATTCAGGAAATGTAGAGGTCTCAATCAATATAAATTACACAGAAAACTGAAGGCATTTAATCTGTTAATAGTTCCCTCTTCCTTCAAATATTTTTACTGTAATGTCATTTTTAAAAACCAGGCTATCTAAATCAGATAGGTGACTTTTTTTAAAAACATCACAATACATTTCAGCATGTAAACAGCCTTCTTGAGTCTAAGGAGAAAATATTACAGTCAGAATTGATTCAGTAAATATAGAAAATAAGTGCCAGGAATTGAAGCGAGTTTCATCTGGTTCCAAAATTATATTATAATATATTGCTTATTAACTTCCAAAGTTATCCTATTCCTTTGTCATGTAAAACTCTAGTGAGATACCAGAGTTGTATAAAATAAGGAGAGGATGCAGGTCCTAGTGGCCTAATGAATAAAAGTCACCTAAAGGTGCCCTCATATATCCCAGGGACCCAGGTTCGAAAACCTGGTCTAGGGGGAACAACAAAGAAAAACTAAATAAAATAAATGTAATGCTTCTTCCTCCTCTCTCTTCCTGCCTACTTGCTTTCCTTGCTTCCTGTACCTTTCCTTTAAATATGTGTGTGTGTGTGTGTATATATATATATGTATATATATATATATATATATGTTTAAAAGGAGGAGGTAAGAAACCGATAGTCTTTTATTTTAAACCTTTCTATTCTATAGCATCTCTTATGCTTAAAAGATGGAATTTCAGCTTTGAAAGATAGAAATTTTAGGAGATCTAATTTGTAACAATGTGAATGTACTTAATACAATCATACATTACAGTTAAAATGTTGAATATGGCATATGTTACTTTTAGCAATAATAAAAATGAATAAGAAATTTCTAATGATCAAATTTATGTACTTTATCATAACACAAAAAGCTTTTACTCATATAATCCCAGTATGGCAATCAGCTCAGTGATGTATTACATATTATGGTCTCATCATACAAAAATGCTATTTAGTTCAAAAAATATCACACATTTTCCTGTTCTATCCCTGCATATTATACATGTATATATGCATATATATATATAAATACTTAAAACTCATTCTCCTCTTTGACCATCTGAGCTTTCTTACTTACCCATCAAGATTCAAATATAAATTTTTAAAAGTACCTTACAGGAGACCAGTGTAAACTGTTAAAGAATAAATCTTTTCTTGGTGTAGAATATGATTCTATAAAACAGCATTAATATATGTATTAGTCATTAAGAAATTATTATATTATTGTCTATGAGATGTGATCTCTCCATTTGTGACAGAATAACCACCTTTCAAAAATATATAACTTAGATGTTTAGAGTGGGGAATGGTTACTGATGTAACTTGAAAAGATGAGTCAGTCCAGAAAAAATTCAGTGGAGATACTGGATGACAGCATTCAGAAAGCTCATTCACAAGCAAAGAAAGAAAAGACATTTTTTTGGAAAAAGAGTGGGCAGCTGTCTGCAGGAGACAGGATTCTGTACCAATTGGGAGTGGTCTACCTCCTTATACACTGTTTTTTAGGACATTTGCTAAAAGATGGAGTGTGACACACAGTGAGTAATAAGTTCCAGACAGAGATTGTGACATACAACGAATTGGGACCAGAATGTCCTGCACAAGGATGTTCCCAGCATTATGCTATCTGAAGTTCTTTGCAATAGTTCTGATGATAGATTTTGTTGATAACATAGCAGGATAGTCCAGGGTCAAGACCCAGGGAAAGTCTGAGAGTCTAAGACTGCCTGAAGGAGCACATCTTCAACTCCTGTGTCAGCTGTCTGTGTCAACCTCCTCCCTGATCTTTTCACCTGTGCTATCCTCATCAAGTTTATAATTGAGATGGAGAAACATGCTAATATCTGTTCTGTGATATTTGTTCTTAAACAGATATATAAATCCTTAAAAGTAGATATAAGTAAAATCAGTCAGAAAAGGTGCTATCAGTGTGCTCTGAGATGCTTTAGGGAGGGATAAATGTGAGGCATGTTCTATTAATAACTTTTCCTAGTCCTTAGCATAATGCCTTCTACATACTTTGGAAGTTCAGTAAATATTTTTAAGCAAATGAATGAAAACATGAATGAAAAGCAACTCTTAAGGCATAGAAATTAGCTGTATATAACAGACTACACAGAAAACAGACATGGTAATAATCAGAGAATGACAGTAATTCAGAATATCCTGTACAATGGCTATGCCAGTGACAAAGTTTGCTCTAGGACTATAATTAAAATGAGAACTGTTTCAAAGGAAAATAAATGTTTCAAAGGAAAATAAAATGCAGTGGAAAAAGAAAAAAAAAATGAACCAATTTTCCAAATGCCAGAAACAGTCTAAAGATGATCTCAAGTTATTAGTCTCTTATTTTGAGCTTATTGATGAAGAAAAGGAGCTTTTCTACTATCTCGTTGTTTCCTTTAATTGCTTTGGTTTCATATTTCCTTTCCTGTCCTAATCTCTCATCTGCAAGAAGGCACTGATGCCCAACACATTCTTCAGAAAAAATGCTTCAGGAAATAAAATATATAAGGGCATATCTAGGAATAGAGCCATTCTAAATCCAGTTTATGCAGTATGAAAAATAATTTTGAGGAAAATTTATACTGCATTTCATAATGGTTGTACCAATTTGCACTCCCACCAACAGTATAAAATTTTCCATTTTCTCCACATCCTCAACATTTGCTGTTTCTAGTCTTGGGATCACAGACATGCAGACACTCTCACAGGTCTGAAGTGATATCTCATTTTTTTTTTTATTTGCCTTCTCCTAATAACAAGACAGGAGGAAGACCTTTCTAATGTGCCTGTTGGCCAGCTGTCAGTGGACAATGGTGAAAGACAATTGGTAATTTTGTGGTGAGCAGATGTCTTATCATGTATTTGGTAAATAGTGAACCTGCACATCTCAATTTATATTATTTTGTAATTAAAAATTACCTCAATAAAATATTAGATAGTTTTCATACTAATTGTTTTAATTTCCTATTGCAGTTGTAACAAATTACTACAAATGTAATGCCTTAAAATGACACAAATGTATTATCTTTCAGTTCCGTAGGTTAGAAGTGCAAAATTCATTTCACTGGGCTAATGTCAGGTGTTAATAGGGACTTGCTCCTTCTGGAGGCTTCCGGGAACGTGTCATTTTCTTACCCTTTACAGCTTCTAGAGGCCAATTCTTTCTTGGCTATTAGCAATTTGTTCCACATTTAAAGTGCATCAGCCCAAGTCAGTTCTGCCATTATGTGTCTTTTTCTGTATGAAACTCTTCTGCTCCCATTATGATAACATCAGACCCACCAAGATAATCCCCAATCCAAGATCCTTAAATCTACAAAATTCTTTTTTCCACTTAAGGTAGCATATTTACTAATTGTCAAGGAGTTGGGCATGGATTTATTTAGGGGCCATTTTACAACCACTGTACCTCTGATCTCCATTATTCAAAGATTAGCATTAATATAACCTTTGGTCCATTTTTCTCTTTCTCACCAGCTGAGAAATTTCTGTTGCATTTCTATCCTCTTTATACACTGACCTGGTCTAGTCATGAAAAAAATGTATAAATGTTTCTCTTTCTCCTGGCATTTGCCTTTGAGGTCAGATGTGAGCTCCAGATTGAATTCTTCGTAGACAACTGTACACATACCAATACTGACATGTGCTTTCCCTGAAATCCTCTCTGATCCTAGAAAGTTAACCTCTAACTCATTCCCTTGTCTCGTCTTTATATATTTCTGAGACTTATTGAAGATTGACTTGAGTTCAAATATTTGCTTTCCTACTAATACTGTGTGTCTTAACTGAATTTTATCTGTAAAATGCAGATAATATTATCCACTTTATTCAGACAGTTTGTGGGTTAAACAGACCAGAAACACAAAATTCTGGCACAGAGTGCCAGAATACAAATATCAGTATTTCCCTCTATTTATAGATAGGAGTCAGATTAATCTACAATTAATTTCAAGCTTTTCTTGTTCCCTCTTCACTCAGTACATATTTAATTCTTAATATACCTGAATTCATTGTCAGAAATAACCAACTTGCAATGTGTGGTATGATTCATATTCAATAATATATGCAACCTAAATATTGATAGGAATAGCCTTTCCTTACAGAAGAGAACACATAACTCAGTTATTATCCTTCCTGGAATAATCAAGCATTTAGCTGCATTTTGCATAGTTATTCTCTTGATTCTTTATATGACCTACAACAATATAGTCTTTTCCCCTACTTTAAACAGAGACTAGTTGAATAAACATGAAACAGAGGAAACATTTTTCTTGACCTTTAAATAACTCATATTTCATCTCCGAAAAATATGTTGAAATAGTCATTAGAAACAAACAAACAAACAAATTTTCTAGGTTATCCAGATCCCTCAGTTATTTTATTTTATTGTTCTCTATTTCTATTTTTCAGTAGTAAATCTCCTATACTACTTAGTAGAAGTATTTGTCCAGTCTGTGGTCCACATCCCTGTTATCTGAACATTAAAATTCATACTTGTAACTAACTCGACTTGACTCTTCTTTGTCTCCATACTTTGATTTCCGACTCCTTTGCCAGTACACTTTATCTTCTTTTTGTTTTTCCTCTCTTTGACTACCTATAAAGAGCAAGATGACTGAAAGATTATATGTACTGTACACACACACACACACACACACACATATGTATATATATACATATATATACATATATATATACATATCCATTGTTCTAAACACCCAGCACCTCAAAATCTGGCTCCCAAAGCTCATAGAAATTCCCCAAACAAAATCCTATAGAATGATGTCATAAAATTTAAGAATTGCATGACCCAGGAATCAGCAGATTGATTCAGTTATTAGCCTGTCAATGGGAAATTTAAGAGATGGACTAGGGTAGCCTAAACCTGTAAGAACAGAAGGCAGGAGACAGGCTGGTATGTCTGAAAGGCACAGTCCCATTTAAGGTACTCTTCCTTGTTACTGGATTGCAACCACGACTGAGTATGTTGTGTTCACACACACACACGTGTACTTGTCCATATGTCATGTCCAACAGAACAACTTGCTATCACAACCCATGATGTTTTTGCAAATAAAACTGACAGCAAGAGAAAATGGATTGTAATCATACCCAAGAGGTCAACAGCAAGTACAATGGATGAACTAAGCTCATACTAATTTTTATTATTAGAGTTTGAATTATCCTTCTGACCTCTTTTATCACTGTCAAGGAATGCTTGAATCTTTGCATCATTAATTTTCTGTATGTTACTACAGTAGCAAAGCTGAAATTTAAGTCCTCAACTTTAGAAACAGATTTCTTCTAATGCATTTTCTCTTCTTCATATTCCAGTTAACATTGACAGCTGTCAATGTAACCAAACTATCCGTCCCCAGAAAGAAAAGCATGTTATGTTGACTTAATGTTTTATCATTTGTTCCTGCAATTTCATGCATAAAATATGTTTCTTTCATACTGAAAATACAAGGAACCAATGTTATTTCAGTATTCACCAGAGAAATAAATAGAAGCAAATCTTCTTTCTCTCACTTGGGTTAAATCCTTCCATTTCCCTATAGGGTCTTGAAACGACTCAGCTAATCTCTGTGGAGTCATTCAGTGTCTGACCTGCAGCTATAGATGCTAATATCTTCAAATTGCCTCTCTGTGACTTTAGATCCGCTACTCCCTGGAGTCTGTCAGGTGACAAGGACAAACTTCAGTACATTATTGGTCTTATTTTTGCCTTCACTAATGTAGTCATTTGATTTCTTCATGGTTCATCCTCTGCCATATGGCTATGTTCCTTTTTTTGTCATCCACTTTGCTTTGGATGCTTTTCATGTATCCTGGACTGTGTAGTGTATAATGTATAATAAATTTGGATGTATATCCAGTATCATTGTTTCTCTTTCTAAATTCTTAAAAAAAAATTAATTATTTTTTGACTTTCGACTTTTTCCCCCACCATACACATTGATCTAGAATTCTCATTTAGTTTACAGGATTGATCACCCTTTGAAACACTTGCCATTAACATACAATGGGATAAGACCAAGCTTTGTTTTTGTTGTTAATATTCTATTCAGTAGTAAATCTGCATTTTTTTATGTATAGACATCTCTGTATTATTCAGAGTTCTCCAGAAAAAACAGAATAATTAGGCCAGGAGGACATCTCATGTATATGTATATATGCATAGTTCTCTCTTCTCTTTTTTTCCTCTTCTCTTCTCTCTCTCTCTATTCCGCAATCTCTAGAGAAAGAGAGGTTATAAAGTATTGACTCATGCAGTTGTGGCAGATGGCAAATCCCAAAATCTGCAATAAGCAAACTGGAGACCCAAAGAAACCAATGATGTAGTTATAGCCTGAATACTGGAAGACTCATGACCAAGGAAGAGCCTGTTTCCCTTTGAGCCCCAAGACAGGAAATAATAAATTCTTATTTCAAAGCAGTCAAGTAATAGGAGTTCCTACCTTTTTTGTTTTTGTTTTTTTTGGAGTGGGGAGAGTTATTTTTTTGTTGTTATTGCTCTATTCAGGATTTCAAATGATTGAATGAAGCTCACCCACACTACGAAGTACAATCAGTCCACTAATTCAAATGCTCCTCTCATCTAGTAACATCCTCACAGACACACCCATAATAATATTTAACCAAATTTCTAAGTTTGCTGTGGCCCAGTCAAGTTGACACATAAAATTAACCATCATGGCACCTATTACAAAAAAACAGTCTGGAAACAAAAAATTGATTCTGGTCCTAACTATAAAATCTTGTACACATCACTTCCCCTTCCAGTCTCAAAATTTTCCCCTCATAGGCAGTAGTATAAAACAATTAGGTCCAGATTGACCATGTACAATGAGCATCTCTTCCTCTCACTACAAATAATATCCTTCCAACTCTGAACCATTATTTTTATAAATTACAGAGGAGAAGACTTATGAGAAGAAATGTTAGGTAATTTACCATTTCTAAGATTCATTTAAACTCTAGAATTCTCTTCTTCCAAGTTGGAAGCTAAAGAAAAGAAAAAAGAAGTTGGAATCTGCCACAGAAATTTCACATGCATGCAGATCACAAGAATATAATGACATTGTCAGCTCCATTTGCATGATAATCTGGAAAAAGAATAAGTGAATGCTTTTTGTAAGGCTCTTTGAAAGAATATTTCTTCTAAAAAAAAACAAAGTAGACTAGAAGCTTTAGAAAAATATCATTTTTATGCTATTTCTATTTTCTATTATTGTTTTTTCACTAATTCCAGGACACTGATGTCTGAAAAGGGTAAATAAATGTATCAATTTCAGTAGCGGTGTTTATAGTCATCTTGAACAATATAATGGAGTCATATTTAAGAAAAAAACTGACAACATTAGTGAGTAATTTACAGTTAGGCATAAGAAGTTCAGTCTCAAAATCCATAATCCATTTTATCTGCTGACTATTCTCATATGCTTCCCTTTCTACCTTTTATAAGCAGCCTACCCATAATCATCAGAAAATAAAATTACCTCACACTAATAGCTATGTATCATTATTCATGTCGTAGTGGGTCCTTAGCAATCTCTCTCAACAAGCCTTCCACTTAGCTTTAAATAACTTGATATGTATGCCCAACAAGTTCCTCACAAATTGTCCATGGCAACACCATTTGACATAGAAATTGAAATAAAATATGCAACCATCCTTAACAAATATTTACATAAGTGCTTCAGTGAAAAGTAGAATGTCGATATTTTTTAAAAAAACAGCAGTTGAAAAATCAACCGTATTGCTCTATTATAAACACATCAAGAATCTGATCACTTCTCATGAGCTTTATTGCAATCATCCTTATGCAAACTAGTCATCTCTTATAAAGATTGTTAAAGTCTTTTAACTAATTGATCTCCTCTTTTCTGTCCTCTCTTCCCTAGTCAGTTCTTAAAATAACCATGAGTGTTATACTGTTAGATTATCTATGAAATTACACTACTACATATTACCTCTCAGCAGCTACCAGTGACTCACTTCTTCACTCAGGAAAGGGATAAGGACTGCTAGCTATCAGTGATACCTGCGAGCTGATACACTATGATTTGGCCTCCTCTCTTCTAGTCACTTTGACCTCCTTGCTCTTCCTTGACTATAACAGACATAATTCTATGTCAGGAGCTTGGCATTCAACCTGAAATGTTTTTCCCCAGGTATCCAGAGGATTCAGCCCTCACATTCTTCAAAAGGTCAGCTCTTCAGTTAAAGCTTGTTAACTAATTAGCTATTTAAAGTTCTATTGCCTAGTCACAAATTTCCCTCCCCATTTCCCTGTTCTAAGTTTGTTCCCATAATATATACTAATGTCTAACAAACTATATGATTTAATTGTTTATTATCACTCATCTTCCACTTCACAAAGGCAGCAATTTTTGCCAATTTTGTTCAATAATTTATCCTCATCCTCTACAACAATGTCTGATACAACACAGGCTTTTAGTAAATATTTGTGAGACAAATGGATAAGACAATAACAAAGTAGGAGCTATTATCTATTAATTCTGAAATATTTTCTAGCTACTAAGATTTCTAAGTTACAGCTCATTAAACTCAAAGAACAGTTGAGACCATAGGGAGAACTTGGCTACCACAGAAGTTTAGCTCTATTATTCATGCTCCAAATGTCATTTTGGCCCCTCTAACTCTATTGGTTACAAGAATGCAATCGTTCTGTAGCTTTCTCATTGCTACTTGATTCTCTGCAACAATTTTTCTGATCTTATTATGTTGCCCTGGTATATTGAATTAACACTTTGAATTTATACTGACTAAATCTAAAAAATTATAAACTATAACTTACCTTTACCTGTTGTTCTGTACTATCTAAACATGGTTTAATCTTTATTATAACAACTTATAAAATCTTGGATACTATCTTAGAAATTCTCTGAAACTCAATTTGGCTATTTCCTTTAAAAGTAGAGTAATAATAGCTATGTCTCAGAATTTTGCTGAGATATAAGTAAGGACATATATGAAACATTTTATAGAGTTTTTGAAAGTTTCATAAGGTGTTATTATTTATTATTTTCCTAAAACTACTTCCAGTTCTGGGATATTCCATGGGTATAAAGAGTAAGAAGGAAAATCAGTGAGGAACATAGTTAACTATGCCCTATTATTTATTATTATTTCAGCAGTGATATTTTTCACCATAAGAGGGAATAGATTTGTAATAGTTAAATGCATTAAACTCATAGAAAGAATTAAAGAGATATGGTAGTTCCTGAACCTCAAAACATTAGTCTAGATTTCTTAAATATTTATGATGAATTTAAACAAAATAAAGCAAATTTATTTAGTCATAAATTATTCACTAGTTATACTGCCTCAATGAAAACTTAGTTTTAATCATGGTAAAACTAATATGTTGTAATTATAGAATACAATCAGAAGCTGGTAGTGTTTGTATTTTTAGAGCTATCCAAGGCAAATGTAACTTATATAAAATTTGAAAACACATCACTTTCCAAGAACCAAGTTGTATAAACAAGTTGACACAGTACATTTGAAGTGGCATCTGAACTACCATGGAAAAAGCAACTGAGTTATTTGCAACATTTTTTCCAAGTAATTTTTAAAACATTTTTATCAAGGAAAATTCCTAGATTATTAGCATTTAGCATTTCTACATAAATATATTTCTAGATAAAAGATGGGCATAATTTTAAGAGTTTAATCTAGAGAAATCAGAAAATGTTATAAGCTTTACGAAACATAACTTTTCATGGATTTGAGTCAACAGAATAAATGTATTGTGATATATTGACACATATTTGTACATATATTTTTTTCACCCTGTTCCCAACAGCAGCAGGAATTTGCAAATGACACCTTTTACTGTGCCTGGAAGCGGTGGTGGGTGAGACACTCTTTCCTCACCACCAGTAATAGAGGCTACCTACAGCCTCTGTCTCTGTGCTCTGGTTGCATACAGGTGAGTGAGAAGAGCTACCCCACTAGTAAAAACTTGGAGAGGCCCTAAGTCTCTACTCCTATACCCAGAGAGAGTGCAGGTGAGTGAGACGCCCCAACTCTAGACTCTGCCTACTGCTTCTGCTCCTGTACCAGGGTAGAGCCCATTGCCTACACTGCCACACCTCCCAGCAAAACCCACCACAGGCACTGCCTAGGAAGGAAGAAAAGAGGGAGAATAACCATAAACCCACAGTGCCAAATTCAGGGCAGAGGAAAACTCATGCCAAAATTCAAATCCTCTAAAAATAAAACACTAATAACTCAAAGAGAAGAAGATATGGGGAACTCCCCAGAGAAAAAAGTTATTTTGACAGACAGTGAATCTTTCTCAGAGATAAAGAATTCAGTGTGATAGTCGTAAAAAAAAAAAAAAAAAAAAAAAAAAAAAAAAGAAGGGAAAAAAAAAAAAAAAAAAAAAAAAAAAAAAAAAAAAAAAAAAAAAAAAAAAAAAAAAAAAAAAAAAAAAAAAAAAAAAAAAAAAAAAAAAAAAAAAAAAAAAAAAAAAAAAAAAAAAAAAAAAAGAGAATGATGTGCAGGGGACAGAAATAACTACCCAAAGGTAAATCCAAGATATAAAAAAAAAATGATAGATCAAAATAACTAATTCACCAAAGAGACTGAGACTATAACAAAAGTGCAAGCAAAACTACTAGATATGAAAATTATAATTAATTAATTAAAGTCAATTAACAATATTAAAACCTCATAAATAAGTTTAATCTCACAGAGGAACAATTTTCTGGACACTTAATGTAAGAACACAGAGGTGACACTCATGGAAGAGGAAAGTGAAACAAGATTAAGGAAAATGAAGAAACCTTGTGAGAAATATTAGATATCATGAGAAGAACAAACATATGGATAAGAGGTATTCTGGAAGGAGAGGACAGGAAGAATAGAGGATAAAACTTTTTAAAAGATATAATAGAAGAGAACTTCCCACATCTGTCACAAAAAATAACCATGTAGTTCCAAAAAGTTAGTAGAACACCCAAATTTCTAAATGCAAAAAGACCTATTCCAAGACACATCATAATAAAACTAGCAAAAGCTAAGAATAAAGAAAAACTACTCAAGACTGCTAGAGAAAAGAGAAACATACCTATAAAGATCACACAACAGGCTATCACCAAACTTCACAGAAGAAAATCCACAGGCCAGGATAAAGTGGAACGATGTACTCAAAATTCAAAAAACTACCAGTCAGGAATACTCCGCCCTGCACAATTATAACCCAAATAAGGTGGAGAAATAAAGGTCTTCAAAGATTAACAAAAGTTAACAGATTTTTTAGATCACCAAGCCTGCTTTTCAAGAAATGTTGAAATGAATTCTACAACTGGAAAAAGGAAAACAAAGATTCACCAAACCATGAGAATGAGTGTAAAGTAAAGTAAAAAGATAGGATCAGCAAAAGATTACAAAAAAATAATGAAAGGAGAAGGAAAAACATTAAATCTCTGTGGACATGTATGCACTATATAGTATCAGCCCTTAAAATATTATCAGAGCATTATAAAGTTATAGAGAATTCACATGGTAGTCACAAAACACATTGCTAAAGAGATACAAAACTGGGAAGAAAATGAAACAGAACTGGCACCAAAAACCATCTAGAAAATAAAGGCAGATTAAAAACAAATGGGAAAGAGCAACAGAGACAAAGAACAAAGGCTCAAATGACAGCAATAAAGCACCACATATTATCACCTTAAATGTGAATGGGATGAACTCATCAATCCAAAGATGCAAAATGAATGAATGGATCAAAAATCATGACCTATTTTATTATGCCTGCAAGAAACTAATATCTGATCTAAAGACAGACATAGATTAAAAGTAAAGGGCTATAGAAAATATATATCAACACAGTGGGCATAAAAGGAAATCAAGAATTACAACATTAATATCAGATAAGATAAACTTCCACCTAAAAAGGGTAACATGAAGCAAGAATGGGACATGACATTATGGTTGCAGGGGTAATCTATCAAGAAGTAGCTGTGATTAATATATACATATATATATAAATGTATATATATAATGTATGTATGTATAATATATACATTATATATATAACCAATGTTGACCACCTAAACATATCAGACAAATACTGATAGAACAAAAGGGAGACACTGACACTAACATGATAGTAGTAGGGGATTTCTGTACCTCACTTAGATCAACAGATAGATCATTGAGGCAGAAAATCAACAAATAAAGGCCCTAAATGAAGCAATAGATCATAAGTACCTAACAGACATGTACAGTGTTCTATCCCAATATAAAATTTATACATTTTTCATTACTCATCTTTCTGTGAAATACTGATAAAATTTTCTGAAGAAATGTCTAAGTCAACACCCCCAGAACCAAGTGCATATAAAGTTTGAATCCTAAACCTATATTTAAGCAGTGTTACACATATGGGGACTCCAGCAAACTGTCTTGTTTATCAAAAAAATTCATTAAAAACATTTAAAAAACCACCCACCTCTGAATAAAATGATTACACATTCTTCTCAAGTGCACATTTACATATCATATCCTGGGACACAATAACAATTCTTAGTAAATTTACCAAGATTGAAATTGTGGAATCTGACCACAAGAGAATAAAACTATAAGTAAACCAGAATAAACTGGAAGAACCACCAAGATATAATTACACAACATGCTTCTGAATAATTCCTGAATCACTGAGATATTAAAGATTAAGAATAATCTGGAAATAAATGAAAATGAAAACATGAGCTACAAGAACATGTGAGATGCACCAAAAGCAGTTCTAAGAGGAAAGTTAAGTGCACATTAAAAACCAAAGAGATACCAAATTAAATATCTAACCACACACCTAAAGGAGCTAGAAAAGAACTATCAAAACCAAAACCAATAAAAGAAAATAACAAAAATTAGAGCAGAAATTAAATTAAAAACAAGATAACCAAAAAAATCAATAGATTCAAGAGTATTTCTTTAAAAAGTAAACAAAACTGATAGACTTTTAGCTAGAATATAAAGTAAAAAAGAGAAAAAAAAACAAGTAACAAGAATTAGAAGTGAAAGAGGTGAAACTACAATAGACATAATACAAAAGATCACTAGAGACAATTATGAGCACATATGCCAACAAAGTCCTCAATCATGAAGAAATGTATAGATTTCTAGAATCCTACAATCTTCCAATACTGAAACAGGAAGGCATAAATAACTTGAACACACCAATCACAAGCACAGAAACTGAAGCAGTAAACAAAAGTCTTGCCAAAAACAAAGACCCAGGACTAGATGGCTTCACTAACAAATTCTACCAAACATTCAAAGAAGTAATCTCCATTCTGCATAAACTTTCCCACAAAATCAAAGAGGAGGGAAAACAACCAAAGACATTCTATGAAATCAAAATTATCCTGATACCCAAAATCAGACAAGTGCCAAAATAGAAAACTTCAGATCAATATTGTTGATGAATATAAGTGTAAAAATACACAACAAAATATTGACAAACTGAATTCAGCAGCATATTAAAAAGTTATATATCATGATCAAGTGGGAATTATCCTTGGAATGCAAGGATGATTCAATACATGCATATCAATCAATGTAATAGACCTTATCAACTAAAGGAAAATCAAAAATAATATGATCATACAAATAGATACAGAAAAAGCATTTGATAAGATTAAACTTTTTTTAATAAAAAACATCAACAAATGGGAATAAAAGTCATAGACATCAATATAATAAAAGCAAAATGTGAGAAAACCATAGCCAATATCCTTCTCAATGGGAAAAAACTGAAAACATTCCCTAAAGATCGGTAAAGACAATGATGCCTATTCTCACCACTACTATTCAACATGGCTCTGAAAGTCCTGGCTAGAGCATAAGACAAGAAAAGGACTCATTAAAATCTCTGCCTTCCTGGTTCAGTATTGGAAGGTAGTTGGATTCTAAAAATCTGTACATTTCTTTATGATATGTGTTAATAATTGTCTCTAGTAGTATTTTGTATTATACCTGTTGTAATTTCACCTCTTTCATTTCTAATTCTTGTTACTTGGGTTTTTGCTCTTTTTTACTTTATATTCTAGCCCAAAGTCTATCAATTTTGTCTACTTTTTAAAGAACATCTGTTGAAAAGTATTCATTAAATGAATCTAAATAGGAAAAGAAGAACTAAACTATCATTATTTATAAATGGCATGATATTTTACCTAGAAAATCCTAAAAATCCACATAAAAAACTGCCCAAAACAATAAATTAATAAAGCAAACTGGCAGGATATAAAACTAATATACAAAAAAAGGTGTCATTCCCATAAGCAAACAACATACTAAGTAGAAATTAAGAAATAAATTTTATTCACAATGGCACCAAAAAAGAAATAATGCCTTGGGATAAACTTTTACAAAGGAGGTGAAAGATCCTACAATGAAAACTATAAGACTATAACAAAAGAAATAGAAGAACAAAGAGATGGAAGAATATCCTGTGCTCATGGTTTGATAAAATTAACATTTTTAAATGACCATTGTACCCAAAATAATATACAAATTTAATTTAATGCAATTCCCATTAAAATTCCAGAGCTATTCTTCAAGTAAATTGAACAAACAACACTGAAGTATGTATGGAACCACAAAGGCCTTAAATAGATTAAGCTATTCCCATAAAGGAAGAACCTGAGCAGAATCAACTCCCCAAGTTCAAATTACAGAGTAATTGTTATCAAATAGTACGGTATTGGAGCAAAAGCAGACACACTGACCAGTGGAAAGAAATTTAATCTATGACAAAGGAGCCAAGAGCATACAATAGAGGAAGAGAGGTCTTTTCAACAAATGGTGCTGGGAATATTGGACAGACATCTGAAAAAATATGAAACTATATTACTCATCAGTGCCATATCCAAATATTAATTAAAAATGGATCAAAGACCTGGACATAAAGCTGAAAACCATAAAATGCACCGAAGGTAAGAAATACAGATAATGTAGTAAAACCCCTCCATGATCTCAGCCTTAAAGAAATATTTGGGAAAGAGACACAAAAACTGAAGTAAAACTAAGTGATTAGAACTACCTCAAGCTAAAAAAAAATTTCTGTACTGAAAAATAAACCACCAAGACAAAAAAAAAAAAAATCCCACTGAATGGGAGAAAATATTTGCTCATTTGTCAGACAATAATTTAATCTCCAATATAAAAGGAGATGATGCAACTTAACAGCAAAAAAGGAAACAGTCCTCTCAAAAAATAAAAGATCTGAATAGAACTAACTAGAGAAGACACACTCTGGTCTAGAGACACATGAAAAAAATGCCCTACATCACTCATCATAAGAGAAATGCAAATAACAAACAAAATGAGGTATCATATTGTACCACTGAGGAGGACCTACATTCAAAAGACTAGAAGCAACAATTGTTGGAGAAGATTTGAAGAAAAAAAGAACTCTCCTACACCATTGGTGGAAATATAAATTAACACAAACCTTTTTTGGAAAACCATATGGAGCTTCTTCAAAAAAGATCATTGCATCCAGCAATCCTACTTCTAGGCATATACCCTGACAATACAAAAACATTAATCAGAAATAAATATTTTCACTCCTAGTTCACAGAAGCAATTTACAATAGCCAAGACATTCAAACAACCTAAGTGCTCTTCAACATATGACTTTATAAATAAGCTTATATAAACTTAATGTAATTCTATGCAGCCATTTAAAATGATGGAATTGTGCCCTTTGCAATAACCTGGGTGGAACTGAAAGTGATCATGCCCAGTGAAAAAAGCCAGAAAGAAAATTAGGATGAAAATAGGTTGGTTTTCATTCATATATGAAATTTAAAAAAACTAAACAATGAACAGATAATTAAATGTCAACAAAATTCATGATACCAGACTGGCTACCAGGGGGTCTTGGAGTGGGAATGAACGAAAGAAACAAGATGGTAGTAAAGGACAATAGAATTCTGGTGGTGGGTATGGAGGAAATGCACAGAGACTGGTCTGCTTTTGAGAAAATCATTTCCTTTTTTTGCTATTCAAAAAATAGATTGATTGTAACACATATTATTTATTATCTAAATCCCAATTAGTTTATCTGTAAAAGAGAAATTACAATTTCTGATTTACAAGAATTATCTTGGGGCAAATGTGATGGGGATGTAGGGTGTGTGTGTATGGTGTGTGTGTGGTGTGTGGGGTGTGTGGTGTGTGTGTGGTGTGGGGTGTGTGTGCGATGTGTGTGGGGTGTATGGTGTGTGTGTGGTGTGTGGGGTGTGTGCGATGTGTGTGCGGTGTGTGTG
>RJWH01001889.1:279596-297769 GCA_004363575.1 Solenodon paradoxus | reverse complement strand
TCAAATCTCCAGTTTTCCTGAAAAGCCAGGTCTGGCAACACAGGCCCACGTACCCCAAAGAAGCCAAGGGCCAGAGATGCACTGCAGTCAGCTTTATATCACGTTTCCCAGTTTGCCACAGTCCTCACCACTCCCTACTACAAGACCGCTCACCTTACTTGCTGTTTTGAGATGTCAACCCCAAAGCACAGGAGATGCGGATACTTGCTTGACCCACTTATTCCTCCCCATCTGACCTAGCCCCTACTACCTCTCCAGCATCTCCTTCCTGCCCTGACTCGCCCACACACACTCAGCATGATGTAGTCACAGTTCCTGGAATGTACATGTCATTTCCCTCCTCCAGGCCTTGACACCAGAGATGAGTCTCTCTCCCCCTAAATGCCCAACCCCCAGCCCAGGTCCAGCTCTTTCCTGCTTCCGGTTCCAACGTGGGCACTACCTCTGGGGGAAGAGGTACCTGGCCCTACACTGAGATGACACTGCGATATAATTTCCTGTTTCTGGCATCATGTCCCCCACTCTGTGGGTGATGCTGGAGAATTCAGGTCTCTGGTCAGTGGTCAGCACAGGTTCCGTTGATCCATGTTTTCTCAGTTGAACTCACTACATCAAAAGCTGCTTAATCAGCACCCCTCCTGCTACTGTGGCAAATGGGAATAGGGGTTCTCATAAGGAGAGGAAAAGCTGCAGGGAAGGTGGTGAAGTAACGGAGCTGCTGTGTTTCTGAGCACACGACTAAAACTTAAACTTTCCTGTCATGGTGCATTAGGACAATCGGCCCTTCAAAGTCTCTCCCCTGAAGCAAGCTGTCCCTGCAACCACAACTTCGTGTCTTCCAGAATGAAGCCTAAACTCTGACTTGCTCTCTCTTCCCAAATCTCTCCAGCTCCTCAGCCCACTATGCTCCAGTCAGGCTCCTTGCCTTTCCATCAACATACATCCCACCAGTTCTCTGGCCCCCTGCCTAGTATAATCTTGCTAGTTTCCTCTCCTTCACATAAAAAAAGAACCAGAGGCAGCTTTCTACAAAAGCTTTAATGACTAACAATATCAAGAGCATTGCTGTGCCTGAGCATCTACAGATACATGGGAACTCCCTGGCAGCCCAGACAAAAAGGGAACTCAGACAAGAAATCCAATTCTTAGCAGAAGAACTCGTTAAGCATTTTACAGGCCTAAATTCCAAAGTGTCCCACTAGGACTCTTCTTTAGAGGACCTGAAGTGGCAGGGCCATCACACTGTCACTGTCATATGAGCTACACTTGAAGGCTCAGATGAGACTATAAAATAATGGTTCAAGTTCCTTAACTTTGCCTAAAGACTAATAATTAATGAAGATGAGGAATTCAGGAGTTTCACATTATACTATTTTTTTTCTATGTTTGTATGCATACTCTTTCATAAAAATATGCTTTTTAAAAAAGATCTTGCTCTGAGTAGATTTAAAAGTGGTATTATTAGCTTCAAAAAGGAGGGACATGTGAATGAAGCTTGAAGAAATTATACTAAGTGAAATAAGTTAATAACAGAAAAACAATGTATGATTCCATTCATATGAAGTACATTCAGAAAGAGAATGTAAAAGGTGGTTTTCCGGGAGCTAAGGCAGGGAAGAATAGGTCAATTGCCTCCAAAGGAGCAGGCCACATAGCCCTGGGTTGAGTGCCAGCTCCAGGGGAAAAACAAAGTGAACAACTAAATGAAAGTAAAATAAAGATGATTCTTCCTCCGCTCTCTTCCTACCTGCCTTCCTACTCGTTTTCATTTTTGCCTGTACCTTTCATTAAAAAAAAAAAAAAAAAGTTTCTTCCTCCTCTTCCTTCCTGCCTACTTCCTTCCTCTTAAAAAAAAAATAATAAATCAATCATTTTTAAAAAGGCCCTTCCCCATCTTTTCTGCAATGTGTTTCTAACTTCTACACATGGCGGGTAGCACGGGTTTGGTGAATGAATGACTGAGCTTATCAATCACATCATCTCCACCCTACCCAGGGCCTGATGTAACTGGAGTGACCTATGACTGCCACTTAATGCTGGTACCTGCAGGCAGTCTTGCCTCCTCCCTCCCAGCCTCCTGTAGGTGTGACCCTGGAGCTGGTTAGGCTGACCATATTTCCTAGAGACAAAGACAGGACACTGGGATGGCAAAAATAGGACAGGGTTGTAAGCTGGAGACTAAGAGGCAGGGAGGAGGCAGAGCAATCCGAGCAGGAGCAGAGCAGCCAGACCAGCAACCAGTAAGTTCTATGTGATGCCCATCAGTGATTGCATAGTATGGATGTGTGGTCCAGGGAGGACTTTATACACACAGCCAGGGCCAGTGCAAGGAATTTTGGCATCTTAGGTGAAGACCCAAATTTGGAAGCCCTCTAAATGTCCTGCCTAAAACAGATGCCACTTTAACCATCCCAGTGCCAGAAATGACCAATAACCAGCTCAGTGCCAGAGACAACCCCACAGTGCCAGCGATAACCCCCACAAGTGCCAGAGATAACCCCCACAGAGCCAGAAAGAATCCCCATAATACTTACCCGCAGCTCGACCACACTGCAGTGTTCTGCTCCCTTTGAAAAAACAGGTAGCTAGGGTGAGGGGGACCCTCTTCCCACACAGCTCCTGTTTCTTCACAGGGAGTGGCAAGGGTCGTCTTTAACGTGGGGCAAAAAGGGCAGCTGCTTTTGGGTATCCTCAACAGACTGGGCCGGGGGAAAGAAAGCTGCCCCTTTGCCCCGCATTAAAGACAACTATGATTTATTAAAAATGGGACAAAAGTGACATTAATATTAAAATGATGGGACAGTCGGGAAATACGAAAAAAAGAAGTGGTACTGTCCTGTGTAAAATGGTGCGTATGGTCAGCCTACCCCTGGTCCATCCCACCTGCCCATCACAGTCCCAATCCAGACAAGTATCGCCCGCCTCCCATCCTGAACTGCACCAAGTTCAGCCCTGAAGTGCAAACTTCAATTCAAAGCCTAAACACTTGACTCCACTGAGATTTTCAGAGGTCAACCAGAACAGGTCCTGTGAGCCATCCCAAAGTCTGGGTCCAGAGAGCACCCCAAGGAACAAAGGACTAGTCTGAAGGAGACAGCACACAGGCTCAGATGCTCAGAGAGCAGACCCAGATCCATTCATGTGGCTCCGTAGCACCCTTACTGTGGTGACCAGGTTTTGAGCCCCTTAAGTGCAGGAAGAATGTTTAAGCTACCCCAAGCCCCTCAGGCCCCACAGGGGAGGAGAAAAGGAAAGACTGGTCCTCGAGGGTCTGGGATAAGCTAAATTTTCTCTTTCAGTCCAATGTATCAGCTTCTCCAAGGAGGTCACTTTCCAAAGAAGATTCAGACCCCCATACGATCAGGGGGCAGGCCTGATACTCCATGACACCCCCGGCCCATGCAGAGGTTCCCAGGACACTGCACTGTCCCCAGGTCTGCTCTCCCCAGGAGGCCCAGGACCACAGAGATCATGCACGCTTCCCTGACCAGATGACCAGGAGCCCTGGAAAATAACTTACAAAGATAGACTGCTCCTTCAACCGCCTCTTGGCCTCTTCAGCTTCTAAAGTCTGCTGTTTCCTCCTGGAATGATAAGCCAGCATGAACCCCTTTGGGGCGGGTCCATGCGGGACCTGGAGCCCAGGAGTTTGGGGAGGGGAGGGGCCCACCTGTGTTCCTCGATCTGCTGTTCCCGCTCTCGGTAGCGCCGCTCCCGTTCCTCCTGCTCCTGCCTCTCCTGTTCCATCCGCTCTTGTTCAAACCTGAGTCTCTCATCCAGGGCCTTCTTCCGTTCCTCCTCCTTCCTCAGCTCTTCCTCCTTCTGCAAGCCCCCCCAGTGTGGGCCTTCAGCCAAGGAGCCCGCCCCAGTAGATCCCCGCCGGGGAGCAAGTGGGATGGGGCACAGGACTAAAAGGGAGGGACCACTTAAGAGAGAGAAGCCCAGAGAGATCCTCCCGGGTCGGGCCGATTCAGCTTGCTGGCGGGGTCAGGATTCACACCTTGGCTTGCTCCCAGAACTGCTCCCGGTTGATCCGCTTCATTTCCACGGCCGCGTCCGTCTTCTGATAGGTGGTGCCCTGCGGAGACGAACAGTCTGGCCTGAGCCGGGGGACGCAGAGTGGGGACTCGCACAGAAAAGCGTGAGCGCTGTGAGGCTGCGGTGGGCGGAGCCTGGGCAGGGCCAGCGCCCCAGGCACACACTGACCACGGGCTCCGCGTTCTCATCCTCGCGCAGCCGCAGCCGGTGCAGCACCGGGCTGGAGAGCCGGGCCAGCCCATTGGACAGCCGCTGCCCGATGGCGCCCGCATCTATATCTTCCACACTGCTGGCATTCACGATCACGTCAACACCCTTTAACCAAGAGAGAGCATGTTCAGGCATGGTGGCTCCCTCTGGTCACCACCCTGAGCACGCTTGGCCCCGGCCCCCACGGCTATTCCGGTCCCAACGCACCTGGAAGAACTCAGCCACCTTGGCTACGTGGCTGGCGCAGGCGCATTTGCGGGCATCCGGTACATCTTCACCAACCTGCAAAGTCCCCAGGAAAGATGGGGTTGGAAAAGGGCAGGAACGGGCAGCAGCTCTCTTGCCAGGGCAGTGAGTTCTCTCCCCAGTGGTGTCTGTGGGTGGAGAGTAACTGTTCTGGGATCTTCTACTCCCTTCCCCAGCCCAGAACTGCATACCCAGTTGATGAGCACGTATTTTGGCAGAGCAGCCTGGGAGTCCTTGACGCTGCAGAAGCCGTACATCACCTTCTGGTTCTCAAAGTGGCCCGAGAGCTCCTGCAAGCCCCCATCTGGGGGAATCAGAAGGCTGTCAGGACTCCCGCGTCCTGGACCTTGACCCACAAAAGGCCTGGAACCCGGAGGAAAGACTGCCCCACAGGTGCCCCCGAGAGGTCTGGGTTGGTGTGAGAGAGACAAAAGGAGGGGTGAGCTTTCTCTTTGAATCCCCCAAGGCCTAGGATAGGACTGAGGAAGTGTTTGTTCCTCATGCACCCCGGTATCATGGACAGGTAAAATAAAGCCTTTGGGCTCTAGAGAAATTCGGGGTGATCGGGGTTACCCCTGCCAGGCTGCTTCCCTTCTAGCTGTGGCACTCTGGGCAAGTCACTCTCCCTCTCTGAGGCTGTCTTCTAATCCAACAGGAAACAAAGTTCTCTCCCTCCCCCCTGGGGATTGCAGAAATGATCAGAGATCACCACAGGAAGGACGCCTGCCAGACAAGTGTGGGCCTATTACATGGGGGGGGGGGGGGTTGTGGCTCCGGGCCAGGTGGATGGGGAGAAAACAATTGGAGGAGGGGGCGGAGACGAAGGCGAAGGAATGGCTGGAATTCTTACCTCCTGAGGCTGCGAGCTTGAGGTCATCTGAGCCATCCTCATATGTATACAGAGCCCTGGGGAGTGGGAGGGGTTGCTCAGTGAACTATCAGGGCTCAGGCTCCAGTTCTGGGTGGGGACTGCTCTGGGGAAGAGGAGGGACACCAGAAGGAGCACGACAAGAGTGGGGTTCCAGGCCAGCACTCCCGAGAAGTCACAGCAACCATTTGTGGCTGGGGGGCCGGGGTGTTGGGTCAGGTGGGAAACAGGCAGTGGGGTAGAAACTGCTGCCTGGTTGCTTTTGAGTGAGCTCCTGTGTCGCATCCTCTGAGCCCTGGCCCTGGCAGCCTACAACCCAGCGCTAGATGGTGTGTGGATGATGGAGAGTCCAAGGCGACAGTTCCTTGGTTACCGACAGTTCCTTGGTTACCGTTCCCTGGCTGCCACGTTCCTCATCACCCATTGGTTGTTGCCAGGACCCTACCTGGTGTGTGCACTGTCCCTCCCCCCTGGGAGAAGGAAGGGGAGGAGAGAGAATCTGGTGGTGCTCAGCTCTGGGCATCCCCCGGTAACCATGGCAACCTAGCAATTGGTGCAAGCCTGGCCCATCCCAGGTCCACCCCAGCTGCATTCTCTCGAACACAAAGAACCCTGGGGACCCGCCCTAAGCCTCAATCTCCGCCTCTCTGCAATGGGGATGAGGTCACCTCAGTCACTCTCACCCAGGGACCATTGGTCCCTGGGTGATTACACTCTCCAGGCCTTCCAGCCCCTAGACTGCTCCGCCCCAAGCTGAGGCTCCGGCCTCCTGGGACTGCCTTAGCTTGCCAGAAAGCTGACCTAGCAGCCTACCTCCTTCTCCTCCTCCCGGGCTTTTTCTGCGACGCCCCCCATCCCACAGCCTGCCCCCCCCCCAAAAAAAAAGGCAGGAGTACAGCATCCATTTCAGCTGAAGGGAAGGCAGAGCCAGCTCCTCCTGAGGACCCACTGGGAGGACCGGTCTGGGGCAAGGAAGAAGGGGCTGGTCCCAGAGGCTCAAGAGGACTCAGCCCCTTCCCCAGCTCCCCTTTCCCTACAGCCAAGGCAGGAGGCTGGGGGCTACAGGAGGGAAGGGGCAGAAGCACAAGGAAAGTGGTGAAGATAAGGAGAGAGAGAAAGGTGGATGGAAAAAAGAAAATTGGAGAAAGGAGGGAAGTGAAGGGATGAAGAGGCAATGAAGGGGAAAGAATGGGAGAAAGGAAGGGGGAGGGCAGGGCGGGAGGAGAGAGGGAGGAGGCAATAATGAGGGCTGCATGGCCCAGCCCCATGAGCTCAGCACAAGTCACTGCCAGGGCCAAATGGCTCTCATTCCCCAGACCCCACTACTACTTAGGATAACTCCCCCTGAAAGGAACACAGGTGGGCTGTGGGGCCGGAAGCCCGGTCCAACTGTCGCCTGGGCCCCAGCCCAGCAGCTGCTTCCCAGCACAGCTGTCCCACCACCTGTCCAGTTACCCCAACCACTGCTGGGAACAAAGGGACCTCAGAGAAGCAGGGTCTGCCCCAATCCACCCCACAGATGAGAAACTGAGGCAGAACGCAGAGATCCTGGCTCATACACTGCCTTAGCTATGGCGCCTTCCTGGGACGACTGAGGGCCCTCGCTCCTGCAGGAACATCTGCCCTGCCCCTTCCATCTTCCACCCCTCGTCTGCCTCCCTCTAGCCACCTTCTCCTGCCACAGTGACAGCCTTCACCTGGTGGAAATCACTGCTAGGTTCAACGCCTTTCCGGCCAGACCTCGGACCCGGTCCACAAACTTGGGTCATGGACCTTTCCCATCTCCCATCTTTGCAAATGTGGTTCCCTTCACAGAAAGGCCAAACTGGCTTCTCCACCCCCACGGCCCTCAGGGCCCCAATGCCAGTCCCCCAGGGATGCGAAGAGGCAGCCAAACCCACCCAGGTCTCACCAGACCAGAGCTTCTCAAACCCATCCCAGGCAGCATGAGCCCGAGCAGGTGGACGCTGGTAAAACCACAAGAAATCATGAAGCTACACATGTCACCAGCTCCAACCCTGGCAAAGTCCATAAACTTTGTGGAGGCTGAAGTCTGATTCAGTCACTCCTCACATGCTGCTCTCTGGGTCCCGGGTCCAGTCCCAAGCAGCCCCAGCAGTTTGATACTGACGCAAATTCTGAGAAATCATTGAGACCAGAGAATCTGGACTAGGGTGAGGGAGAGCCACGGGTCAGCTAAGGGCTGGGGGCTTGGGAGAGGTGGGTCCCTCAGGACGATCAAACACTCAGGGTGTTGGGGCCAGGAGACCTGGTTGAGCCCAATCCCAACTCTCCTCTTTTCCAGAGGACCAGAGAGCAGCAGAGACTTCATGGAGTCACACAGTAAGTCACGTCACACCCAGGGCAATGGTACATTTCAGATGCCCTGTCACCCAGGAGTGAGCTCTGCTCCTACCTCCCCACCCGGAGGCACAGTAAGAGAGGGCAGTGCCAAGCCCCCTTGCCCAGAGAGCAAAGTGACCCAAGACACCCTCTCCCAACCTCTGAGAGCAGGGTCTGCCCCGGAGTCTTGAGACTCCAGTGTCTCCCTGTCTCTGAGCTGGGCACTGGAGGGTAGGTCCCCCTCATACCCTTTTTATGAAACGCTATCTGGGGCCTTGGGAGTGAGCAAATGTGTCTATGTGCGAGGGTGCGTGTGTGCATCTGTGCATGTCCCACACACAACCCAGATGGGGGGTGACGCACACCAGTGATGAATAACTCGCTTTGGCCACATGGATGCTGTTGGGTGGTGGGAGCCCAGGCCTCTGCTGAGCAGGAGGTGGACCAGTAGTGATTGTGCTGCTCTGTATTGGGCCCCCAAGAGCTCTGCTGTTAGAAAGTTGTTGGGGGAAGGGTGGTGGTTGATAGGAGCCCCCAGACTGATGGTGAGGGGGCTGTGTCCCTTTCCAGTCAGGGCCCATGTCCCAAGCCCAGCTCCTCCAGCAGGCCAAGTGGGCTTCTTGCCCTGAACTCCTCCCATGATCTCAGCCCCCTAGGGACAGGGCAGGGACAATGGGTGGGCCGCCTGCCCGCTTAGCCTGTACTGGCCCCTCCTGTGACTGACCTGCAGGACACCAGAGCTTGTCTCCCTCGTCCATCCCTCCAGGCCTGGCCATCCGCCAGTGCTGCAGTACCATAGCATGGATGCCTGGCCGTCTTATACCCTCCTCCAGCCCCCAGGTCAGGGTCCCTCCCTGACTGCCTCCTAGCATGAGGATGAGGCCCCTCAGACCTGCCTCACTCAGTGCCTCAGTTTCCTGACTGCCTGCCAGGGAAGAAGGGAGGAAAATGACTAGGGAACAGAATGGGCATCTGCCCCAGTAGAGTATCTTGCGGGGATGAGGAGTCCTCAACGGGGCAGTGTGGAACCCCTTCACTTCCTGTCACCCTAGGGACTCCAGCCTCAGAGCAGGTGGTGATCCTGCCACCCCCCCACCCAGCTCCTGAGGAGACGACAGCTGGGGTGTGGGGGACAGCCCATCTCATCCCCCACCGGATAACTAAGAACCCCCTGCCACTGGGCCATGAGTCTGGGGGCTCAATGAATTGATTCACACCCTCATCCCTTTTAGGGGCTCCCTTCACACTTGTGCTCCTAAGGGTTTCTTCCCAGGGACCCCGCCTGCCCCCAGGGCAGGCACTAAGGTCCCCCTGGCATCTCCTAGCCCAGCTGCCTAGTCCCTGCATTCCCTTTCAGGTTGGGAAGAGGACTCATCCCTGCCTCCTCCGCGACCCCGGAGGGGAACAGAAGTCCCTTAGCGGTTGCCATGTGGCAATGAACGTCTTCCCACCAAACCCAACTCCGAGAGGCCCCCGGTGGGCGGGGCGCCCGGCCCCCAGCCGGTTCCGCACCTCCCCCGCCCTGGCTTTTCTTTGTGCAGTGGCCGGGCCGGGCCAGGCAGGCTGCGCCGGCTCCGCTAGCTCCGTCCCCGCCCCGTCCCCGCCCGGTCCTCGCCCGCCCGAAGGTGGCGAAGGTGCCCTTGGCTGCCCGGTGCACACCTGTCCCAGGGGCGAGGGGGGTGGGGTGAGAGGGCGGGGGATGGGCTCTTCCAGAACCTGGGGTCCCGGGCGGCACCTCTGGACCCTGCGTCTATCCGGCGGCGTCCGGTCACCGCTCCCACCGCGCGACTGGGGCCGCCTCCGGGAGCTTGGGGCCCGGCAGCGCCCCGCCCGGCCCGGCCCGGCCCCTCCCCCGGCGCGCACAAAGGCAGCCCCTCCCGGGCCCTCCCGGCCGCTGCACCATTTCGGGGTCTCCCCCGCCCTTCCCGGCGGCGGGGCGGCGGGGCCAGGTGGAGACAAAGGCGCGGCGGCAGCGGCGGCGCGGGGACAAAGGGACCGGGGGGGCGGAGGCGGGGGGCTCACCAGTCGGCCGCGCTCTCCTCCCGAATCACCTCCTCGTACGCCGCCAGCAGCTCCAGGCGGTGGCCGCTGAAGCTGACGCCGGCCATGCTTCGGGCCGGACCGAGGCCGAATGGACAGACGCACAGACGGACGGACAGACGGAGACGGAGGAAGGGAAAAGAGGGAGTCGCCGCCGCCGCCGCCGCCTCGGAGCCTCTGCAGCGCTGCGAGCGAGCGAGCGAGCCAGCGGCCGGGGGAGGGGAGCCGGCCGGCGGGGGGCGGGGGGCGGTGGCTCCGCCCGACTCGCTCCCTCCGCTCGCTTGGTCCTAGCGCCGCCCCGGCCCGGCCCAGGGGGAGGCCCGCCCCCCGCCTTCCCGACCTGCCCCGGGGCGCCCCCACGCCCCTCACCCTACGCCGGGGCAACCGCGCCCGGAGGCGGTGCGCCCCTCCACCCTGTACCCGGCCTGGCTCTACACGCGTCCCCAACCCTCACCTCCCGGGTCCCCAGTCTAGGCGCTCTCCGTCTTCTCGGCCCGAAACCCAGCCCTGTCCCACCTTAACCGAGATTCCCATTTACCAGCCCTGTGTCCAGACCCAGTTTTCTCCCTCTCTTTCCCAGTCCCCAATCCCCAAACCACTTCATTCCCATCCGTCCCATCCCCACTCAGTACTTAATTCATCTCCATCCCAGCCTCGCTTCATCCCTGGTCCAGCCCATTCCATGTTAACCCATTTCCACTCCCAACCCCAACCCAGTTTTCAGCCCACCCGACTGAAAGGCCCATTCCTAGTCCACCCCCTCATTCTTCACAGCCATCTGAGTCCCCACTTCTTTCTCATGCCAGCTCCTGTCCCAAGCTTAGCACGCACTCCCCCATCCATCCCTAGCTGCACCCTCCTCAGTCCTGTCCCGTTCCTGTTCTGATCCCAGTTTCCAACCATGCGTCTCCATCCCTACCGCTGACACCATTTCCAGCCCCAAGTCAGCTCATAACCCCAATAACCCCAACCTCTCCCCTCCATCCCTGGCCCACCTCTAAAATGAGCTACCCTTCCTTTACCAGCCGCCTCCTGGGCTCTCTCTGCTGGGACCAGTCTAGGAATTCCTTTGCCCCAAGCCTCTGGCCTCCCAGAGGAATGCAGACTTCCGGAAGCAGCATCTAAGCCCAGACTCTCAGGGCAGGGTTCCCCCAAGGACACTCCAGAGCCAAGCTCCTGGCACCTTTATTTCCCAAAGCTCTTAGCTTTGGGCCCTCAAAGAAAGAAGGCCCCTGCAGGGAAGTAGACCTCATGGCCAGGGCCTTTGGGAGCCACTCTGCTACTTGCTGGGGTGGGACCCTAAACTCTCCCAGCTCTCAGAAAACTTTTCCACCACCGGCAAAGCCTCCTACTCCCATCTTCCTGAGCAAGCATTACCTGGCCAATCTGGGAGGTAGAGGGAGTGGAGCAGGGAGTGGAGCAGGACCTTGGAGACCTGAGTTGGGTAATTGGCTCTGTCAAGAGGAGGAGGTGTGCGATGATCTCTAGCTGTTCCCAGTGCTCTGGAATGGGAAGAACCCTTTTAATATCTTTGCCCAGGGGAACCCTTTACCAGCTCCGCCCATGGAACCTGGCCTTGGCCCCCACTTAGAACAAGGGCCAGGCCTGTCAGGTCAGTGGGATTCTAGGGAGGGAGGAGAACCTCTAGGGAGGGAGAGAGGACCTGGGAGGGTAGGTGGAAGGATCTTTGGTCTCAGCCCGCCCTTCTGCCTTTGACTTCTCACCATTCAGAATCCTCCCTCTTGCTCCTCCTTGGCCCCCTCCCCAGCCTCCTGTTCATTCAAGTTCATTCCCCAAACAGAAGCCCTGCAGACTTGTTCTCCCTCAAATTCTGGCCTCCCCCAGCCACCTACACACTCACCAGCCATACCCACTCTCTCCTCTTTGCCATCTATGTTTTTAAATAAACTTTTCATTTTAGAACAGTTTTAGATAGAAAAATTACAAAGATAGTACAAAGAGTCTCCATCCTCCCTGTGTCCAGTTTTCTCTCTTTTTAGGGGTGCACGAGGGTTCCTTGCTTGCATGTCCTGGAGTCTACTGGTTTGGGCATCCTTTGCCCTAACAGGATCATTTTCCATCTTATCATTTGTTTATCTGTTGTCTGTCGTCACCTCCCCCCACCCCATTGTCCCTGGCACTGTTCTGGTCAAGGTCACAAGTGACTCCTAAATTGCCAAATTCAGGAACCTTGTCATAGTTGAGTTTCTTGACCAGTGGGAGCAAGGTGACCTCTGATCACTGTCTTCTGCAAACGTGCCTCCCTTCAGTCACCTGCTGCCGGTGAAACCCACACACCCCATCCTTGACAGGTGGATGCTGGATGACTCCTTGGGGGTCCTTCCACTAGGCCTTCACGCCTACCACCTCCAGAGTTATCAACATGGTGGTCTCTCCTGTCTCTAAAATGTGAGCTGCATGCGCGCACACACACACACAGAGCGAGGCTGGTTCAGTGACCTCTGGGTGCCGGGAGTGGAAAAGACGAGGGGATTAGAATTCAGAGGTTGGTCACTTGCTGTGTTAATGTAGCTGAAGTGCTCTCTCTTCTTTGATAACATCTTGTGAGAGCACGTGACTGGATGGAGGTTCAGAAAATGGGAACCCTTCCCTTCCTCTTGGCTCCGCCAACCTCATCCCTCCCACACCCACCTTCTAGTTCTGTGCTCCCGCAGCTCTCAGGGAAGGCTGAGGGGGGCATGTCAACTTCAGGACTCTTCTACCACTAGATGGTGGAGCTTTCTCAGCTCTCATCCTGCCTCTGCAAGTTCCTGCGAAGCACAACTTTCGAAGTATCCCCTCATGACAGCGCTTCCGGCCCCTGGCACAGGGCCTCCCAGCCCCTGGCACAGGGCCAGCCACTTTCACCACATGCACGATACTCCTGACAGGCCAATGGCCACCACCCACACACCTGGCTCATCCTGTGAACTTCAGATCTGTGGCTGGGTCTTTCTTCTTTCATTCAGCACCAAGTTTGAAATGGGCAACATGGGGATACCAACTACCATCTGTTTAAGGATTTAAAAAAATTATCTAGAGGTCATAACCTGGTGGCCTCACGGTCTAATACACCCTGGGAGCAGTCCCACATGCCTCTCAAGGTCTCAGTTCAAGAACAATTAATGTGAGCTAAATTAAAAAAAAAAAAAAAAAAATGCCTCCTGTCTACTTGACTTCTTTCCTGCCTATACCTTTCCTTTAAAAAAAATCTGTAAAAAAATTATCTAGAAAGTGCTTAAATGGCAAAAAGAAGTCTCAGAAAGGGCAATGACTTGAATGAATGACAGTCTGGTGGGGAAGTCACACAGCCTCCTCACAGGCCCTTCTAGCATAGCCAGGGGTTGGACAGGCTTGGAGTAGGTCAGAAGCGGCAGGGGTCCTAGGCATGGGTGGCAGAAGTGTGCCCAGTGCAGCCGACTTCCGTGACCATCCTCCGCCCATTCCAGCCTCGCCTTCCAGCTGCCTTTCACAACAGGCTCCGGAGAGGAGTGTGTGACCCAGGCCAGCGGGGGTGGGGTTCAGCTCCTCAACTCATTCCAGGATGCACAGGAGACCCACTCAGTCCAATGGGTGTCAGCCCTGGGACCACGGAGCTGGCAGGATGGGAGCGTGGGGCTGCCATCTTTGTCAATACAGGGGAGCATGGGCTGAGAATAAAGCCAGCACCGAGGACAGCAGGAAGATTAGACAGACTCCCCATAACCGGTGAGTAACAGACCCAATCATGTCGGAATCCATAAACCTTTGTAGTGAAATAAGTCATCCCTGTTTCTGTAGCTTAAACTAATCTGGATTGCATCTGAAAGAGCCCTTCCTAATTAACTTAGTTCCCCCAAAGAGTGGTCATTGTTGTCAGGGGCCAGGGATACTGGTGGAAGTTGATTTCTTTTTTTAAGGAAAGGTGTAGCAGGAATAAAGGCAAACAGGCAGGCAGGCAGGGAGAGGAGGAAGAAGCCCTTTAATTTAGTTGTTCATCTTGGCTGTTCCTGCCCGTCTCAGGACAAGAACCTGGGACTTGGGATGGATGGACTGCGCCCAACCCCCTACCCCACCAGGGCGTGCCTGGAAGCTGATTTGACCTTCTAGTCCCTTTGGGCTCTGAGTGGGAAGCCCCTGGGATCTTCCTGGACCACTCTATGGTGATGATCTCCCAGGACTGGGCCCCTTTTAGGCCCGGTTGGGAAGGGCCCTTCTTCCACCCTCAGGCTTGGCTTTGGCTGACTCAGGTGGGAAGCCTCGCGCCAGCTGCCCCTCCGTGTGCCTGGCCCTTCACCCCACAGCTCCTTCCCTTTTGCAGTGATGCTTGGTTGGAGGGGTCTTCAGGATTGTAACTTGTGTGTGTTCCAAGGCCAATGGGACCCGACACAGAGGCAGCAACAGAATGATCAGTTCCTGCCTCTGTACCAGCCCCTTGCCCTCCACCGCCTCTCTCCCTGCTGATTTCAAATGAGCCCAAGTCATTCAGAGCTGGAGAAAAACTCTGCCCTGCCTGCTGCCTCTCCAGTTGCCCACTCAGCCCCCTGCCAAGGGCTCTGCCCACTCCATGGGAAAGCTGCCTTCTCCAAGGGCGCTAATGGTCTTCCCTGCCTGGCACAAGGACATTTCTCAGTGCCCGCAGCCTCCACTCACACAGCCTGGAAGCCCAGCTTTGGAACATAGTGATCCATGTTGGGGGACAGCTGGAAGGTGTAGTGGAGTCTTTCATCTTTGGAGCCTGGCCATTCCAGCTGGGCAGCTCCAGACAGGTCACGTTCCCTCTGAGCCTCAGTTCCCTCATCTGAAATATGACTTTATTTCTATGTACGTTTCATTTTTATTTTTATTTAAGGAAGGGAGAAGAGGAAGAAGCATTTAAGGAGAAATCTTTATTCAATGAGTTGTTCCCTTTTGTTTTTTCACCCTGGTCCTGGGTCCTGAACCTGGGTCCTTGGGCTGTATGTGGTTTGCCCTCCAGTGTCTTAGCCTCCTGAGCCACAAAAGTGCACAGAAACACAACTCTAGGATATCTCTTTTGAGTGTGTAACAATGATCAGACATTTAAGGGACTGCTGGTTCCCAGCAGAGGCAGCCTCCCCCACCTGCCCTGCCCCCCAATATGCCCCCACCACTCACTTCTAGTTCCATCGCTGGGGGCTCCTCTTTCTGGAGTCCCCGGCTCTGTGCTCTTCACTCTGCTCTCCCAGTCACCCCTTCAGCCACCTTCCCTGGGCAGATGCCTCCCAGCTTTCACCTTTTTCCCATGGTAGCTGCTTAGCTGAACACAGCTGCTGAGTGCCAGCCCATTGTCCCTTCCGCATGTCACAGCCAAGCCTCTTAAGGAGCTGTCTTCACTTTCTCCTTCCACACCCTTCCCACCCTCCCCGCCCTGTTCCTCTAACCTTGGCAGCCACCCCAGCTCTCCACTAAACTGATCTGGCAAATGTCACCTTGTTGTGAAATGCCATGTGGACTCCTCAGCCTTATCTGCCTAAGTTGACACTGTTGGCAACTTCTAGAAACACTCTTGCCCTGCCCTGGCTTCCCTGCCCCAGCTCTCTAGAGGCCGTTGTCCCCCATCTCTGGTGGATCCTTCTGCTCTCTGCCCAGTGTGGTGAAGTCCTGCTTCCTGTCTCTTGTCTTTTCTCTGTGCTGGATTCCTGGCCCTCCTCACATTGGATTTGGCTTGCGTTTATTATTTTTTTCATCAGATTTACAAAAACCCCAACTTAGTTGCCAACATTCAAAACTCCTATTGCACAGAAGCCTGAATCTTTGGACGCTGTCGCTAAGCTGGCAGGTGTGTCCACAGCCTGGCATCCCCACGCCGCAGCCCTTGGTTTAGGCCGAGGGGGCGAGTCCCCCAGACAGCTCCCAGCAGCACTCACTACCCAACCCTGTGCGCTTGCTCGTCTCCATGGAAATCAAAGATGGACTGAGAGAGGGCTTCATGGTTCAGGAGAGGTGGGAGAGAGTTCACTTATTTGTGGAAGTGGAAAACATTCTTTCTGTGTTTAATAAGCTAGGATGTCCAGGCTGAAAGAAAAGCATGTCCGGCCAGCCTCACTCCTGGTGTGGCCTATCTGGGTCCCCTCTGACATGCTGCTTTCTGCCCTGCCCCCCTCCTCTTGTCCAAATGTGAGCTGTGTCTTCTTCACTGTTTCTCACTCTCTGCTGCCCTGATCCCCCAGTCCCACCCTGCCCTTAGGAGGCAGTCCCAGCTTATCGGCCCGGCACCCCACTCTCCCACCCCTCTTCTTCTGCTGCACCATATGTGGAGACACCTCTAGGCCTTGGTTCTGCTTGTTGCTATTTTCTGTGTCTGTCTCTGCAGATCACCCCCAGCTCCTCTGACCTCCAAGACAGGCCAAGCTCGCCTCACCCCCACTTCTGTAGGCATCTGGGCCCAGAACATGAGATCCCCCTTTACTTCCTTGCACTTGCCATGCACCCTTTAAGTCCCCATCACCAAGATGGTCAGTTCTGGGACACTTATCTTAATATCCACCCCAGCTATGCACCTCAAATCCCACGATCCCGATGCAGCCGGGGTAAGCTCTCACGGGACACAGCTGGATACAGATTTATTGTGGCAGGAGAGGTGAACAGGGGCTGGTGTGGCCAGCACCAGAGTGTGATGGTGGTGCAGGGAGTGGGGGGAGAGGAAGGGTGAGGCAGGGTCCAGGGAAGCCCAAACTCAGGCCAGGAGTTGGGGTGGGGACGTCCTCTGCCAGTCCTACCCAGAAATCTCAGCCAGGGCTGAGGGGAGGGGCCAGGCGGCGATGGGTGGGGCCAGGCGCGGGGTGGAGGGGCTCACACGTGGGAGAAGGCGTGGCTCTTACAAAGGGGCTTGTCCTTTTTGGAGTAGAAGGTCTTTCCTTCCAGGTTGATCTGACATATCTGGGGACAGTCAAGGTCCAGTCACATGGGTTAGAGACGCCTTCCCAATCTCTCTTGAATCCCAGAGACAGCGGGTGGGACTGAGAAGAATAAGACACCAGGGGAGGGCGCGAGCAGAGAGGGGAACTCACCGCGCACACGAAGCACGTGTCATGCCAGCTGAAGCCCAGTGCCTCCAGGAAGCGGTCCCCAGCGTCAATCTTGAAGTCACAGCCGCGGCACTTCGTGCCAAACATCTTCTCATAGTCTGGGGACGGAGGCAGAAAGGAAAGGCCGACTGGGTTCTAGCCTGCCCAGAGCCCCGTCTTCCCCCATCACCTGGACCAGCCTGTCTGCTACCTCGCTCGCAGTAGGGCACCCCTTCCTCCATGTAGAAGGCCCGGTTCCGAATGGGAGTCTTGCAGGCCGCGCAGGTGAAGCATTGTACGTGCCAGGTCATCTTCAGGGCGTGCATGATCTCCTGGAAGGGGCAACGGCCACAGGATAGTCAGCTGGGTCCCCTCTCCAGAGTCCTCCACCCAGGTAGGCTGCCCTGGGGCTGCCTTCATCCACGGTGTGACATCCGCACGCCCTCTGCTCCTGCTCTGTCTGAGGTCTCCCCATGGATGGCCACTACACCTCTCAGACGTGTGCAAAGCTCAGCTCCCCATCCCTGCTCCTTCTACCTCAGCTGGTAGCAACCCACCCTCCACCAGCTAGCTCCAATTTCCTGCTTTTTCTCACAAGCCATCAGCACGCCAGGAAGCTGTGTGGGGTTCATCACAGGAGGCGTCCACATCCTGACTATCTCTCACAGCCTTCCTGACACCTGAGGCTCAGGTGTTTCTGGCCTGCGTGGCTGCACAATCCGAGTCTCTGTACTCCTCTCCCTTCCCCTGCAGACCAGTGTCAACCTGAGTCAGGCATACCCCGAATCCCTGACTGCCACATTTCTCTGGGGAAAAGCCAGAGCCCTGTGAAAGGCCAGAGGCTGGCAGATTTGGTTTCTGTTCTCCCGGGTACGGCCTCTTGCTCACAGGAGACGCAGGAGGCAGACCCATGTGGGGGCTTCGGGCTTCCACTGGTTGTTCCACTTGGCCTTCACTTCCAAGTTTCTGCTCAAATCTGTCCTCTAGGGGGCCCACGGTGACAACATTTGCTGAAACCCCAATCTGCCTCGTGAACCACACTCCCAATCAATACCTTGAACCCTGCTCTCCCTTTCCCAGCACTTCTTACTAATGTAATTTTCCCAAAGCATCTGTCTTACTGTCTCCTTCACCCCATTCTTCCTGTTCAAGTGTAAGCTCCAGGAGGGCACGAAATAGCAACGGTTCTATTAGGTGACACAGAGTGACGCATCTCTGCAGATGCTCGGTGTGGTGTTCTGTCAACCCTGGAGCCTTGGCCTGCAGGATTCAGATCTGGAGCAGCAGAGGGCAGACTAGGGCCTCGGGTCTGTGGGTTCAGTCAGACTTTGCTTGTTGGTTGGGGGACCGAACAGCTTTCTCTCTCTCTCTCTCTCTCTCTCTCTCTCTCTCTCTCTCTCTCTCTCTCTCTCTCTCTCTCT
>RJWH01001889.1:239411-279496 GCA_004363575.1 Solenodon paradoxus | reverse complement strand
AGCCACCAGGTGTACTTGCTCTTCCTTCCCTTGTGAACTGGCAACCTAATCCCAGCCTTGCAGGATTGGGATGAGAATGCCCCACATTTGAAGCCAAGGGTTCCAGACCCGGTGCCTGCCAGGCCTGGTGACATACATGACAGGGCAAGGTGGGGACTGAGTTGTGGGAGAAGCCCTGCTGTCTGTAGGGATGGGGCTGATGGTTCATTCAGAAATGCCTGCAAAGCTCACACTGAAATCTCAGTGTGAAAACTGACACCTCCTGACTTAAATGTTGTCCTTTAATTTAAAAATGAAAACAGTGTGAACTAAGCAAGACAGAAATGTGGGCAGCCTCCAGCTCTCAGATGGCCCGCTGGCCCTTAACAATATCTGCGTCATACCTCCTAGTCCTCACAAGCACCTGGCCAGGGATTACTGCCACCCCGCTTTAGTGAGGCCTAGAAAAAGACTTGCCCAGGTCACACCACCCACAGATGGCAGAAACATGCTCAAGTCTGGCTGACTCCAAAGCTGGCTCTTCCCACTGCCTGGTGATGCGTCCTTTAAAGGAGCAGATAAAAGGTCAATGTGAAGGAGCTGGAGCCCCAGCACAGGGGCCCAGCAGGAGCGTAGAGAGCTCAGAGCTAGGCCTGGTGGGTGTGTGGGCAAGAAGGCAGGTTTCTGTTGGAGAACCTATAGATCAGTTATTGATTTCTATCTGCCCCCTAAATTTTCTAAATCTGCCTTCCTTTCCTACCCACCTGCAGCCCCCAGCTCTCTATCCAGTACGTCCTCTCCTCCCCACTGCCTCCAGAGAAAGTTGAAACATAGCGAACCTCATCAAATCTCAGCTCCAAACCCCTAAAGTGGCTTATGCCCACCTCAACTCACACCCTTCCCAGGTGCTGCTTTGTGATATAAGCCTTTCCCTCTGCCTGGAGGAACCTTCCGTAACCCTTCTCCAAACTAATGCCAACTTGTGTTTTCCATTCAGCTTATAGGCCACTTCCATCTACTCCAGCAATCACTGACCATACATGGGGCACAGCTTGATGCTAGGCAAAGAGAATAAGCAAGAACAGCCCTGGTCCCAAGCCATGGCATTCATACCTGTAGAAGTGATGGAACTAAAAGACTGGGGGAGAATCAACAAGTAGTGTGTGCGCTGGTGGGGACGGGGGTTCTGGTCTGGCAGGGAGGCTGTGTATCAAGGAAGGCATTCCTAAGGAATACTTGAATCCCAGATGAGAAGGAACAAGGCAGTGAGGGTGCTAGAGTGTTCTTGGCAGTGAGGACAGCCTGTGCAAAGGTCCTGTGGCGAGGACAACAGCAAACTGGAAAAATGGGAGTGGCCCTGGTAGCTACAGCCCTGGAGTAAAGGGATGTGGTGGTAAGTGATTAGCCTTGAGGGCATAGGATCCTGTATGGTCTCAGGACTCGGCCAGGTTTCCTTCAATATGTCCCCTTACACTTAGAGATTCCCTCCAACTCTGCTGAAATTAACTCTCATTACCCTGTGTTACTCCCCCTACATCCCACAGAGCTCCGAGGGCAGAAGTAACTTGAATTACATGTTGGTGCTGAGCCCGTGACAGGTTGGCGAGGTCAGCCTCCTGCCCCATTGGAATGTGAGGCAGGGACTCCTAGGATCTGTGGAACTACTGGCCTGGGCTGGGGCAGGAGTAGGAGCAGGACTGATCACCCAAGGCTTATTCCAAGTCCCAGACACTAGTCAGGCCTGGTGGGTCCCAGCTCCTTATCTGTGGTGGGGGTGATAACCTTTCCCACCCAGGATGGGAGGGCAACGTCACACGAGCAGGACTGGAAGTCAGTAAACAGTAAGGTCTTAATCTGTGGGAAACATGCCAGCTGCCCAGCTTGAGAAGGGTCCCAGAATCCAGCCCCTTGCTCTAGAATAGTCCAATGACGTGTGGCCTAGGCTGGTCGAGAAATGACTGGGATCTTAGGCAAAATTCCCCATCTATACGATGGCAATAGTCAAACTGATTTCATAGTATGATTGTGAGGGTTGCCTATATAGTGAGCGCCTCACATTACAATGACAAAGACTGTGAGGATATTTGTTTTTCCCTTCTGGTCTGAGAGAACCCCCATTTTTTGCTGGGCTCAAGGAGATTACATGCCTACACACACATACATATGCAAACACACAATTTCTCAGCCTCCCTGCAGCTCAATATGTTCCAGTGAGTGGATTCTGGTCAATGGGATGGAAGCAGGAGGACTGAGTATCAAGATGTATCTATGAAAGATGGCTGCTATGGGTCTTCTAACTCTCCTCCCGCTTCCAGCTTCTTGGAGCTTTTGCCTGAGACTCGAGAGCTTGCACTGTGAGTTGTAAGTAAGCACTTGAAGAGACTGGCCAGGAGACAAGATACAGGACTGCCACGCCCGTCCCAGGCTGCCACCTCTGGACTTCCCCGGGGTAAGAAATAAGCCATTGTTATCTTGAGTTCTCTGTGGTCAAACCCTGCCTATTCTGTACCCACTCCCCCCGGCTCTGTCCTCCACCAGACTCCCTCTGAATCCTTCTCTCCAGGTTGAGCTCCTGGGGGCTGGGCTCAGAGCTCATGTCTGTCTCTTCACAATGTGTGAGGGGTCCCTGTAAGGGAGACTGAACAAAAGGAATTTCTACCCAGTGTTTGTCTCGAGCTCTAGGTCAACGGCAAAGTCCCATGCCGGCATGCTCTGGTGGCCTAGTGGGTTAGCTCATTGTTGTGCTTTCCCTATATATCCCAAGGTCCCTGGTTCAAGACCCAGGTCCAGGGATAAACAACCAAGGTGAATAACTAAGTGAAATAAATACAGTGCTTCTTCTTCCTTTCTTTTCCTGCCTTCCTGCTTCTGATTTCCTTCATTCCTGCCTGTACCTTTCCTTTAAAAAAAACCAAAAAAAAAGAAAGAAAAAAGAAAAAACCCCATGCCCCAAACAAGATATCAGCAGTAGCAGCCCCCACTACCTGGAGCCCCCATCCCAGATGAAAGATCCCTCCAAGGTGCCTGGGAAGCAGGATGCCACATCTAAAGCTGTCTGAACAAAGGTGGGAGAAAGATGGAAGCCCTGTTTTCCAGAGGCTGCAAGACTCTCCACGCAGCCTGGGAAGCCTGTCAACAACAGAAGCTACATGAGGAACTGGAAAAGCATTCTATCTCCCAGAACCCCTGACTTTCAAGGCCCTGGGAAACAGAAGGATACCCTGTCTCCCAGCTACAAGAGAAATAGAAGCTTCCAGCATCTCACCTACCTGCCACACTCATCCAGCCTCCATAAACCCAATCCCTGACCATCAAATGCAGATTCCTCTCGAGTCCAGCCCTTCTCCTCCCCTGCAGAGTGAATAAATCTTTCTATTGCTTCCTCCTAAAACTTTCTATTGCTTGCTACTGGTGAATCCTTTCACACCTGTGCTCTGGCATCTCCACCTGACCGTCCCCAGCATGGGGCACACTGTCTGTGCTTAATAAAGAGACAACTCATCACTTTTGTGAAATGTGCTGACTCCAGCCCAAGTCCAACTCCCCATGGCATCTTGGTTTTCCCCCAGGAAACCCAAGCAGTTTACGTGGTGTGTTTAGCCTGAGTGAAAAGAGTACAATTCTGAAGTCACATTTCGATGTCTGAATACCTGGCTCTGCTATTTCATACTTCTCTGCCCTTTGAGAACATGGAGTTATTTTTCAGACATGTCTGTCTTCTCAAGCATTAAGGGCAGCTGACAGGTGGCTCAGCCTTCCCCAGCGGGGTCACAACTCCTTTCTCTGTTGCCCTCCTTTCTTCCTGAGGCCAGAAGCTAAGCGATCGGGTGTCTGCTTCACCAGCAGCCCAGGTGCTCAGATGATAACCATTCCACTGACATAAAGGTACAAATTCCCAGTTTTTCTTCCAGAGGTAAGAGGCAAAATGTTTCCTTAAAGGAATGCCATTGCCCCTTCCTTCTTCCTGCTTATAAAAATACAAGGCCTGGGGCTGTGAGCTCACCCACCACTATAAGATAAGAGATTTCAAAGCAGAAAAAGGTTGAAAAGCTCTACACACATCCAAGAGCTGCTATTCCAGCCCCGAAACTTCTGTGATGGAGTAAGTAACACCTCGGCTACCTCCTCTGGATACACTGTTGCTACACTGCCTCTCTGGTGTGCTTCCCTTGAGTCTCAGGCAGGTCGCTGATCCCCATTCAGGGGGCCGGGATCAGCCAGGACTGGCTGGTCAGAGTCCTGCGGCTTGGTGCAGGCATGGGCACGCGCGTCTGCACTGGGACTCGGGGCAGTCAGCTGGCACAGAGGAGCTCTTTCCGTTTGTGCTGCTAAGCTGGGGAGATGTGACCCTGTGGCAGCATCTTGGCCGCCTTCTAGGGAAAAGCATGCTGGGAATGAAGCCAGCACAGACGGAAACACAGGCAAGTGGCCGAAAAAAGTCCCGTGGACCCCAGTACCTGCATCTATTCCACCGGACCCCTGGGGCTTGGCAATTATTTGAAACAACAAACATCTTTCTTTTGGACTTAAGGCCTTCCCTTTGGTTATGCGGTAAGAGGATCTTGACAAATGTCAAGTTAGGCCAATAGAACAGCCAGTTTATTAGAATGCTAAGGATCTGGGCTCCTGCAGGGAGAGAAGCTGCTCAAAAATCCTCCTCAGCACGGAGAGGGTCAGGCCCGCCTTCCCACCCAGCAGCCAGCCCCACTCACGCCCGTGATCTTCTTCCTGCACTTGGCACAGCAGGGCGTGTAGCGCACGTCATAGCATGGCGGGCAGAAGATGGAGCCCTTCTCCTCGAAGAAGCCGCCCTCTTCCAGGACCTTCCCACACTGGTTGCATACAAACTCCTCGGGGTGGTACGCGTGGCCAAGCGCCACCAGGTAGCGGCCCCTGAGGGGAGGTAACACAGGGAGGAGTGCATGCCGATGAGCTGGGGGTGCCTGGTCAGCGCCCAAGTCAACGACACCCATTCTGGAGCCTTGAAGGGAAGGTTCGCTCTCCCCGTTTTTCAAAGAGGAGCAAACAGGTGCCGGAGGTGACCTGGCCCAGGCCACACAGTGGAAGTGAAGACAGGAGAGAGAATGAAGGACAATGCTGGAAGAGGGTGGCAGTTATCCTGGGTGGGAGCTCTGAATTGGGCCTAATGGGAGGGACCTGAGGGACTGGTGCCCTGGGCAGTGGGCTCAGCATGCCCCTGAGCCCTGAAGACCAGTGGGCACCTGAGTGACCCTGGTGTCTACATGTCCTGCTTACCTGTTCCACAGGGCTTGGAGTGGGGCCTATGGGTCCCAGGAAAATGGAAGTGGCTGAAGAAGGGGGTGCTCTGAAGAGCCTAAGAGCTGACAGGGTTCAAGAGTAGGGCAGGGCCAGGAATGCAAACTCGGAAGGTTCTAGACTCTGGCACCTGACTCTGAGGGACAGTAGGACCTTCCTGGGCCCTACTAGGGAAAGAGGGAGCTCGGGCCTGTCTGCTCTAAACAGAAGCTTATCAGGGGGGCCTGAGTGAGCAGGAGGGAGCAAGGCAGAGGCAAAGGGGCTAAAGGGGGCACCTTCTTTGCCCAGAGAAGTCTGAGGCTACAGCTAGGACATGTTGGTGGCACCACGTCTGTTTCACCAGGGGCCATGCTGACGGAGGCTGAGGTGAGCTGGGGCAGTGCAGACTTGAGCATCTGAGGGCCCAGACCAGCTTCTGACGGCACCTGAGAACTAAGTCCTTCTCCTTCTCACAACAGCTGAAGGAGGGGGAGGCAGACCGTGGCAAGACGCCAGGGCCAGGCTTTGGGACAGGAAGGGCCAGTCTCACAGACGAACAGGGCCACCCACCGGATGACCTGATGGCACTGATGACACACAGGAGTCTTGCCGTTGCTGCCGCCGCCCCCTCCAGGGCCTGCTCCGGTGGCGGCCTGCAGGATGGAGGTGCGGTTCTGCAGGGGCGTAGGGGTGGCTGGCTGGCTGTGCCGGGTCAGCACCGTGCTGGTTTTATCCGGGGCGTAGCGCTCGGCGAAGGCAGGGTCCACAGCCCAGGGTGGGCGGCTGGTGGGGCTGGGGGTGGTAGGGCCTGCCAGGGCCAAGGAAGCTGCTCCAGGGGTTGTCCAGGAATCCCAAGGGACAGAGGGTAGTGCCTGGGGTGGCTTGGAGAAGCCCGCTGCCCCCATGCTTCTAGAGGTGCCCCAGCCACCCTTCTCCAGGCCCAAGCCCACTGTCTCACCAGGCCAGGGTTCCTGGGCTGTAGTTGAGGCTGGGGCTGGGGCTTCTGTCCTGGGCACCTGGCTGCAAGACCTGCCATTCAGGGCCCTGCATGGCTGAGGCTCCTGGCATGGTGCCACCCCCCAAGCTCGGCCCTGCTGGTCCCATGGGAGACATCTGAGTGCCCGAGAGCTGTCAGGCTGTACTCCAAGTCCTACTGGCTGGGCTCACACTATAGGGCAGCTTTTGGGGACCCCCTCATCCCAGAGAGCGACTCCAATGGCAGGGGCCCCTTTTCTAGATACTCCTTCCCACTGAGACCCAGACTGGCAGGGCCCCCAGTGAGTCTGAGCCATCTAAACCGCCCCCGCCCCCCAAAAAAAACTCAACCCAAGTCCACAGAGAAAGAGAAGACAGAGGCAGAGAAAGCGAGGCTGGGAACGTTTATTTCCGTGCCTGAGCCGGACAGACAGACCTGGCAGACAGCAGTACTACGGGGGCATGGGGGAAGGCAGTGTCAGACAGAGCCAGGCCCTGTGCGAGGTGGGCAGGAAGCTCCGTCCAGGGGCAGGAAAGGAGTGGATGAGGCAGGCAGAAGCTGAAGGCACTGAGGGGTGCCCTGGGTGGGAGGAACAGAGAGAGAGAGGCAGCGAGGGCCGGGCTAGGGCTGCAGGTTGAGCATGTGGGCAGAGCGCTGGTGGTGCCAGTCCCGGAGGCGGGTGTAGCGTGGGCTCTGCAGCTCCAGGACATACTTTTCCCTGAGGGGCAGAGAGAGAAGGAGGAGGAAGGAGAGATGAAAGGAAAGATGGGAGGAAGAATGGAGGAGGAAGGAAGGAAGGAAGAAAGGAAGGAAGGGGAAAGGGAAGGGAAGGGAAGGGAAGGGAAGAGGGAGGAAATATGGGAGGGAGCAGGTTGGAGAGCCCTGGCTGGGGACCACCAGGAGCAGACACAGGGGTGGTGGCTGGAATGAGAGGTGGAAGGTGAAAAAGAAAGGCTGATGCCCAACCTTTTACCTTGACTGCTTTAGTTGCTCCTCATCCGGGTCTTGCACTGAGAGGGCAGAGGCAAACATTGGCGGAGAGAAGACCCAGGCTCACCCCAACCCTGAGCAGGTCACAGGGTGCCAGAATGGGCTCCCCGAGAGCAGGGCTAGGCTGAGGGCCAGGAGGAGAGTCCGCCCCACCCTGGGCTGGCACTTACTGAACTCGGTGCCCGTGAGGTGGGCGAGGATACGGAAGGAGCGGGACTGGCCTGTTCCGGGCCGTGGCCTCCAGTCCTCCGTGTTCTCCATTAGCCGCTGCTTGCTGGCATTTGGGACCAGCGGTCGGAGCGGCTGTCTGTGGGGAGGGTGTGGCTCAGAACCTAGTGTCGGGGTGGGTGGTGGGGGAAGCCCCTCCCTGGACTTGGTCCTTGAGGACAGTGGTCATGGGAGAGTGGCGAAGGACAGGGCCAGGGCCCTGCTGGCTGGCTGTGAGAGTGGGGAGGGGAGAGGGGAGGACCGTGGGGGGTGGGTGCAGCCAGGGTAGGGAGGGGCCACCGCCCAGAGTGCCAAAAGGAAGGAAGAGAGGGACAGGCAGAGGGGGCTCACTGACTTGTCAGGGGTCTGCACCTGTAAACGAAATAGACAGATGGACAGATAAAGGGACAAAAGGACAGACACAGGAAAGAAGAAAGATGGCAAAGGGTCAGAGTAGCCAGGGGTAAGGCTGTACTGAGTGTCTGGGGCTCAGCTGGCCCCCACACCACACCCCAACCCTGGCCAGCTGGTTCGGAAGCCTCAGGAAGGGCAGACCCTGGACAGGAGCCACACCCTGGGGAAGGGCCATGTGCCTGCAGCCCCTGTCCCGGCCGCCAGGGGCCGCTGCCGCACGGTCCCGGCCAGGCTAGGGTGTAGCGCAGACAGAGCAGCAGCGGGCAGCGGGCTTGCGGCGTGGGCGGTGGTGGGTGACGTACCCATTCTGCTGCGGGGTGCTGTCAGCAGGCGGGGGCGCCCCGAAGGGCCGGGCCGTCTTGTTGAGGGAGGCGCTGGGTGCAAAGGTGTACCGCGGGGGGTCCGCGGCGGGGGCCGGGGCCTGGGCGGAGACACAGTGGGGCAGGGCGGGCAGGAAACGGGCCTGGGTCGGAGAGGGGCGCCCCCACCCCTGGGGCCGAGAGGAATGAGGTGCTCAGCCCCGCCCACACACATCTGGCCGGACGCTAGCGGGAGGGGGTGACTCGGGTTTCCAGGGGCTCTTTGGGGGAGGTGACGTCAGCCCCACACAGCCTCAGGGCAGAGGGCGGAGTGCAGCTTGCTGCCCAGGCCAGCGGTAGGCACACAGATGACGGACAGACAGGCAGACATGCGTGGTGCCCCGACCGTGCGGCAGCCCTCTCTGCCCAGTGCCCGCTTTCCCAGCCTCCCGGGCTCTGGCCTCTGTGCAGCCTCTACTTCCGGCCAGGGGCGCGGGCACCGCACTAGGTGAGTCTAGCCGTCCAGTCTCACCCCAGTCCAGTCTCACCCCAAGGCCCGCCCCGCAGCCCAGATGCTCCAGGCCCGATGCCTACCTTCTGCTGTTTGTTCTGTGCTGGCTGGGCCCTAGATAAGGGAAGGGGAAGAGGTGAGAACTAAGGTTAAATATGCGCTGGGGTGACCAGATCACCCCCATTTAACAACCTTGAACACTCCCTTCCTCAAACTGCCCTGCACCAGCCTGAATCGCCGCCGTCCTGATCCTGTGTCCCCAGAAAACTCCTCACTCCCCAAGCCTACAGCTGCCTGGACGCTCTCCCCGCCCCCAACTTGATGACAACCCAGTTAGTCCCAATTTCAACTCTTAAAAATTATGGTTAGGCGCGCCCTGGTGGAGTAGCGGTTAGGTCAGTTGCCTTCTGTAGACAGCACAGTCCACATACATCCCAAGGACCTGGGATTACCTCCTGCGGCTGGGACCAACAACCAAGATGACCCACTAAATAAAATAAACTGCCGCTTCCTCCTCTCTCTTCCTGCCTGCCTCTGCTGTCTTCATTCCTGTCTGCACTTTTCCTTTAAAAACGACCACAACAAAATTACAGTTAGGGCCTTGGTGGCCTAGCCGTTTAGTTCACTGGGCATAGGCCACCTAGGGTTCAAGACACAGGGTCTGGAGGATCAACCAAGATGAACCATTTAAATAAAATAAAGTGCTTCTTCCTTCTCTCTCTTCCTGCCTGCCTGCTCACTTTCATTGCTTCCTGCGGTCTTAAAAAAAAAAAAAAGGAAAAAAGGTTAAATCTAAACAGTGGGCCAGGCCCAAAGGCATCCCCATCCACCTGTTGAACCAGCACCCACATACCTACTGAGACCCAGGCTGAGGCGCTCCCCACAGGCCCGGATCTTATTCTGGGCTTCGATGTGCGTGAGGCCCCCAGCATTCTCACCATCAATGCTCAGCACCCAGTCACCCACGGCCACACCGGCCTGTGCTGCTTTGCCTCCAGGAGTGAGCTGTAGAGGAGAGGGTAAGGTCATGGCGGCCCCAGAATCTGGAGCCCAAACTGAGGCCAATGGTAGTCAACCCTGCATAAGCTGCCCTGCTTCCAGAACCCAGGGGCCTCTTCAATGTTATTTCTGGGCAGTTGCTGGACACTAATGCCACCCCGGAGGGGGTGTGGCTCACTTGGGCATCACTGTCACCCCAATTACCTTGCTGATTTAGTCATTCACCTCCACGACCCTCCCCACAGTCCAGAAATTGCTGTGATGTCAACAGCTATCCGCAGGCTAAACTCCAAGTTTCTCAGCTCCAACCACAGCCTTTTAAGGCCCCTGCTGGCCTTTTGCCCAGGCTATCCATTTACTAGACATGCCCTCTGGCTTGTGCTGTGACAAGTTCCTCCTTGACACCCCTGGTTACTCTCACTGACCTCTTAAACTTCTAGTACCCTGTCTGGGGTCATCTGCAGGACTCTGCCAGGATCCTTTGAAAGTCAGAAACAGGCCCCGTATCTCTAGGTCTCCAGTGAACAGGGCCTGAAGGGGCCCCAAGGAGTTGATGGGGCTTTAGAGGCTGTACCAGGGTATCACCCTCATCACCCTCTGGACTGGGACTCCTTGGTTCCTTTGGCATGTGAAGGACAAGAGTGGGCTGGAAGGGACGGTCACCCCCAGGCAGAGCGGAGACCATCAAGAATGACTTCTGGGAAGCAGTGAGCCTTGGTGAAGGGTGCATAGGCCATGTGGCAAGGGTCCATTGCTGAAGGTCTTGACTGCTGGGAGAAGGAACCGGGACTTGGCCTTGGTGGCAGCAGGGGCATTAGCAGCCTGCAGGTCCCTGACAGAGGTGGGCCTGACACTCTACTGGGCCCTCCAAGCCCCCTAGCCCAATGGTAGTCATCCAGGTAAGGGTGGTGCCTTGTTTATGGGTGTCAGCCCACAGGGCTGCCTGGCCATCTGGCAAGGGACCTAGCATCAGCCGGCTTCTGTGCGAAAGTGTGGGAAGGAAGGTTCATGCTTCACAGGTTGGAGGGACTAGGGGTGCCAGCTGCCCAGAAGGCGCCTCAGGTGGGCCAGGACAGGCTAGCCTGAAGCAGGAGAGGGGAGGTGAGAGGTTCTAGAGAGATGGCAGAGGTCAGACACGAACAGTGCCAACACTGCGGCCAGAATGAGGAGCTGGGCTTGACAGATACATTTTACGCTTAGGAGGTTCGAAGGGTAAGACAGCTGCTACGAGAAGCTAGAACCGGCCCCCAACAACCCTGTGGAGGAGCCTGGGATTATACACATTTTGCCTCCAGGTGCCTAGCGAGGAAGAGGCAGGGCCAGGCTGTGACCCTGACCCTGTGTCTCCACCATGTGGGCCCCTTCTGCTGAGCACTGAAGCCCAACTCAGGGCACCCCCCGCCCACCTGGAACTCCTAGTTGGTTTGGAGCCCCGAGCTCACCTTTAGTTCACTCTAACCCCTCAGAATGGGCATGGGGAAGTGAGGCCCTGGAGAGGAAGTGACTGACTTACCCAAGGTCATGGTGAGTCAGTTGAAGGGAAACCTGGTCCAGCCACTCCCTACCCATGTGGACTGGCTCCTGGGAGGTGTGGGCTGAGCCTGAAATGGGGACCTTGGGGTGGGCCAGAGCAGCTGGCTCCAGAAAGGGGTTGGGAGTAGGGGGTAACTTCCTTCTCACAGTCAGGACAGGCTAGGGGTGTGGTCAGCAAAGTAGAGAAAGCAGAGGGGAGTGTTTTGGGGGGCTCAGCTGGAGACAAGAAGGGAGGCCCAGAGATCAAGGAGGGGAAAAGTCAGGGGGCTGGACACTGCCGGGGGTAGGGGTGAGTCAGACAGGGCTTCACTGAACGGCCCAACCCCCAAGCCCCAGACATTACCTCATCTCCCAGGGCTGGGCCTACAGCCAGGCCTGGTCCCTCCCTCCTCCCTGGGGTCAGGGGAGGGAGAGGAGGCAGGCCCAGCTCAGAAAAGACCACCCCACTTGCCCACCCACCAGGGCCTAGGTTCAACTCTTGGGCTGGACTCAGCTGGTGACCACACCCACATACTGGGGCAGCTGACAGGAAGCCAGAGTGCCCTCAACAGGCGGCATCTGAAAATCCATCCCCTAGGTCACTGTTACCATCTTCACCCTAGATACGGAGACTCTGAGACTCCAAGACTAGCCAGGCCTAGGCTCACCATTCACGCGGAGCCAGCACTTTTCCAGGGACAGGGCTACAGATAAGCCTGGGGGCCATGTAGGGGCGGGTGCATGTGGTGGGGGGAGCACTGCCTTTCACGTCTCTGGCAAGTTTCCAAGGGAAACCCATGGAAAGGTCCCTGAGAAGAACACTGACCTCCTGCCTGCCCGGCCACCAAGCTGGAATCCCACAGACTGACTCCCTCTCAGGCTGGGTAGTACCTGAACCCTGCTGGGCCCCTCTGGGTTGAGCTTGCCCTGAGTTTCCAGTCAACAGCTGCCTGCCCACCGGGTGCCTGGGTGGCCTCTCTGGAAGGGCGGATGTGGGGCAGGAAGTCCCCGCCCCATCTGACCCCAAGACCACAGCCCAAGAGATGGCCTCACCCTCTCTGGGCGGGCAGTTTGTTCTTTGTGATGCCCAAATGACACTATAGCTGGAGCCAGAGCCTGGCGGTGAACAGTTGAGGGGCCCACTGAGAGGGTTCAGGGGTCCAGACCTAGACCAGCCTTTTTTGGTTCCGCTGGCTCCAGCCACCAGTTGGCCATCCCAGCATGGGACTACATTCTTGGGCTTATAAGGCAATCCCCCTGCCACAGGGAGGAGTCAGGCCTCAGCTCCACCCCACCAAGGCAGGCCCTCTGGAGCTAAAGTCAGCCCTAGAGAACTCTACCCTACACCCTTGTTTGGGGTCAAAGGCCATGCCTCCTGAATGGGACCAGTGGAAGGGAAAAGAGCTTCTCAAATAGATAGGAGAGAGAGCCTCCCCACTTCTCCTACCTGCAAAAACTACAAGCCACTCCAGCACCTAAATTCAAATCCCTGACTGGCATGGAATTACAAAAGGGGCCCTTCAACTGCTCTGGGCCCTGAGTTCCCTCATCTGGAAAAACAGGGCTACAGTTTCTGTTCCCAGGGTGGCCATGGGGTTGAAGTCAGCTCTTGAAGTCAGAGAGACTTGTCTGGGGCCCCTCTCCAAGCACAACTCCTTCCAGAAGCTTAGACACCGCCTGGAGACCTCAGTGTCCCATCCTGTAGAATGGGCATCCTCTCGGGCCTCAGACATGGCCCCCCAGTAGCTGCAGCACAGAGCTGGGGATGTGTGGGGACCTCTCCCAGTATCCACTTTAGCTGGGGCTCCTGACGCAGGTGCCCACATCTCTGGACCTGGCCACCCTCTGGCCTAATGACCCAGATTCAGTCTCCTCAGACTTCTCCCATTATCCACACTGGGCCCTTGAGAACCCAAACACTCCTGGGGGAGTCTTCCCCAGCCAAGGCTCACCCTGGAGATGGAAAGGGGTACATTGAAGTCCTTGCCTCCCTGCAGCCGGAAGCCCCAAGGGGCTGGACCCTCCAGCACCACCTTGAAGGAATCCATGGTGCCCGCTCCTGAGAGAAGAGAAAAGGTGAGTGGTTGGCCTGGTGGGGACACAGGCGAGCCCACTTCTGGACACCAGCCTTGGACTGGTGTCAAACAGGCACAGGCAAGCACCGAGTACTCCCAGGAAGAGATCTTGTCAGGTTTGGCTGGGCTGCTGGCTGGCTGACTCGCTTTGGAAAGACAGGGCAACCAGAATCCCCAGGGACTGGGAGGGTGAGGGGGTCCACATCCTGACCAGAAGTTCTTTCCATCCACGAGTGAGTGGGCTAATTTGGCGGCCTTCCCCCAGCCAGCCTTAAGTATCGGGGTGAGTCAGGGGCCGGCGCTCCTCTCCCCCGCCCCCAGGGCCCGGCAGGCGGGCCGCGGCTGGAGCCTCCTCGGACTATATAAGGCTTGTAAACTGACACTGTGCGGAGAGCCAGCGGAGGGAGAGCACGCAGGGGCTCGGGACGCGAGGGGGAGGGGTGGGAAGGGAGGTGGCTGGAACAAGCCCTAGCCATTCCCGGATCGGTCAAAGCTGCTGGAAGCCAAGGCAAGACCCAGGGCGCTGGGGGGAACCGGGCGAGGGCTCGTCCCCTGCAGAGATCGGCGAGGACCCGAACCCCAAAGCATAGTCAGGAAGGATCCATCCTGGAGCCTATAGAGACTGGTGCCTCCCACAAAGGCCTGCTACACCTCCAACATGACTCAGTTTCCCCTTTGGTCCCCCGCCCGGGCCTCATGCATTGGCTCGGTCCACAGCGCAGGCGCCAATCGGTCCCGCCGCAGCCGGCTTTGCCGCAGGAAGGCGGGGCAGGGGCCCCGGCCCGCGAGAGGAAATGTAGCGCTGGCCACGACCCTCAATGTCCTCTGTGATCTCCAACAGGCCTCTTCACCCCGCGTGGCTCAGCCCGTGGCGCTCCGCGCTGTAGCCCGTACCTGCTCGGCCCCGCAGGGGCGCTGCTGGCGGCGGGCTCCAAGGAGCCGCGTCGAGATCGGCCGCGGGTGCTCTGACCCCGCCTCCGTGGCCGCCGACCACTTTGAGCTCGCGGACGGGGGCGGAGCCCGAGGCCACACCCCCCACCTAAACCACGCCCGACAGCGGCTGCTCCTTGGAGAGAAGCCCCACCCAATCCTTCCTCCTTGTCCAATCACGGAGTCCCTTCTGGCTTGGAGCTTCAGGGCAGGGCCGTGCCAGGTTCCCTTAGTGGGACGGGGCCTGGGCGTGGCTTGAGCTGCGGGACACCGCGTCGGGGAGCCCTTCAGGCCTCTCGCCCAGCCCCTTGCGCCTCACGCTGGCCAAGTCAAAATAAAGCGGCTTTCGAAACCAGCCACTTCATAGTTTCCTCCTCGAAAAAATGGGACAATAATCCTAGCCTCGCCGGGAGGCCGTGAGAATAGGCGCTGTTTGGCTTAAGGCGCAGCAATCGCTGTTCCTAAATTTCTAAATCGGAGGGATTTGCTGGCAGACGGGGGCTTGGAGGGGGAACAAATAGACGTGGGCGTGGCTGAGGGGGACGGGGGAGGAAACTTGAAGCTAGGTTTGCAGAACACAGCTGAAGACAGAAATAATGGCAGGAGTGGGCGGAGGTGGAGAGGCCCTTGGCTGGGCTAGAGCCCGAACTGTGGGCCCTGCTGGCTCACCCTCGATCCCACAAAGTCGAGGTGACTGTGCCCTGGTGTCCCATTCCAGAGCGCCTCCAGTGGAGGTGTCAGAGTCCTCACTTTTCCCCTAGTGCTCAGTCCCCGTCGATCAGTGCAGGGGAAATTGAGTAGGGACCAGAGTGTGTGGCTGCAGCCCCCTTTCCACAATCATCTCTCTGCCTCCGCCCTGGTTCTGCACCATACCCCTCACTACACAAACTGCTGTAAGAGTTCTCTTTTAAGAAAGCCCTCTTTTGACCACACATCCCACTCCAACTATTGCCTTTTTTTCCCCCCCAACACCACGTGGCAAGTTTATTAGAAAACAACTAAACAGAAGTGACACGCAGCTTGGGGTGACAGGAGCAAGAGAGTGAGTTGTTAAAATGGGGTCTCTTACATGTGGGATTCCCTTTGTGAGTACCCAGGGGTCACAGCTCTCTTGAGAGTCCCAGTTATTGCCTTTTTACTCTGCACCCCTTGAGAGTCAAATTCTTCCAGGAGGTTATCTATCCCATCCCTACGCCTCCTCTCCTTTCAAAGAGAGAAGGGAAGGAAGGAAAAGGAGGAAGAAGCATTTTTTAATTTATTTATTTTGCCCCTGCCCTGGGTTACAAACCAAGCCCTCGAGCTCTACATGGTCCACACCCCAGTCATGTCAGCCACCTGAACCACAAAGGGCTTGTCCATTTACTGTTCACTTTTTTTTTTTTTTTAAGGAAATATTCAGGCAGGAATGAAGGGGAATAGGCAGGCAGGCAGGCAGGGAGAGGAGAAGAGGCACTTAAATATTATTTGGTTGTTCATCTTGGTTATTTCTTCCAGCTCTGGGTCTTGAACCAGGAACCTTGGGATGTATGTGGACTGCACCCACGGTGTGCTAGACCACTAGGCCACCAGGGCGTGCCCTACCATTCGCTCTTGAATCCACTTCAGTCTGGTTCTTGTGCCTTCCTGTCCTCTGCATTCATTTCCTTTTCTTCAGGTCTCCAGGGACCTCCAGGAAATTCCGATGGCAGTTTCTCCACTTTTCTCTCTGAGCTTGCGCCTCTCCCCTTGGCTTCATGCCTGCCTCCTGCCCCATTGGCTACCTTCCAAAGCTGCCATCCATCTTTCTTCTCCACTCACCCTGTCTCAATAGGGAGTCCTTGACTGGACTCCCACGATATATGTCCAGCCCCGATCTACCCCCAACAACTCCAGACCAACAGCCAACAACTGTCCAACCTCTGCTTGTCTACCAGATAGCTCCCCGTCTCTCTCCTCACCTCCGTAAATGGCACCACCTGGTTTAGCAAAAACCATGAAGTTAGTCTTCCTTTCTCATCTCTGTCATACCCCAGATTCTGCACATCCCACCTTCAGAATAAGCTCCACATCTGATCACTGCTGTCATCATTGTCCTTGCCACTTGTCTCATGCCTTGACACCTTCAGGTCTCCTCCCAACATTCCCTGCTTCTACCTTTGCCCACTCCAGCGTCTCCTCCATGCAGCAACCAAAGGGATATTTTTAAATCAGAAATCACACCACATCGACCTCAGCTTTTAGCATTCCTGTGGGTTTGTGTTGTACCTAAAATAAAACTGAAGTCCTTAGGACACACATGATATTCACAGAGTGCCTCCACCTCCCACTACTCTTCTTGCTCACTCCACTCCAGTCACTCTGTTCTCCTCGCTGTTCCTCCAACATGCCAAGCATCTTCCTGCCTCCGGGCCTTTGCATTGGCTTTTCTTTCCTCTTGAGATACTAAACAACAGATTCTCTCACTCTGTTCAGGTCTCTGCTCAGATGTTACCTCAAGGGGACCTTTCCTGATCACCATCTAAAACAGCTGCCCCCTGACTCCTCACACACTTAGCCTGATTTGTTTCATCCCCCCCCACAACACACACACACACCCCGCCAGCAGGTACAGCCATCCGACATTGTATTGTATGTTTTTCCAGTGCTTGAGATCACCATTAGAATGTCAGTCCCATGAGAGTAGGGGCTTGTCTGTCTTGTCCATCAGCATCATCCCACACGATGTGAATGAGGATAAGGAAGGATTGAGAACATGAAAGAGCAAATGAGCAAAGAAGAAGTGGCATCCTCTGGATCGTGGCTGTCCTCCAGTGAAGAGGAATGAGGCTCCTGTTTCTTGGGCCAATGCAAGGCTGGGGTCTGGATGGGGCTCCCAGAACAGGCAGTCCCTCTAGGACAGAGTGCCCCCTGGTGTCAGGACATGGGAAGGGCCAGGGAGCGGTCCCTAGGTCCAGGTTTCTAGCAACATTCTCTTCCACTGTCTGGTTGGAACCACACAGAAATCGCCATGCAATGAACAATCTTAGATTTTAGACTTGTAGTAATAATAAAATAAAACATGCCAGGCGAACTTGGTGCACTCTGGTGTTGTAGTGGTTGGGTCCACTTTGATTGAACAGAGTCCACACACATCCCAAGGAACCAGATTTGCATTCCGGGGTCGGGTGGGGGTGAGGGCCACTGGGATGAACAACTAAATGAAAAATGAACGGAATGCATCTTCCTCCTCTCTGTTCCTGCCTGCTTGCCTTCCTTCCTGCCCACACATCTCCTTTTTTTAAAAAAAAAAAAAAAAAAAAGTAAACTTGGGGTATGCCTGTTAGCTTACCGGTCTAGTACACTCTGGTAGAAGTTCTACCTACATTGCAAGGTCCAAGGTTCAAGACCCGGGGTTGGGGGGAACCAATGTGAACAACTAAATACAAATAAATGCTTCTTCCTCTTCTCTCTTCCCACCTGCCTGCCTACTCACCTTCATTCCTGCCTGTACCTTTTCTTTACAGATGTTGATTTATAATGATGCACATGTTAAGCCCATATAATGTTACAATGTAATGCTAATTTAATAACTTTTTTTTTTTTCAAGGAAAGGTAGACAGAAATGAAGGCAAGTAGGCAGGCAGGAAGAGAGAGGAAGAAGAGATATTTTATTTATTTGTTCATCTTGTTTTCCTGGGCACAGGTCTTGAACTGGGGACATTGGGATGTATGTGGACTATATCCAATAAACTAAACCACTAGGCCACCAGGGCACACCTTTAATAATATTTTAACAACTTTTTTTTTAAGGGAAAGAAAAGCATGCCAGATCAGCGACTCACAGCTTCCTGAGGCTCCTATTCCAGTCTGGCTCCAACCCTGGTGTGTCCCGGGATTTGCTGAGCTGACAAAGACTGGCAAAGGGGTCCTTCCTGCAGTCACCCTGACTGCACACCTCCTGGTCTCAGCCTGATTTGACATGGGAAGGCTTTACCGGTCAGGAGGTCAGGAGGAGAATCCATAAGTAGGGCTGAAATCTGCCTCTTCGTGGCTCTAACATCCCTCCAGGCTTTGCATTCATGAACCCTCTTCCCCCAATCTCCTTTCACATATTAACTTTGGAAATACTTTTAGATGTCAGAAGTCTTGCAAATTCTTAAATCTGGAGCTCAGGGGAAGAGATTTCCCTCTAAAAATATGCCTCTGGGGGCCATTAGCATTTAGACGACCAATAAGACCTGGAGACCAGATCAGCTCTCTTATGGCGCGGGTCTCAATCTTGGACACGTGATCTGGAAATGATCAAACGGATGCCCCCTTGTGGGGGCCCAGTCGTGGGCCTCTTTTAAATACTCTGGGGTGATTCTATGTGCCACCACGGTTGAACTACACCGTTTCTGAGGCCAGAGTCCCAGGGAGAACTCCGGCAGAATGGAAACAACAGAAGCTGGGAAGGAGAGAATGTGGAAAAACTAAGAGTGTTTCCAGGAGGGGTGTCTAATGCCTCTGAGAAATTGGGATCCAGGTCACATGGGGAATCCAGGTGACTTTCGTTTGGGAGAACACAGAGCCCTGACACCTATAAGAGCCAAGTAATGGATAATGAGGGCCTCTGGGGGACTGGAGCTGGTAGAAGGGAGAATGGGAGCTAAAGTGGAAATGAGAGTAATCAACAACTCTTTTGAGGAGTTTCTGTGAAGAGGAACAGAGAAATAGGATGTATGTGGCGGTGAAGTAGAATGTGAGGTCAAGGTTTTCTTTTAAAGATATGAAGTTATCAGACGGATCTGTGTGTGGCCGGAAATGACATGACAATGATGGAATGAACGGGTGGAGGCGAGAAGGGAAAGAAAGCTCAGTTTGCCAAACTCCGAGTTGGTGAGCGGAGCTGGGGTCAAAGCACATGGTGGGGAGCAGATACTTCTGTGGTTGCAGGAAGGAGCAGACGCAGAGGCGGCCGTTGGCAGAGGAGGTGGGATGTTGAGGGCATTTGCCTCTGCCAGCAGCTAGTTCTCCAGGAGACTTCCAGGTGCGAAGGGGCAGGAGGGAGGAGAAAGTGGACAGGTCTTGGGGAGGAGAAAAGTCACCATGCTGGGACACTGAGCAGCACAGAGAGCCTGCTTGATTGAGATCTGAGATCACACTGTTAAAAAGAATACTCTCAGGCGTCCCAGGGGGAGGAGCAGATTAGTCAGCTGCCTTCTGCCAAGAGCACAGGCCATGTACACCGAGGACAGGGTTCAAGCCTGGGGCCGGCTTGAAAACCAAGATGAACAACTAAATAAAATACAGAAAGTGCTTCGTCCTCCTCTCTCTTCCTGGCTGTCTCTGCCTGCACCTTTCCTTTTTTTTTTTTTTAAAAAAAAAGAGAGTATGCCTGCGGGCAGCTGCCAGCTCAGATTCCCGGCCTCTGGTTTGACTCCCTCCACACTGGCCTTCTGGTTGCTTCCCGTTGCTTCCCGGGACTGATCCTGTCCCTCCATCCACTGAGGAGGAGACCAGGATCATTGCAGAGTGGCCAGGGCCTCTGACACTCGGCTGCCCCCTCTCCCTTGGCCCCTCAGAGCCCTCTGTGCCATGCTCTGTCTCCAGGCCCGCCATGCCCACCCTCAGCCTGGATTGCCCCGGGGCTCAATGTGTGCCTGGGGAAACCCTGCCAGCCCTGCCCTCCCAACTCAGAGGGCACTGTCCCTTGCGCACACTCAATCTTCCGAGTCCTTTCTGCCATGCAGGACCATGGGACCATCATCGCGCATCCTGCCCCTCTGCTTGAGTGTCCTTGAGCCCACACATGGTACAGGGACAGACCCTGATCAGGTCCGGAGCCCAGCACAGGACACTGGTGTCGGTCCCACTGCACATGAATAAGGGTCTGAGTGCCACATGGACCCGTGAGTGCCACCACCAGGAGCTGAAGCCAGGAGGTGTGGCCTGGGGCCCATGAGGCGGGACAGAGGGGCGCTGAAAGGCTTTATTAGCAGCAGATCTGTACACTGTACACTGAGGGGAGGTGGTCTGGCGGAGTTGCCTTGTCCCTGCAGGCCATCCTTCGCTTATCCTCCTGTCCAGTGAGAGCACTTTTCTCTTCTCTTGCCACCCGGTCACCAGGGTTGTTCAGGGCCGGTCGCAGGGGGCTGGGCCCTTCCTCCTCTCTCTGCTCAGCAGCGTCACCAGCTTGGCCTTGAAGCCCGACTGTGGCCCGGGGCGACCAGAGCCCCCAGCCTCATCGGCCAGCTCCAGCTCCAGCAGCCGCCGATACTGGGCCTCCAGGCTGCTGTCCTGGGCTGCACTGGGCCAGCTCAGGTCCTCGCTATTGTGGTAGATGGGACTTGCCAGCGGGCTATGGCTGCTGGGGCCTTCGTGCGTGGGCACCCCAATATGGAGCAGAGCAGAGCTGGGGTCTAGCCCCCGCAGGTTCTCATACAGATGCTCCACAGTGCCTGGGGGCCCACTAGCCCGCTTGCACACAGAGGCATAGATCCCTGGCACCGGCTCATCGGGCAGCACTGGGCTTAGTATTGGGGGCAGGCTCTGCGGCCCTGGGTCGACCAGGCGCAGCCTCCGGGAGCTGGGGGGCTCGGGGCCTGGCAGCAGCTCCTGTAGCTCTCCTGGGGGGTCCAGAGAGGGCAGGGAGGTGGCCCGAGGCAGAGGGCATGGCCGGGCGCCGGCCAGCTCTGGCAGCTGCTCCCGCTGGCGGGCAATGGCTGCAGCCACCGCCCCACACAGGTCCCGGGCACGGGGGCTGCTGAAAGCAAAGAAGCCCTCGCCCGACTCACAGCGGCGGCCAGCCTCGAAGGAGAACACGCCCTGGGCACGGGGACAGGGCTGATCAGTGGCTGGAGATCAGGGAGCCCACCACCTACCACCCTTGATTGCCTGACCCACCACCCGCCGCTCACCTTGTCAGAGCCAAACTTGCGCAAGAAGCGGTATGGCCAGGAGTAGAGGGCCTGGGGGCAGGGGGGCTCCCTCAGCTGGATGGCATCTTGGCCCAGCACCAGGAGGTAGGGCCCTTTCAGCTGGCAGCGGGCAGCAGCCTCGGTTCTCTGCACCACCACCGGAAACTCACCCACTGTAGGAGGGGGTCGTGAGGGCTGCTGTCTCTCCAACCATCAATGCCTCCTGCTCCCCCCAAGACCCCGTTCTGGGAGGTAGGGTGGGGCTGAGGCTGCCCTCTCTAACTCACCTTCCTGCCAGGAGGAGTAGATGGAGTTCTCCTCCATGGGGACCAAGCGCCTCTTGGGAGCCTCCGCGTCCCCTGATCCTGAGGAGCACTCCGCTGTGCCCTGAGGAACGGGCCAAGGTCAAATGTTAGAGGTCATCCTACTCTCTTCCTGACCCTTCCCCTGGGGTCAGCATCCCAGGGCTCTGTGACCAGCCGGGACCTCGGGGGCTAATGGCACCAATGCTGGTTCTGCCCCTGAGCATCCCTCGGAGCCTATTTCCTCACCCGCAACCCCTGCTGGTTTCCCCTTGAGGGCGTTGAGATTTACAAAGCAGGGAGTCATACAGAGGATACCCGCCATCATTGTCAAGTGTTGACAGGGCAGGGGTTGGCCCATGTGTGTGTCCCTGATGGCTCAGAGCAGTTGAGGGACAGGAGATTTAGGGGGGAGCTGGCCACTCCTTGCTCCCTAGGCTTTTCTCCATCTCGCCCTGCCCACCCCTACCCTTCACACCTTCCAGGCTCTTTCTGACTCAGCACTTCCACCCTGACCAGCTTGGCCCACAGCCGCAAGGCCAAGGCCAAATCCACCTGTTTTCACTTCCCTTCTTGTTGCCTTTTGTTTTAAATTTACAGAACTGTGGGAAATATACAATAGCGTTGACCCTTTTAACCATTTAAAAGTCTCTTTCTGTGCTGTTGACACAGTCCCTTATCTAGTTTCAGAACTTTCTCATCACCCCAAGTGTACCTGTTAGCTGTCACTCCCACTCCTTCCCTTCAGCCCCGGACACCACTAAGCTGTTGTCTGTCTCTGTAGATTGGCCTGTTCTGGACGTATCATGTAGGTGGAATCAGACAACATATGGTAGACTGACTATTGGAACCATTTTAAAAGGGGGAGTACTTTTTTTTTTTTCATATTTCTTGATTGTCCTGTTGTTTTAGTATATACATGTCAATTTTGTTCCATTTTTAATAAGCCAGGGTTGTCTTTCACGGGGGGCAAAAGGGGCAGTTGCCCCAGGCCCAGTCTGTTGAGGGGCCCACAAGCAGCTGTCTTTTTTGGCCCACATGAAAGATGGCCCTTGCCGGTGCTGACTGCGGTGGGCTACTACTGCTATTCTGCCCGCTGTGAGGAAACGGGAGCTGTGGGAAGAGGATTCTCTCCCACCCAATGCATGCTTGTTTCTTCACATGGAGCAGAACGCTGCTTTGTGGTCAAGTTGCAGGTAAGTACTGTGGGGGTTATCTCTGGCATTGTGGGCATTATGTCTGGCACTATGGGCATTATTGGGCATTTCTGGCACTGAGATGGTTAAAGCGGCATGTATTTTAGGCAGGACACTTTGAGTGGGGCTTATAGAGTTGTCAAATTTGTTTTTTGCTCAAGGTGCCAAAATTTCTTATAGTAGCCCTGGCCATTCATATGAAGTCCCACTGGACCACACGCCATTACTATGCGATCACCGATGGGCATCACCTAGTACTTGCTGCTGACCTGGCTGCTCTGCTCCACCTCCTCCCCTCTCCTTAGTCTCCAGCACATAACCCCGTCCTGGTTTTGTCTCAAGGAAACAGGGCTGCTTGTGACTGGCTGTTTTTTATCCCCATCACATAATGATTTCAAGGTTCAGCAGGGTGCAGCCTGTGTCAGGAATTCATTCCTTTCTGCGGCGGGGAGATGCTCGGTGTGTGGTTAGGCCCCGCCGTGCTTCCCCCACTCGTCAGCTGCTGGACGTTTGGGTTGTTTGCACTGCTGGGTCAGTGTGAATAGTGTTGTTATGAACATTCTTATAGAAATTTTGTGTGAGTCCCTGCTTCAGTTCTCTTGGGAACATGGTGAAGAGTGGAATTGTGGGATCATAGGCTAAGTCCGTTTAACTTTTTAGGAACCAGCAGATATGCTTCCTTTTGACCCATCAAAGATCCGGTGAAACTAAAACTCTCAATCCCTTCCCTCCCCACAAAGTCTCCTCCCTTCCCTCTAAGTCAAGCCCCAGTCTCCAAACATGACCCAAGATGGTTCCAGCTGGCTCCCTGCAGCTCTCCCCTGCTTCTTCCTGGGCCTTGGCCCCTCCTTGTTCTGCAGCCTTCCTTCTGCCCCTTGACCACACTGAAACTTTTCCTGCCTCAGCGTTTGCCAGCACTCTGCTTTCTGTTCAGAACTGGGACACTCTTTCCTCACCTCTTTTTTCTGATTTGTCCCTGAGGATCAGGCCCACTGTCCCCTCCTCAGAGACCTTCCTGGGCCATCCTCATGTCCTCCCGTTTGCTCCTGTACTAACCCCAGCGTCTTCTTTTCTTACAGCAAGTATGACGAGAATCATTCTGTGGGTTTCGGGACCCTTTCCCAGCCTCAGAGGTGCTGGCCGATGGTAGTGAGCATGGAGATGAGTGAGCTGGGGCTTAGGCCCCGGCCTGCGCTCCCCCACGCCGGTCAAGCCCTGGATGCCGCCCTGTGCTCACCGGGAAGGCCAGCTGGCAGATGGGGCCCATCCACTCCTGGCGGTGCTGTGCGGCCAGCAGGTGACTTCGCTCAGTGGTGGTGAGCATGAAGGCACCGGTGTCCCGGGGGCAGCTTTCACCGTCGGCCGGCAGCACGGACACACAGTCAGCCAGGCGGATGACTCGCCGCTCCCCTCGCCGGCCGGGCCCGGCCGACCTGTCCCCTGCGGGCCCCGCGCCACCATCCCGGACATCCCAGCTCTCCAGCCGTGCGACACCGGCTGGGCCTCCTGCATACAGCAGTGCCCACACCTTCCGCCAGCACTTCTGTGGGAGATGAGAGAGATGAGAGAACCCCCTCCTGGGGGCGTTCAGATTCTCCCCCAGCGCAGCTCCATACAGGCTGCTTAGCAAACACTCCTGCTATGCAGGCGGCCTCTGCCTCCCTCAGCCATGCAGGGCCCCAGAGGAGGCAGCCTGCCCGGCAGGGGAAGTCTGTGTTGGAATCAGTCAGACTTGGGTTCAAATCCACCCCATATTCTCCTGTGACCTCGCGTGAGTCCTAGTGTCCTGATCTCTCAAAAGGTCGTGAAAACATGCAGTTAGCTTCACTAAATGATGTCTGTAAAGTAGTAGTGGCTAGAGCAGACCACCGACACTTGCTATGTTAGGGCCCTGTCATGCACCCCCAAAAGAAAAGGTCGCTTGGGCCTCTGGCCAAGGGCTGGGGTGGGAGGGAGGCTTTAGTCTCTCCATGGCGAGGAAGGAAACATGCAAATAGCAGTCAGCAAAGGAAACAGACCGTTTATCTATCTGGGCAGCAGCTGCCGCAGAGCTGGGGGTGGCGCAGGGCCTGCTGCCTGAGGGGGTGCGCTCCCTGTCCCGTGATGGGCCTGGGAGGGGCCGAGCCCTCTTCTTAGGGTGGGGCTCCACCTTTGGGCTCCTCTGGCTCAGGGCCTGACCCTGTCAAGGGGCCTAGGTACTCTACTAGATGGCGGGGAGGAAGAAGGCTGTTGGATCAGCAGCCTCTGGCCTGGCCCTGCCCCCAGGTTTGGAGTCTGAGACCCTCCGGGTTGCCACCTTCCCCACCTTTACAAGAGGCTGGGCCTCGAAGAGCAGGAGAGCCAGGGTGAGCTCCCCAGCCAGGGTGGATCCCCTACCCAACTCCCTTCCCCGTTCTGCCAGGTCTGGTAGAATAGGCTGTCCCGGCAGGGCAGAGACCCGCCACTTGTCCCGCCAGCTGCCTGGAAGCCAGGGTCCCCACCTTTCCGAACTTGACATGCTGTTGGTAGAGGATGCCATCCTTGACGGGGGTCTCCGGAGGCTCCATGGCTGCGGCTGGGCCCCAGGGCCGCCACTCCGAGGGCCTGAGGAGACTGATGACAGGCCAGAGGGGAACTCTCACACTTCCCCTTCTGGCCACTTCCCCCTCCCTCTGTCCAGAGTGGCAGCTGCAGGGCTGGGGGGAGGGGAGCACCACCTTGAGTGGGGAGCTATGGTAAGGGGTGGGGGGCCATCCCCTATTTCTTCCTTGGGGTTCCTGCTGGCCCTAGGTGCCCACAAGAGTCTGGCAGGACCACCTGAAGGCCAATGACTCAAGTGTGATCCTGGGTGACCGGGGTCTGAGTCTGACCAAAGGCTGGCTCCCTGTCATGAGCTCAGACCCTCCCAGTCCTACACCTCGTGGCCTTTTCCCACCCCAGGCTCCTCCTTAGGCCAGACAGACAGACTCGCTTTCCCACTCACGCCTGGCGAATTCGTCTCACGGATCTGCTGTGCTCCCAGTCAACAGCCTCACAGCCCCTGTCCCTTGCCTCTTAGCATTTCCCCTTTGAACCACTGCACTCCAGGCCCATCACAGCCTTCTTTCCTTCCTAAGTGCTCCCCAGCTCCATCCCCTATCCTTGAGTCTAGCCTGGGCTCTGGCTTCTTACCAACCCCCAGCCCAGCCCCTCCGGAGCTCCCCTCACCACTGTGCTATTCCCAGTGCTGGGCTGCCTCTTCTCCAGGAGGTGCTGCTCCCTGGCCACCGGCTGAGCGCACATTAGTGTGCTCCAGTCCTCATGGTGTGGCCTGGCCCCAGCCACGTGAGCGTGGGCGGCCCGCCTCCAGCCAGTCCCTGGAGAGCTCACAGGTTCTTTTTAAGCTTTGCTTCTTGCTGAGGTCTATTTTTTCTCCCCAACTTGTTGGAGGCCAGTGCTGGGGCTCTGAGTCCTGGGAATAACTCTGTCATCGTTCAACGCCAGCTCTGGCAAGCAACATGTAACCAGGCTGAGGACGACTGTTCAGGGTCGCAGTGTGTGGAGGTCCTTGGCAGGAACTCCTTTCTAAGCCCCTGTGGCCCCTGGCTTTGCGCCCACTGTGGCCAGGGCAGCCCCAGCCACCACTGCATTCTCGTGGCCATTTCAATGATGAGGAAATGGAGGCTCTGAAACATTAAGTAACTTGCCCGAGGCTACATATTAGTGACAAATAGTTCGAGCAATCGCATCCCAGTCCTGGGAGAAGCACTGGCCTTGTCCAGAGAACTGAGACACATGGCCACTACCGGGCCTTCTTGTCGGTTTCTTGCCTGATACCAGAATCCTGGCCTACTTGCCAGCAGCCTGACTTGGCCCATTTATTCACACCTGATCCCTCCCCTCACCTGTGGGTTTCCCCGTTGGTCTCTGCCTGGGTGCTGCGTCCAGCAGAACTGGGCACGGAGGATCAGTGGGTGCGTGTGGCCTGAAAGGCAGTTCGGTGGCATCTGCTGCCCTCTCAGAAAGGGGAGGGGGCTTCCTCCTGAAATCCTTGTGGGCAAGCAAGTGGGCAGGAAGTTTCCTCCCAAGGGGCCCCAGGAAAAGCCCCAGGAGCTTCACGCAACTAACAGGAAGAGTGAGGCTGCGGCAGGGCTGCCGGTTTCAACAGCCAAACCCAGAGACCAGGAAATCCAACTATTTCCTCTGTGTACCCGTGAGGTCCCTTCCCGGACCGATGAATCCAGGGAGCTCCAGGGAGATCCCAAGTCCCCAGAAGGGCTCCGGGCAGGTGGCTCCTTCTACAGCCAAGAACCAGCAACTGGGTGCTGGCAGCAGCAGGGAGGCCCTGCTGCAGAGGGACTCTGGTGGGTGGAGGGTGAGGCCTGCCCAGGAAGCAGGGGGCAGACGAGGTGAAACACAGAGGCTTGTGCTTTATTGGCAGCTGAGATAAAGGGGAACAAAAATAGTAATTTGGGGTGGTGTGGAGGTGGGGTAAAGGGAGAAGGCAGCCGGGTCCAGCCTGGTCCAGCCCCGACCAGCTGGGCCAAGGATGCTGGCTTCGTGTCCACGGGTCTGATGAGCATGGGAGGTGGCTGGCGTCCCGGGGACTGAGGCCTCTTGGAGAGAAGGACAGATGCCAGGTGGCTTAGAAGTCCATGGAGCTATGGGCCAGGTAGTCCTTGCGGCCGATGTTGCTGACCTGCTTGGTCTGCATGGCCTCCAGCTTGGGGCAGTCGGTGATGCGATGGCCCAGGCCGCCGCAGAAGGCGCAGCCCCGCTCTCCTGGAGAACGTACTGGCGGTGAGTGTCAGCGTGATCAAAGACCCAAACTCCGCAGCGCGCACCCCGGGTCCCCAGCGGACAGCTCCAGGCTCCTGATGTGTACTTGGCCGTGTTTCATGGGGCTCCCATCATGCCTCCCTGCTCCCTCTCCCGCCAGTGTGTCCCCTTTGCAGTTACCTCCGATGTCCAGCATGGACTCGTCCCCGCAGTGCAGCACTTGCAACACAGGAGGCACCTTCTGCTTGGCCTCCAGCAGCAGGGCTTTGAGGTCCATGAGCACTGACTCATCTATGGGGAGAACATCAGGCCCGACCCTGAGTCCAGTAGCCAGGACCCTGGTGGTCACTGGCAGACCCCGGGGACAGTCAGGGGGGCGTGGTGGCACTCACCACAGGCCTTGTTGATGAAGGTGGTGGCAATGCCCGTGTGTCCTGAGCGGCCAGTGCGGCCGATTCGGTGCACGTAGTTCTCGATCTCCTCCGGCATGTCGTAATTGACAACGTGCTGGATGGCGGGGAAGTCCAAGCCCTTGGAAGCTACATCTGTGGCCACAAGGACATCCTTCTTGCCCTCCCGGAAGGCCTCAATGGCCTTGGTCCGTTCCTCCTGGTCTGGAAGGGGTCAGGCAGGAAATGTTAGTGCGACACCAGGAGTCTGGCGAGTCATGGCTGGTCAGCCAGGCAAGGGAAGGGATGAGGTGAGGGGCTGCCACGCAGCCGGGTGTATGCCAACATATGCGCCACCCTGACCTTTGCCCCCATGGATGGCCACAGCCTCAACCCCCTTGAGCAGCAGGTACTCGTGGATGGCGTCCACATCAGCCTTCTTCTCCGCAAAGATGAGCACCTGTCCAGGAAGGCCGACCAGTCACAGGGGCTGGCTCCCCACCCTTCCCCTGCCAGGCAGCCCCGCCCCATGCCTGGCCCGGGGCCACCCGGACCGCTGCACTCACGGGCGGGGGTGTCTTCTGCAGGCATTCGAGCAGGTACACCATCTTGGCCTCCTCCTTGACATACTCCACTTCCTACCATCACAGGGGACAGTCAGACTCACCAGCCGTGGCCCTGCCGCCAAGGCCTGGCCTCTAATTCTAGCCCAGAGGTGATCAGAAACCTTTTGCCAGCAAGGCCTGGGCCCCCTAAGTGTTTCCTGCTAAGGGCCAGGGCTTCGAGTGAAATTCCCAGTGCCCACCAGATGGGCCAGACTCCGCTCCCATCAGCATCAAGGAAGCCTCACCAGAACCAGTCTGCGCAGGTGAGCCTGCCCATCAGGAGTGCTCGCCTACCTGGATGACGTCCAGGCTGGCGGCCCCAGCGCGTCCCACGTTGATGGTGACAGGTTTTACCAGGGCGCTCTTGGCAAAGTTCTGAATCTTCTTAGGCATGGTGGCACTGAAGAGTAAGGTTTGCCGCTGGCCCTAAGAGAGGACAGGACTAGGGCTAAGGGCACAAGGGGATCAAGCAGGGGAGCGGTGTGGGGCCCTGAGACCCCAGGGTCCTCCTAAGGTTAATGTGGGGGAGAGCCACGGGAATGCTCAGCCAGGCAGGGATGGGTACCTTGAAGTAGGAGAATATGGTGCGGATGTCGCCCTCGAAGCCCATGTCAATCATGCGGTCGGCCTCATCCAGGGCCAGGTAGCGGCAGATGTCTAAGCTGACCATCTTCTTCTGCAGGAGATCCATGAGACGCCCGGGGGTGGCCACCATCATGTGCACTCCGCTGGGGACCGAGAAGAGACCCTAAGCTTGGGGCCACCTGCTCATCCCTACCTAGAGGCTGGCACTGCCTCCTTCCTGCCTCTCCTCACCGATCCCCCATCACTCCAGCCACACCGCCCTGCACACGGCACGGTACGCATCTCTTGGGTCATGGATCCCCATCTACATGGCATGCCTTCTCCCAGCTCACTGCTATCACACTAGAGATGTGCAAGCCTCTGCTCCCTCTGAAGGCCTCAACGGACTCACGTTCCTGATACACTGAGCCTCCATCTTTCCCGAGATTGAAAACGGAAGCAGGGACTGGGTCTGGCCCTGTCTGCTGGGGAATGTACCGTATGGAGAAGTCCAGCCCTGCCCCAGTGGCTCTACCTCCTTGATGGACCATAGACAGACCTGGGCCTTCCTGACACCCCAGCCCTGTGCCTTCTGCTGGAGCACCTGTTCCCTCTGACGCATTCCCACAGTACCTCACTACACCTTTCTGTTCTACCCCAACCAACCTCCCGTGAGACTAGGGGCTTCTTGAGGGCTGGGCCCACAGGAGGCCTCTGGGAATCTGCAGTGGTACAAAAGGACCCTTTAGCTTGGCGAGGGGCTTTGGAGAGGTGCGTGGGGTGAGGGTGCCTGCTCACTGTCGGATGGTCTCCATCTGCTCTTTGACAGACATGCCCCCGATGCAGAGCGCACAGCGCAGGAGTGGCGAGCTGTCCTCCTGCAGTAGGCGGCAGTAATACTCCAGGATCCCGTGCGTCTGCCGGGCCAGCTCCCGCTGCAGACACAGGGACAGAGGCTGGCACCAAAAGGGCACATTCCCAGTGTCTCCCGGCCCTCTAGGCCAGCCTGCCTTACCGAGGGGCAGATGATGAGTCCGTAAGGCCCTTCGCGCTTGGAGAAAGGCAACCTCTTCTCCTGCTCCAGGCAAAACATGATGACAGGCAAGGTGAATACCAGTGTCTTGCCCGAACCCGTGAAGGCGATTCCTATCATGTCCCGGCCAGACAGACTGCCAGAGAAGACGGGGTAACAGCCAGGTTCAGCAGAAGACGGACTGCCTCTCCAGACAGCACTCTCAGATGCTCCTCCCCGCCCCCTCGGGGCCCCCAGAGCTACACTCACATGGTGGGGATGCCCTGGATCTGAATGGGTGTTGGGTGGTGGATGCCCTTCTTCTTTAGGCCCCTCAGGATAGCTGCAGGAAACTTCATTTCCTTGAAGCTCTTGATGGGGGGAGGGATACCATCGCCCTCCACCAGGATGTGGTACTTCTTCCGGACGCGCTCGTGCCGCTCCTCAGACATGTTCAGGACATAACGGGGAGGTGTCCAGCTGTGGGTGGGTGATCGGAGTCAAGAGAGGCCTTGGGCACAGCTGGCTGTGGGGTGTCCCTGCTAGTCTCAGCCACCTAATCCGCAGTGAGGGTGCTCCACGGACAGAACACGTACCTGGTTTTGATGGGATCGTCGTATGTGATTCCTTTTGCCATTTCCTTCACCGACATCAAAGCTGAGGAGGCAGACGGGGCTCAGGGTTGGCTCCTGCTTCTCAGAGTCCAGGCCCCTTAAAGCACCACATGGGTGGTGGGGTTGAGTGGCAGAGACTCATTCCCACTCCTCCCTGCCCTGTCACAACTATACCTCGGCCTTCAGCCACACTCTCCAGGATCTTTTCCTCTTCCTTCAGCTGCTTCTCCTTCGCGGACTCTTTTCGGGCTGAAAATAGATGTCAGAGAGGCACCAAAGTCATCCCCAAGTGAAGCCTCCCGCTGGCTGCCCAGGCTCGGCTGCCCGGCCCACCTTCCGCCTTCTCTTTGAGGTGCTGGTGCTGATCCAGGAGGCTGACATTGGACTGCGGGCCCAGCGGGATGTCGTCTTCATCGCCTTGGGGCTCGCTGCCGCTGTCCTGCTGCTCCTCCTCAGCAGCTCCCTTGCGCCTTCGCTGCAGCAGCTTCTGGAGCTGAGGTTCCACCAGTGCCCCTCAGCGCCAAGCCCAGGACAGAGTGGGGCTCGCGTCTAGGGACCTGCGTCAGCACCCTGGACTTTTGTGCCCCAAGTCCCCAAGCTGTACTACCCTTCCGATCAGGTCGGGGTTACGCTCCCGTGTACTGATTCTGGGTGAGGCACACCCATCCTACTGCTAACCGCCCCCCGCCGGCCCCCGCCCCACCCCATCCCACGCCCTCATTTCGTCTCCGAGCGGGGGACTTACGAGTATCTGCCGGCGTTGTCGCAACGGCACGTAGGGTACGTAGTCCTCGTCATCCTCCTCCTCCGCCTCGGAGCGGCTTCCTGCGGCAATCACCTCGTCGCTGCGAGCCCGCTGCAGATACAAAGTACTCAGGCCGGGCCCCCAGCCGTCAAGGTCGCTCACCATCCGCGCGGCCCCCAGCCTCGCTCCTACCTTCCGCTCGGGTTCCGAGTCCTCCATCCTTGCTACACGCATGCGCGTCACGGCAAAAACCCTTCCTCACCTTTGAGTGCGATCCAATCAGATGCAAAGCAGCGGACGGCGGCGCCTAGCAACGACTCCAGGATGCCGGATCGCGCAGAGGGACAAACTTCCTCCTGAACCCGTCTGCGGCGCAGTGTCAACGTACCCTGTGGTGGCCGCGCCGTCAGCCGTTGCCAGGGCTGAGGGCGAAAGCGTCAGGGATGGCGTTATGGAACGGCGGGGGATTTGGAGGATGCGCCAAAGGCTCAAACCAAGCCTGGCAGGAGAGGGAGGCTGATCCCGAAGGTGGCCTGGAGGTGCCCAGCCTCGCCCAGAGCGTGACATCACACAGCTAGCCCGTGCCGCGGACGCTTCGCCCTCTAGTGGCCAGGAAGCTCCGGAACAGGGTCAACGGGAAACCCACCTGAGTTTCCATGCCCGCTGCTGGTGGTGGGGCAGGATGGGGCTTGTGGAATAAATGACAGCACACAGGACTGGTGTCCTCATTTGTGTGAGACACCACCTATAGAGTGGAGAGGAATAAAGTAGTGCTGGCAAGTTTTTTTTTTTTTTTTTTTTAAAGGAAAAGGTGAAGGCAGTAATGAAGACAGGCTGGCAGGCTGGCAGGCAAAGGCGTAACAAGCATCTTTATTTTTTAATTTATTTGTTCACACAGATTATTTCCCCCGAGACCTGGGACCCGAACCCAGGGGTATGTGGCTTGCTCCTTTGGAGGCGACTGACCTAACCGCTGCTCCACCAGGATGCCTGTTTTTCACTGAGCACCTGTACAAATGAATGTAAACTATTACTACAGTAAGTGCTGTACTGAAGTTCCAGGTGACTTGCTGCCTGAGAAGCCAGAGGCGGCTTCCAGGCGACACTGGATCTGAGCCTCCAGAGAAGTGGGGAATCTCAGAGCAAGGAATGGAGTGGGGAGGCTTCCCAACAGAGGGAAAAGTGGGAGTGAACATGTGGCCACATGCACAGATTCCCCCCAACACAGATTACCCACCTGGGTGGGTGTTGGGGTGGCCAGAGCTGAGACTGGAAGGTAGGAGGGCCCAGCACTTTGAGCTGCACTGGGGACTCTTATTTTTAAGAAGCAGCACTCAAGCAGATATAACAAGACATAGGTCTGGAATGTGAGGAGCACATGGATTAGTTGAGAAACAGACATCTGGTCTCAGGTTAGGGAGAAATATCGCAAGACATACATGGTAGCGCTTCAAGAATTATTACAAGGCAGGGGAAGTGGATAAGCGGCCTCTCATCTGGGCTTTGAGAAAGAAACAGAATTCATGAAGGGTAATACAGGAAGAGTAAGCAAAGACTCAGGAGAACTGAGGGTCAGGCCTTGCTGGAATCTGGGGTTGTCATGTGTGGCAGGAGAGAGCATGGAGCTCTGAATGCCACTTACAAAAGTCCTTTTCTGCACATCAGCCCTGCAATTTTTGAATAAGGAGGCAGAATCTCAGATAGTTTTGCCAACTCAACTGCAGGATAGGAGGCTGATGCCAAGAGTGGAGAGATGAATATGAATGATGAGTATCCAGAGAAAGAGTCTTAGGGAAGTGTCTGTACTTCCCTGAGGATTAGGAAAGGCCAGGAACCAGGAATCGTGAGCTCGTGGTCAAGTTGTTTCACTTCTTCAGAAGAGCAAGAGGGGCCCACCCTGGTGGAGTAGGTCAGTTGCCTCCAAAGGAACACAGGCCACATATCCCCAGGTCTGGGGAAAAAACACCAGTGTGAAGAACTAAATAAAAAGGAAACGCTTGCTTTCTTCCTGCCTGCCTACTTGCCTTCATTACTGCCTTTACCTTTCCTTTAATTAAAAAAAAAAAAAAAAAAAAAAGTGGGTGCTGTCAGCCCTTGGTGGGGTTCCACCTGGGGAGAAAGGAGGGAGGGAGGGAGGAGTGGTTTGAAATTTGGTTCACAACACTCCAAAGAGAGTTCTTAGTGATTAAGTAGCCTCTGTCTCCAATGCTCCCCATGTGAGCTCAAGTTGAGAGCTGGTTTAGCTGAGAAATTTCCACTGGGGGCAAGAAGGTGGGACACAGGGATGTGTGCAGTCTTTTCAGAAGAACTATAAACCAGACTTTATAAGCCAGATGCGTTGGGAGAGGGGAGAAAAGTAGTTGTCTGCTTTTATTTACAGAAGGGGTCATTATCCTGTTAACTCTCGATCCTTAGGCTACGCATCCTATTTCCATGGTAAGTCAGATCCAATTTACACTCTCGATGTGCCCACCGACCCCAATCATGTAGGCTATAGGTGCACAATCCATGGAGGCCTCAAGCCCTCCCCAGACCCCTTCTGACATGAGCTATACGGAGACCAAGTCATGCTTCCCTCCCTCACCTATTCTGCAGAGGGGTAAGTGAGAGAGCATGGAGAAGGGGCTGCTCCAGGTCCACACCCGAGTCCTCCCAATAAGGGAAGGGCAGAGACACCACTGTCATACAGGCCGGTGCTCTAAACCTTGTCACTAGACTGAACTTAGTCATTTTCCTGTCTGAGTTTTGGTTTCCTCATCTGTATAATGGGGTGCAAGTCTCACAAAGAATTTCTGGGAGAAAGAAGTGAAAACTATTCCCAGCTGTTGACAGTATGTGCTTGGTAAGGCTCAGTAAGGAGACAGTGCTCCCGAGTAGAGCCTCACTACCCCACCCAGACCGGAGACCACACACCAACTCTGTGTCCAAATGTTGCTTTATCTTTCGGCAGGAAAGATCTTCACAGTATCAAAAGTAAAGAATTGAAAAACAAACAAAACCGAAAAAAACAAACACAAAGAGCAGTGATGGGCCAGCAGTACCATCAGCCCCGGCCCACAGGCCAGGCCGGCGGGCTCTGCGTGTGGAGGCTGCGTAGCACCAGGAAGCGGCTCTGCAGAGGTCCCACAGGCCCCTGCACGCACGGCATCCATTCAGCTTTTGGTTGGTCCGGGATGGCGGGGAGCAGGGAGGGTCCTGGGCAGGTAGGTGGGCTGTGGAGGAAGAAACTGTAGACCTTCAGCTGGCAGTCGGGGTTCTCAGAGCACCCTGCAGTATCTCCATCCGGCAGGGCTGAGGAAACAAAAAAGCGTGTGCACATGTAAGCAACAGCACCCTGCCCGAGTCCCTCAGTGGAGGCTCTGGGTGTCCACGGGCCCCTGCCTGCGTGTCTGCTCCTACACAGGATCCTCAATCACCTCCAGCAGAGTGTGAAGGCTGAGACCCTGAAGGCGGGTGGAGGCCTGGTCCTGGGGTCCTGTCGATATGGAACAGCACACTAGAACTCAAGGAGTGTGGGAAAATCTTGAGGACCCACAACCCCGTTCTGCAGCACATCATCCCAGGCCAGGTGGCGTCAAGAGCCCAGTCTCTGCTGTTGACAGCAGCAGAGAGGCCACCTGCTCAGGCTCCAGGCACAGCCTGGCTGGGTGGAGCCTGGCCAGCACTGCCCTTCAATCCCAACCTGCTCTGAGGTGGGCAACATCAAGGGAGCATGGGGGGGCAGGGGGGACAGCTGCCTGAGGTTCCCTGGAGGATAGGAACTGGGTTTGTGGGAGAAGGTGCACCTCTTTTGTTCTCAGAAGGGGCAACAGAAGAAAGCGTCTGGGGTTCCCGCAGAAGCAAGTCAGGAGCTCTTGGGAGTACAGACATCTCAGTCTGTCAAAGAGCTTGGCCCCTCAGAGCCAGACTAAGGCAAGTCTGAAGGCAGTCCTGAGCCCCGGGCCATGCAGTGGGGGTGCACAACCCTTCAGCCTGTCCTGACTTCAGGCTCTCTGCGGTCTCCTGAGGAGTAAAGCCAGAGCCAAGAGTGAGGGATCCTGACCCAAAAGGGGACAAGTAGACTCAGTCCAGGGGCCAGGATAGGTGAGAACACCTCCTGGGCAGCCCGAGTTTGGCTTGTCTGTCCCCGCTTCCTGCTGCCAGCCAGAAAAGGCTTGATCCCAGGGACATAGGCCAGGGTTGAGAGACGGCACTGCACAGCCGTCGGGCCCCAAGCGCTGCACCAAGACCTGCCTATCAGTCCCTTTTCTTCCACACTGTGATTTCGAGCCCAGGGTCTTCTCCAGTCTCTGTTCTCAGTCCAGAACACCATCTACTTTTAGATAAAAGGACCTGTGCGCAGGGAGGGGAAGGTCAGAGCAGCTGAGGGTCAGGTCTATTTCCAAGCAGCTTTGTGATCAGTTGCCTCATGAAACCTGTCATGTTTGGGAAGAGCACCCACCAACTCCTCCATGTCAATAGGACCTCTCCAAGGCCAGCTGAGCTGCTCCCTTCCTGTCATTCCCTTGGGGCTGGCCCTTCTAGTGTGGCGTCAGCTGGGAAGCATCCTGGTAGCTTGCAAGAAGGGGCCAAGCTGGGTAAATGAGACAAAGCCCAGAAGTGGATAATATCAGGGCTGGGGGCAGCCCCTGGGAGGAGGCTGTAGAGGCCTGGCAGTGATACCCCCAAATAATGGAGTACAGGAAGGGGGCCTTCAGGAGCCGGGACAGGAGGGCTCACAGAAGGACCTGGTCCAGGGAGGAGTGAGGGAAGGACAGAGACCTTGTGGGGAGAGGCTCCAGGATACTAGCCGTCACTGTGCAGGGGTCAGAAAGTGGCAGAGCACGGGGAGAGGGGATGCACACACCACTTGGGCCTGCATACCTCTCACTGAGCTGTGCTGGGAGTGGTTTTCTTGAGGCTGAAATTGGTCCAATTCACAGCAACCTTCTGACGAGTTTGCTTTGCAGAATCCAAACAGAACCTGTTGGGTTTGGGAGGTACCAAGCACAATCAGAGGCTCCTCCCTCCCTGCTGGACCCCCAGCGTCCTGCTCACTAAGGGAATCAGGTCAGCTCTGCGCATTCCTCCGAGGTCCGGCCCAAGGGGCAGTGCAAAAAAGACATGAAGAGGGGTTGGGCTGTTCTCTGTAGTTCACTCAGGCTTTCCTGCTCTACCTGCTGGCACCATGGCCACAGAAACCCTTTCCTTTCACTGCGTCTGCCTGTCCTTATTCCTCAGGTGTCAGCTTGGTTGTCACCTCTTGGGGTTGGGTTGCACCCCCTGGCTGGTCTGGATTACTCTCCTAGCTCCCACAGCCCTGCGCTCTCACTCCTCCCACAGCACTTAGCAGGGGTGCAGTTTAAGGCCCTCCTGCCCCAGGCAGACTGCGAGATTCACCTGCCTCTAGAGTGAAACCAGGCAGAGCAGAGGAAGGCAGGGCCTCAACACTGGCTTCATAGTAATGCTGAAAAGCAAGAACAATCCCAGCTGATGTTTAAGGGAGTTTTTTAAAGACCTGCTGCTGCTGTGCATCGCTCTGCTTAAAGCTGGTTCCCAAGAACCTATTACGAAGTGAAGCGAGGACTTACTGTACCAGTGAACAGCGAATGAAGCTGGAAAAGGCCCTGGCTCTCGGACCCGATGTGCCTCCTTCTCCCCATGCCTCATTCCTTCCCAGATGCCCTGTCCTGCCAGGTTGCTCCCTGGTTGCAGCAGACAGGCTGGTGGACTGAGCCTGGAGGGCCAGAGAGGCTCTCCAAGGGCCCGCCTGAGGGAGCTGTTCTGAGGGGCCAGGCGCAGCCTGGGGTAGTGTGGGTGGGCCCTGCAGGCCCCGGTGGCAGCCCCACCTACCTCTTGAAGTACTCCACCTCCCGGTCAGTCTCATCCATCTCCACCCCATCCATGTCCTTGGGCAGGAACACATCGTCTAGGAAGACACAGCCAGGAGGGCTCAGTGCCCACGGCCAGGCCTTTAGGGTCATGCTCTTGGGGCAGCGCTGCCCACACACAAGGACTGCCCTCCACCCCTGGCCTGGCAGGGGTGGGGGTCAGCCACTCGGGTCCTGGTGCACTCACCCAGGGAGGAGGCCGATTTCTCCTGCTTGTTGCGACTCCGGCGGCTGCGGCCCTTGCCCTGTGGCAAGCCCTGTGGCCTCGCCTGGCCAGGGGGCTGCACCGACTCTGGCTCTGCAGGCCGTGCCTTGGCCTCGCCTGGCCAGTTTCGCCAGGAGCTGCCCTTCTCCTTGTCAGCTTTGGGGCTGCCAGCCCAGCCAGGTCCTGGCCGGCTCCCCCGGCTGGCCTCTCCAGCCTCGGCACAGCTGACCACTCTGGGAGACTCTGGGGCCTTGCCTGGGGGCTTGGGGCTGGGGGTCTGGCCCTTGGCACTGGGAGCCTCGAGGCTGGCCAGGGACCAGGGGGCTGCGCTTGAGTCGCTCTTCTTGGCTTGACTGCCCTGTCTCTTGCCCTTCCGAGGCTTCCCACCTGCGGGCACAGGCTCGGGCAGCTCCTGCTTGCCACTGGGGTCCTCCTGGGGGCTTGGGTCCTCAGAGCTGGGGGTCCCTGTCTTGGGTGTCTTGACCCAGATGACCCGGGACAGGTTGGGCACAGTGTTGAGTCTCCTCACTAGCCCATTCTCAGGGATGATACCGGGAGGGGGACCCCTCACCTCTGTCCATGGTGGGTGGGGGCCTCTCATTTCTGCCCATGGTGGGGCTGGCTCGCTCGGAGTTTGTAACGTGTGGTTCTGAGGGGAGCCCAAAGTCAAAGGGGATAGGTCAAGGTTGATGTCAGGCCGTTGCTCTGAGGAGCCATTGAGGTTTGAGGGGGGTAGACTCTGGGGTTCCGGCTCAGCAGCCCCCTCCTTAGAGAAGCCATTGCTGTCCATGCTGAGCTCGCACACACTAAAGCTGGCACGAATGGAGTCCTTGACAGTGTTTTTAATCTCCTGTAACCGGCTGCTCAAGAAGCTGTTGACCCGGTCCAGCTCCCGGTCAGGCCACTCCAAGAGCCTCTCCCGGGCAGGCCTCAGCTCCCGGCTCCCAGAAACACTACGAGTCGCCTGCTTGAGAGAGTCTGCTGCCAGCTGGGCCTTTTCCTTTTCCTGCCAATACAAGAAGCAGTTTCAGCAGGGGCCTGGCAGCTGCCATATACAATGTGACACCTGTCACAGCAGCCTGGGGCCCAGATTTGCCACTAACTGGCTAAAGGCGTGGTTTTGTGATCCCAGCCTGCTGGCCTACTCCACAGGAGGGAAGACGAAATGCAATCAGACAGCGATGCGCTGGAGTGAAGGGGGGCTCGGCCCCAGAGGGGACGCTTGTTCAGCCAGAGCCCTGTGTCTGTCTCGGCCTCAGAAGATGACGCAAAGGGGCAGGAACTCAACAACTGCATCTTGCCTCCTAGGTGTATGTTTCAGCCATTCAGCCACTTGCTGAGTCTCTGTGGACTCATCTGCAAAATGGGTTGCTCATTCTTGAGTGCAGACCACAGTGGAAGGCATGTGAGGAAGCAGGCTGCTAGAGGCAGGAGCCAGAGAGAGTGACGCCAGGCAGGGCTTTCAAGAAGGAAGACGTGGGGCTGTGGGACTGCCATGTGATTAGACTGCTCTGGGTGGCCAGGACTGTGTGTGCCCTCCTGCTGCTGGTGTGGGGGCTACCGAAGAGGGCAAAGTCCCACAGGAAGGCCAATCACTGCTCTGCTGGTCTCAAGTCACCAAGGCCTTGCCTCAAGTGTGCCCAGGGACACACCAAGGGCAGCTCCACCAGCTCCCCAGCAAGATGTCACAGTGGTCCCTACGCCCAGGAGGCTCGGGGAGGCTGGACCTGACAGTCGGTGCTCACAGAGCTAGAGGTGAAGGGCAAAGCCTGTGCCTGAGTCATCCTCGCTGGCTTGGTCCAACCTCAAGGCACCTTTAGGCCAAGGAGGTCTTTAGAGAGAAACAGGACAGGAACAAATGTTAAAATGAGAGTGTAGCAGGGGCTGGAGGGCTTCCACCATTTCACATGATTTCTAGCTGACTCGGGAATGAAAGGGGAGAAACGGGAAAAGGACACCAGGCAGAAAGAGGGCTTGCCACCATCTCAGTCAACACAGGGTGACCTGTAGCCCCAGTGGGCAGGCACTGATTCATCTTCCACCACTGACCAGGACCACCACCACCGTGGACCTTGGACAAATCACTTAATCTCTCTGAACCTTACTTTCCTCACCTGTACACTTGTGAAGAAAGACTCCCCACCTACACCCACAGGGTGCTGTGAGGACACGAGAGTGTGCCTCTCCCCCGACTGGCAAGGCCGTGCCTTGGTGCAGTGGGCTGCGCCAGCTGTGTCCACAGGCTGAGCGCAGAGCCGCGGGGATGGACAAAGGGCTGGAAGGCCTTCGCTTCGCTCCGCCCTGCACTCAAGCAGTTTGCTTTCCTTCGCTCGAGGTTCCACGGAAGACTGCACTTGCCCTTTTGCTGCTAAACGAAGAGGTCTGAAAAGTCCTCGTGAAGAGGGGTGAGTGACATGGAACCAGACAGAGGAGCACGCACAGAAACACACGTTCATGAGCCGACTCCCCGCCCGCTGTCTACATAGCCCTCGCACCTGTCCCTGCTGCATCATTATCCTGCTTACAGATGTGGACACTCGCCTCTGGAAGGATGCGGAGCTGGCTCAAGGTTACAGCGCTAGCAAGTGACAGTCAGGCCAGCACCCCCAGGAGCGGTCTGCACAAGTTCCCGTGTTTTCGATCCCATGAGCCCATTATTTCCAGACCCTGGCCTCTGGGAGACAAAGTGGCTTCCAGACTGCCTAACTCTGACAGTGACAAGAGAGCTGCAGGGAAGGAAGTGCAGGCGCTCTGGGAGCCAGGCTGGGCCACCAGGGAGCGCCTCCCAGGGCGGGCACGAGCAGAGAGCAGAGGGCGAGTGAGGATTCTTCCACAGAGTGA
>RJWH01001889.1:0-239311 GCA_004363575.1 Solenodon paradoxus | reverse complement strand
GCCTCTAAAACAGGGGCGGCAGGTACAGAAAAGCAGGCCGTTTGAGCTCTTTGGTGGTGGGGGTGGGGGGTGACAGGGTCAGGACTCCCCGTTATGGGTGGGGAGAGAATGAGATGAGTCACAAAAACTACCTTGATGTTACTGCTGCTGCGGCAGCTACACTAACGAGCACCCCACACATCGCTCCTGCATTCCTGCCACCACCTGCGGTCAGCTCTACTGTTGCTCATTTTATGGATGAAGAAACTGAGGCTCAGAGGTTAAGTGATTTGCCCAAAGTCATACAGCAAGTGCAGCAGAGCCGGGTTTCACACTGAGGTCCAATTCCAAGGCCTGCTGCTCTCGATCACACGATGCAGTCACTGTTCTCGGGTGGCACCCAGGTCTGGGGAGGGCAGCAGGATGGATGGTGGTGTCACTGACTAGACGGACACCAGAGAAGGCAGGCAGGACTCTTTGGAGAGAGACCAGGCTCGGTCTGAGCATATGTGGGACGGCTGTGAGAAGTGTCCAGTACCAGCAGGAGGCATCAATGTAAGTGCAGGGAGGAAACAGGTGGATATAGGGCACCTAGAGGCAACACTGGATGGCTTCTCTCCCGCAGGGAGATGTCCTCCAGAGGGAGAGGAACTTACAGAGAAAACAGAGCACAGGTCAGAGGGAGGTGAGGAAGCTGGAGGACACGGCAGACCCCTGGCCCTTCCTGTCCCCCCGGGCTGTGTACAGAGGAGCGCCCCCCAAATGACGTTTGAAGACAAGAACAAACATAAATCGTGAGAGTCGCCCAGGGTACAAAGACAACGGGACAGTGTGCTGTGGATCTGACAGCAAAGAAGTCAGCGGTGGCCCTGGGGAGGGCAGCGGGAGCACAGTGTGTGGTGAGCTGACTGGAGGAGGAAAGGCAGCAGACGCAGATAACATGTTTAAGAAAGGCGGCTGCTGTGAGAGGAGGGAGGCGACCTGAGTGAGAGAGGGGCTGCACACTCGAGGACGAGTGCACTTTAAAGTGCGAGAAGAACTGGGTGCAGGGTGACACAGATGGGAACCAGCCCGGGCTGGAGCCCCAGAGCAGGAAGCCGGTGTTCAGGTGAGGACAGAAAGGGTCGCAGCAGTCTTGGGGCGGAAAGGGTACCTTCGTTCATGGAGAGCATCTGTCCACTGGCATCTATTCCACGCTGAAACAGGGAGTCAGGTTATCTGCCCAAACATGAAGAGGGGGCACTGGAAGCGGGAAAGGATGGAGTCTGACCAGCGGGCGGTGCTGGATGGAAGTGAGGAGGAGCATGGCGAGGGAGCCACCACGGGCTGCGGGCAGCATGGGGCTGAGGCGAGCAGGAGGCCGAGGGGCCAGGCTGCCACACAGACAGGAACAGGGATTTTCCTCGCGTGTAGAGGGGAGAGGCAGGAGGGCAGCAGGCCTCTGGGCAAGCAGCTGAGCATACTGCTGAGTGATGGTGGTTAAGCGTCTTGTCTGGCCTGGGAAGAGGAGGAAGCGGCACGTGTCTTCTGTAGAGGAGGAGTGGCAGAGGTTGTAGCTGGGTGGGCGTGGGGGGGGGGCACGATTTCAAAGGAGCAGGGGTGAGTACACGAAGGAGCGAGAGTTAGGATCTGGCAGCAGGACAAGGGAGTGGAAACACAGCTTGAACTGTCTCCCGAGGCGGGAGGGAGGGAGGGAGTGGTTTGCAGCGGGCAGCTGCCAGTGGTGGACAGCCAGGTGTAGTCACATCTAGGAGGTGGAGGGATGTCGGGAGGGGCTGCTGCATACACAGAGAATGACCATGATCGCCTACTCACAGGGCACTGAACTGCCTGCTTCTGTGTGGCGGCCTGGCCTCCAGACTGGGCTGGCTGGGCAGCAGCTGTGCACAAAGTTTAGGAAGCCAGAGCAGTACGTGAGGAACGACAAACCAGAGAGACGGACGCACTGTAGAGCGCCCTGCACAAGTCTGCAGAGCGGGAAACGTCTGGGCTGATCTTGGAAGGTCAGCTAACAGAAGGAAAAGGAGGGGAGAGAAAAGCATGTGCTGGTGAAGAGGTCCAGGCACAGAGGTCTATGAAGAGCACACCAGTGCTCAGCGGGACCTAACTGGGAACCCTGCCTTAAGAGGCCAGGAAAGGCCAAAGAGACTGCCACCGTCCACTGAACAGACCGGGCACCGCTGGATGGGGGAAGAGAGCTGAACATCTCCTGAGGGCAGTGATGGGCCCTGGCTCACTATTCCAGGCTTCGGGGAAAGGGGCCTCTGGTTGGAAAAAGATGGAGAATCAGTGCTGCTTTCCCAATCACCAGGCTGCTTGACCACCCAGGACCTGGAGCTAACTGGCTGTCAAACTCAATCTCTGGCTGCAGGGCTCCTGCGGGGGCACTGTGCAGGCGCAGCTGGGGCAGGCAGGCCAAGAGGTAATGAGAGGCAGGGGACAAGCCATCGAGCCCTGGGGCTCGCCTGGCAGCAGGCCTGTCTGGGAATAGCTCACCACGTTCTATCCTCAGCCCTCTGGGAGGCGCTGACTCAGCCCGCGGATAGGGTCATTCCCATGGCTTCAATTACATCTCCAGGCTGGCAACTCCCAGGGCTGCACCTCCTTCTCCAGTTGGATGTCTCCTGAGAACCTCCAAGCCAATGTGCCCCAAGTGAATTCCCTGCTTTCTGCCAATCCCAGCCTCGCTCAATAGCGGGCATGCCACCTGGCCAGTCACCTCAGCAAAGGCCTGGGAGACATCCCTGCCTCTTCTACCTCCCCGTCCTGCAAACAGATCACCAAAGCCTGTCACCACGCTTCCTCTGCAAATCCACCTCTTCTGCCCCCAGCCTGCCATTACTCATCTCTCGATTCAGGGTCCCCTGCCTAGAGGATCACCCCTCCAGGTGCCTTCCACAGCACCACACTATAATCTTAGGATACAGACCTGACCAAGCACATTCTTTGATGACAGCCCTCCAGGGACTCCCTCTCACCTGTAGGATTAAGTCGAAGCTAGCTCTTTTAGCAAAGCTTCGAGGCCCGCCCTCCCTCTTTCCCTCCCTCCCTCCCTCCCCTACCTGTTCTGCCTCTCCTGTGGGTACCCTGGAACTGAGCATGGCAGGTATGCTGTGCCGCTGCAGGAAGGCCTCCCGAGGACTCTGAACTCATTCCTACCACTCAGCGCCCGAGTCAGCCTCTTGGTATGGCCACTTTCAGCAGGCCCGGGCAGAGGAGGGGTTTCCCTCATCCCAGTGCTTGTCACGGGCTATGTGCTTATTCAGTTTTGTATCAGTCTCTCCGCTGGACCGAGCTTCTCCAGGGTGAGAACAGAACTGTGTCAAGCTCTGGCTCCCGGGATTTGCAGCAGTGTTTGCTGAATGAGTAAGGGACTGAATCCAGTCAGCGGTTTCTGAGGCCAGGTTAGTGTTTCTCCAGTGGCTGGCCCCAGGCTCCCTGACCCTGGCGCCTCCCAAACTCCTCCAGACCTTCCCAGAGAAGCCACGCCAAGGCCTTCGGCAGCTTGTACCACTCATGCCCGGACTGGGCGCAAGATTCCTTGGGGAGAAGAGGTGGTCGAGCGGGGCTTCCCCCCACACCCACCTTCTTTTTCAGCTTGTGCCGGGCCCGCTTGGCGGCCCTGGCGCTGTTGGGGACTTTGGGTTCCGTGCTGTTGATGAATTCCAGCAGCTCATCCACATCTCGGTGGTCCACGGCGGGCTCCCCAGGGATCCCGCCCAGGGCGCCCCCCTTCATGGGCAGCTCCTCTTTCCGCCTGGTCAGCCTCGAGCGGAGCTTCTCCCGGATCTCGGTATAATTCCGACTCGTCGGGGCAGCGGGTGGCTGGGGGAGGGGGAGGTGCTGACATTACACCCTGGGCTGGGGCGGCCCGGAGCACTCCCACCCGCTGGCACCAGATATGGTTGAGAAGCAAGACCGCCTTTCTCTCTAGCACAGCCACAAAGACCACATGATTTCACCCCCGGCCAGGCCCGGAGCCAAGGACGGGGCGGAGGGAGTGGGCGCTACGTGAGGCGTTGGGAGCACACTGACTTGGGAGCCAGAAGAGCAGGTTTGAGACGGGCTGCGTCACTTGGAAGCTGTATGACCTTGGGCAGATCACTGTCTTTGTGAGCCTCAATTTTGTCATCTCTAAAATGAGGATAATTGGCCTTAGCTCAAAGGTGACTAGCAAGGTCATTCCTCTCACTTCTGCTGTCCTCAGAGGCTCTACCCAGGCCGGCGGCCTTCTCCTCTTCACTTCATGAGACTTCTGAACTGCCCCCCACATCCAGAGACAGCATGTACTCTGCTCTGCGCTCCTTCGTGGCGCCATCTGTGCTCATGGCCTGTCCTTCGGGGGGCGCTCACACTTGAGGGGACTGAGAGCCTTTGCTTCCACTGCCTTCATCATGCACAAGCCTTCACTTCTCTGTGATTACACACGTATACATACTCATCAGAATCAGAGCTTTCTCTCTGCCATTTCCTTTCCTTCGCCTAAGGAAAAAAAGTCAATCTTAAGAGAAACCACGGAGAGCAAAGGTAGCAAAATGTTGACAGTCCCTACCTCACACACGTGCTGTGAGGATCAAGCGAGCAGACGCAGGGCGAGGACGCGCAGGGTCCCAGCGCAGTGATTATCCCCGTGAGCAAGGGGGCTCTGGGGAGAGCAGGCTGCTCCTCGGGCTCACCTGGGCCGGCCCCCAGCCCTCTCTGGCCTGGGCAGCTCACTCACCGCATTGTGGCCGAAGAACTCACAGTAGCAGCAGTCACAGAACTTCCCGTCTCTCTGGTGGGTGGAGGATGAGGTGCAGGAGCTGCGCTCGGAGCTGCTGTCCTCTTCCTCGCCCAGGCCCTCATCTGCCTCGCAGGGTTGGGGCAGCTGGCAGGCCAGGCCACTGTGTGTAAACTTGTGCCCCTTGCACCCAGGGTCCCTGCTGATGGGGAATAAAGACAGGTCCAAAGGTGAGGGTGGCAGTGTAAAGCGGGCTGCAGCAGGGGCACCCTCATCATCGCTGTCCTATGAGGCCAAGGAGCCAAACTACATCAGCACCCCTCACCAGGGCAGGGCGAACACCCTCGCTGTCCCTCAGGGCCTTGCTCAGTGGCGCTATTCTGGGAAGGCTCCCCAAGTCTCCCCTGCCCGTACCCGCTGTGTGACACTCCTGGATTCTCCGGGCACTGCGCACACCTCTCTATCCTACCATTCACCATGCTTTACTGCAAATGACTGGTCTGTCCATGTGTCTCTCACTCTCAAGGGCAAGGACCCAGCCACTTCTATTTCTGGGTCCCAGTGTGCAGCACTCATAGTGTTCTGTTAGTAGGTGTCTGAAGAGTGACTCCTTGGAGCCAAGGCCCCTTGACCTCCAAAGGAGGCCACCCAGGTCAGTCTCCTTTTACTCTCCAAACCCTTTATTACCCAGTCTGTAGCAGCGGGCAGAGCTGCCTCAGCTGTGATGTACCCTGTGGGCCACAGATTACGAAGCTGTTTGTGCCAGGTACTGTAGTCAATACAGTATTTTAAACCATCCCCAAGTACTGCCAAATAGGTGTTGCTCTCCCCAGCTCGCAGGGGAGGAGGCTGAGGCTCAGAATGCTGAATCAATTTGCCCAAGAAACGCTTGGGATTCAGCCCGTGTCTATGTGTGCAAAGTTCATTTCCCCATTGCTCTGGATTTCAGGAAGCCCTGGGGCATCTTGTATTTGTCCTGATTTTCCCAGCCTGCAAGGTGGCGGAGTAGTTTGGGCAGGGGCTGGCCATCAACAGCTGCAGCGTGCCAGTGACTGGGTGGTGGGAGCTGGAGGGAGGGGCCCGGGAGCAGTGAGGAGGCGGGGCTGTGTACCACGGATACCGTGTGGGAAAGATGTGTGAGGGAAAACTGCTGAGTGGTAGTGGGTTGGAGAAATCTGATAATGGGAAATATTCATGCATAATAAGCAAGATCTGATTTAGAACATGAAAATGTGCATCTACTATCTCCAAAGAATTATCTTTTCAGTGTATATTAAAATGGTGCACCCTGGTGGAGTGGCATTTGGGTCTGCTGCCTCCAGCTGACCCAAGTCCATGTGCATCCCAGTTTGTGTCCTGGGGTTGTGTGTGTGTGTGTGTGTGTGTGTGTGTGTGTGTGTGTGTGTGTGAAAATGTAACTTTTTTTAGTACTTAGTTACTTCTAGGAATCTACTTTAAGTATATAATTACTGAATAGACATAGATTTAGGTACATGGATGCTTATTACAGTCTTGTATGCAGTATCTAAAAACTGAGAATGCCTAAATGTCCAGGAGCAGGCGAATGATAAAAATAAATTATGCTAGAGCTATGCAATAAGATGGCATGGCCACTGAAGAGCTATCTGAGGAATTTTAACTGGAGAATGGCCATGATATAGTTAAAAAATAACAACACAGAAATATACATAACCAGGACCTAAGTATGCTATTTATATACTGCAGAGTTAGAAGTTTATCTTTAGGTTGTAAGGACACTGTTTTCTTCTTTATACATTTCTACATTGTTTAAAGTTAAAACAATGATAAATATATCATTCTTTCCTAATTTATAGAAAAAACAAAGTCTACCCTTTTATTTCCACCCTGAAGATGCCCTTGGAGAGTTTTCTGAAACTCCAGGTTTCAGTCAGCAGGGAGGCTGCCCTCCCTGCCGCTCACTTACCTGTGAGTGCTCGTGAGCTGCTGGGAGTTCGGTGGTGGGAGGGCAGGCCCACTGCAGTGCCCGCTGCAGTGCCCACTACAGGGGTGGCTGCACCCCGAGAATGGTGGAGGCATCTTCAGGAGCGGCATGCTGGTGGAGGGCAGGTGGGGGCTCTGCCGTGCCCCGGGGGTATGAGGCGTGGCAGCAGAGGCAATGGGGCACTCTGAAGCCTGGGCAGGGAAAGGAGCTGCTGGGGAGGTGGGCAGCAGGTGAGGGTGGGGCGGTGAGCCAAAGGATCCAGGGTGAGATGGGATCAGCGAGGCTGGCTGGGGGTGGTGGCTGGTGGGGCTGTTAGGTGGAGCAGTGAGGTCTGAGTGTCGGTGGTGCTCCGAGATGGAGAAAACCTCACCTGTGGGTGGGTGGGGGAGAAAGATGTCAGGGGTGGGCAGGCAGGCCCACGGGGCCCTGCTGCAGCATCTTGCTGAATGGGACCGAGGGAAACTGTCTGGGCAGGGCCTCTCAGCACAGGGCCTGGAGCTTTGGGGAGAGCCCAGTGGTGCTCTGGGTTGGAGAGGTTTCTGTTTAGGGAGCAGCTTGGCTGTGCAGGCTCAAGGAGTCCAAGCCTGAGGGAGAAAGCACCAGAACACTGGCCCCATGGAGGTCACACATCCTGCTAAGACACACAGGGAGTATGTTTTGGTGGCTCGGAGTCTCCCTGGGACATGCTTGTCTGTCACAGGCATTCCCCCATCCCCGGGCAGGGTCTACGGAAGCCAGTGGAGCGGCATGCTGAGGGTCTTCCTCTGGGCCATGTGGCCTGGGCAGCCTGAGTATGCCAGGCTGTCAGGTGGCCCTGGATTTCAGAGGACAGATGGGAAAAGGCTTTGATGACCCTCCAGCTTATGCACCAAAGTAAGTGGAACTATGTACTGCGCAAGTCTCACAATTCTGGGGGCAGGATCCCTTTGAAGATACCAGCTCCCTCCACTTAGAAGTAGACATATTTACACAGTACATGAATAATAACTCAAGCAGTTTTCTCCGGGTCTCTGCAGTTTATCTCAGCATCTAAACAAGGTTTCTGGAGCTGTGAAACTGGCTAATAATCATAGCGACTTACACGGCCAATCTTTTGTAGATGTAAGAGCCATGCTTTCCCTTAGGTGGAGAAAGGGGGAACTAGGAAGACGAAGCTGCCCCATCCTCTGTGCTGCCACCAGGCGTTAGGCGGTCCACGTTCTAATCCCCTCAGGACCCTCTCAGACTCCAATCTCTATTCAGTGGGTGCGCACCAGGTCCCCGCCTGGATCCAATGGGAACAGCTACCTTTCCTCTTCAGATTCCTGGGGCAAGGAGACCCACAGGGACAGTCGAGGGTTAGTCCCCCCTCTGCTCCACGTCTGTTCCTCCTAATAACGGCTCTTCTGGTTGTGCGTGAACAGAGCGGTTAGGAGAACACAGCTCTGCATTTATGCGGCCTGGCCCTCACCTGACCTGGGAGACTCACCAGGGATGGCGGGAGGGCTCCCAAGCGAGCTGCCCGGCACAGCCCCGCTGGAGTGTGGGGAGTTCCAGAGGCCGGAGAGCTTATGTGCTGACAGGAATGAGCTGGGATCCCAGTCCCCTGAGTTCCCATGGCAGGAGGAGGAGGAGGACGAGGACGACGAGGAGGAGGACGAAGAGGAATGAGAATCACCCCCACAAGACTGTGATTTGCAGGATGTGTGTGACAAGGAGATCTGGAGAAAGGAGAAGACAAAGGCTCACCATCAAACAGCAAACATCAGAGCTGGCCCTGTACTGCTAAGCTCACCAGGGAGCCCCCTCCTCCAGGCCCGTACCAAGGCCAGAGTAGTTCCCAAAACTCCAGCTGCAAGGGCAGAGGCAGGCTAGGCCCTGTCTCTGCCAGGATGGACTGTGGTGCTCCCTGGGCAGTGAGTGTGTGGACACTGGTGAGAAGGACTCTGGTAGGAGCAGGCTGCCTGCCAGCGGTGGCCCTTTGGGGAGTCTTGAGAACTGCCCAGGGGAGGAAGGGCTTTTAAGTCAGGAATCCTGAGGCTGAATTTATCCGGGGTGAAGGAAAAGGTTGATGGCTGGCTGAGAAGCAAGGAAAGTCTGACCCTGTGATTCAGGAGACGGGGCCTTCAAGGACTCTCAGCCACCCTGGAGACCTTCTAAGGGAGGCACCCCGTAACCCTCAAGTTGACCTCTGCCCTCCCTGTCATACTGGCTGGCTTTCAAGCTGCCAGGGAACTGAAGGCGGGGGATAGCTCGCTCTGCCAGCTCCCGTGAGTCGGCACTCATATTGTGCATGTACCCAGGGGCTGTCACCTGAGAGGACAGGGAAGGAACAGCTCAACGGCCCGACTTCCCTGCGCAGACAGCCCTCCTGTATTCGGGGACCCTTCTCAGTGGTTACCTACCGCCACTGCGTGTTCTCGACCTGTCTGCCTTTCATCTTCCTCCATGCTCTTTCGGCAACTCTGGCAGACCCACAGAGGCATCTCGCCTAGGAGATTCTTGACGAGCTTTGGCATGAAGTCAGGGGGCAGCTTCTCACCCTGCAACACCAGCCCGTTTTGGGAAGGATCTTCTTCCCAGCCCTTGTGCTCCCGATGACACAGCAGGCAGCAAGTCTGCACAGACTGGCTGGAGGTGGGGGGGACCTGTCCAACAGACAGAAACAGCGTTTCCCAGGAGGGGAAAAGCTCTGCTTAGAAAGAACATTAAGGATGCTGATAATGTCACTTATTACGTACCAGGCACTGGGTTAGGCACTTTATGTACATAATTTTAGTCCTTGTAACAGCTCTGCAAACTTGGTGTTATTATTCCCATTTTTTTTTTTTTTTTTTTAGATGAAGAAACAGATTTCAAGAAGTTAAATAAATTGGCCAAGGTTATGGAGCTAGCAAGTGGCTGAACGAGGATTTGAACCCTAGCAAGGCTGACACCAAAGCTCATAGGCCCTAATACCCTAATGTCCCCAGATCTTGCAGGTTCAAGAGAAGATGGTGCTTCTTCCTCTGGCATGACTGGGAGAGGCTACAATTTCTGTGCTGTCTGTGCAGTCTGCAGACCACTCCTCTTCCAGAGGAAAGCACGCTCTCACAGCAGAGTCTGGGCGGACATAGGAATTTCTGAAAGCTGCATAATTCATCAGGAGCAGAATAGCACTTTGGAGGAAGGGTCTGCACAGCTAGTCAAAAAGTGATCAACACGACTGAAAGCTGAGTTGTAGGCAAAGGAAAGTAAGCTGGTGCTTCTGAGAGGCAGGGAGGTGTGCTGAGAACCTGAGCTGGGGCGGGGGCGGTCAGACCAACGTGCATTCTCATCCTTGCCTGACCCCCACATTAGCTGGGTGACCTTGAGCAAGTTATTTAACATCCTGAGTTCTGATTTCCTACCTACCTTGCAGAGTTGTGAGGCTCAGTGCATAAATAGGGAAAGTGCCTAGCCCTGTGCATGCCTAGAATTTAGGCCTAATGCACAGTAATTATGATTCCAGCCTTTTTGCTCCTTCTAGGACAAACGACCTAGAAATATAAATCTGTAAGTTTACTTTCATAGTGACTGACTGGGAGACTGACTATATTTAATGACCTCAATTAATGACTTCCTATATCCTGCAACTTTGTCCCTGTCACTCTGACACTGGACTTGGTCATGCGCTTCTTTTGGGCAATGGGGGCTATTAGCAAACGAGCTAACAGTAGAGGCTTGAAAAGTGTGTAAGCATTTCTCTTTGCTTCCTTGCACAACTGGGCGTGTTCCTCTTGCACCTCTGCCTGCCCTGAGAGCATGACCAGGCTAGCTGCTGGAGTGCTGTGAAAACCATGCGGAGGAAACTCGGTTTCCCCAGCTGACTGGCCATCGGATCAGATGCACGAAGTGAGCCCAGCAGAGGTCAGCAAGCTGGCCCTGATGAGCAGAAACACTCAGCTGATCCACTGACACAGAAGAAATAAAATGATGTTGCTTCAAAGCCGCTAAGTTTTGTTACTTGCAAGTTAACTGATACACCTTCCAAACTTCACCACCACCACACAACAGGTATTTGCAGAAGCCCAAGCACAGGAATAAGGCTATCATCCTCATCCTACCAAATAAATGCCATCGTCTTTCTTGAATAAAATCACCTTTGCACAGTAAGTTGCCATCAAGGTATCCTTAAATCTGCAATGTTAGAATTATCTGACCTAGATCCCTGGTTTCTAGAAAAAGAAAGGAAGCAAACAGTAATAAGAGGAGCAAAATGAAACATTTGGGGAAGTATAAAGCCCTTGGAAGAATGTCAGAAAGAAATCTTACTCGTGGAACTCACGTGAGATACTGGCCAGGGAAAATTTCAGTGAGCAAGGCAGCTGCTTAATTGTCAACTGCAAAAGGAATTCCATTTCTTCTAAACTAATGGTGGCGAGTATGGAAAGGGTAAAAGGCTGATGGAGAAAGATGGTGCTGAGAGAAGTTAAAGTGAAGCAGACCTCTTTTGACAAGTGTACTCAGGGAACTTTCCAGATCAGGTGTCATGGTAACTCCAGGGGGAGGAGGTGAGGCCAATTCCCAAGTCCCTTTCCCTTGTGAGAAATATGGTGGTGACCATATTCTTAAGAGAAACACCAGGGCATGACATTTAACTATATAGTATTTTCATTTCATTTGGATGTAGTTTTAAGTTATTACATAAGATGAAAAGTTCATTTGAGTACAATTCTTGAAACTCTTTGTATGGCCTGTGAAGTATAATACAGATGTTTCTGTAGTTGTGACCAAGAACTCCAATCTGTAATGTAGAGGGCAATGTACAGTGTCTTTTTCTGTTTTCTTTTAAAAGCGAACACAGGACTCTGATAGGTTAAGTGTGTGATCAGTGAGACTGTCTTTGTGGGAGGGGCTGGGGTGCAGTGGAAACAACACTGGCTTTGGCAAAATCCTGGCTTCTGCCACCTGTCACCTGTATGGTGCTGGACAAGTTCTGTTTACTTTCTGGCTCCTTATCTGCAAAACAGAACAAAGCCCTAACTTGCAGGCTTAACTGTGAGCATTAAATGTGATGCGGCACCCAGTCCAGGCCCAGGCCCAGAGCACATTGCTTAACACTGGTACTGATTATAAACATGAGAAAGGCAACTGTATTTAAAATTGGGACAAGGGTTGAACATAGGGTCACAGCATCTGACAAGAATGCAAGACTCTCACATGCAATGATCTTCAGGTTAGCTTTTGGACATCTTCATTCCGCCTTCAACCCGAGTCATGCCTTCACCTCCCCAAGTGTAATCTGTACTCTCCTACCTTGCATCTTTGCTAGAAGAGAGCCTCTACTTAAAACGTCCTTCCTTCTCATACTTACCACTCAGCAGCAGGGGAGGGTTCACGGGTCCAGCTAAAATTCCGCCTCATCTAAGCTTCCTGAGTCTCTCTCAGAATTCATCTCTCCTCCCCTGTGTCTCCACAACACTTTCTGCCTTGGCTTCAGCACTTATGCGTCTCCATCACCTACCAGCTGTATGGTGGTAGGCAGGTTCTACTTACTTCCGATGGCCTCGTCTGTAAAATGGGATTAAGCCCTAATTGGTAGGGTTGACTGTGGATATTATATTTGATACAGCACCCAGTCCAGGGCCATGCATGTAACCCACTGTTCAACATTGGTAGCTGAGTTAATAACTGCCACTACATTTATCTAGCTGCGCCTTCTGTCTCTTCTACTCGACTGTGCTCCTGGAAGGCAAGCACAGGTCTAATTCCTGCCTGGATACCCCAGCACCGGGCATAGCTCAGCTGCTCGCATAGCGGCTAACTCAGACTTAGGTGCCCCTGTGGCAATACAGGTGACAGGCAGATGGGCAAGACACTGCTTGAAATGACTTTTTCTCACAAAGAAGGCCTCCTTCCCACCTTGGACCTGGGTGAGTAAAAGACTGTCTTCCTTGGGGATTACAATGAAGAGCCCCTGCTCATGGAAATGATGTGACTCTTAGAGCTAACAGGTACACATCAAAAACAAACTCAGCCACCCATGGAAGTGAATCTACAGGACAGGCTCTTTTCAGCAAGAGAAACAAAGGGGGTAGAAAGCTAAGTCTTAATGGAAGCGGAGATGATAACACCTCCATTACATAAGGTTGCCCTGAGGTTTCAGTGACATAAGAGATGCAAAACCCTTAGCTCAAGGGATCCATGCAGTAGGCCTCATCTATTATTATCTAGGCTCCTTGGCTGCTCTCCTCTTAGCAAGTCTGCACTGGAGACTAGCTTGGCCACTGTCTTTAGTCTGACACACCTGAAGCCTTTCTAAGCTTAATTCGACAGAGTCATCCCTAAAAAGATCTTTACTGTAAGCCGTGGTGCCTGCTCCTGGGTACAATGCCCAGTGAAGCCTGGAGGCTTTTCTCTCTGACATTGTCCTCTGTACTTTAACTGCCAGAGGGTGGTGACAGTTCTAAGTCCTGGAGATGTTATATGTAATCAGTACTACCATTGTCTTTTTGAATTTTTATCCTGGCAGAGAAAAACTCTTGGTTTAGAATTCCTTTTGAGTGAAATCTCCAGCCTTTCCCTAAATTCCTGGCCATCATAACTCCTTAATGCCCTGAAGTCATGCAGGCTTTCGACCAACTATTTTCAAACTGTATTTTCAGCACCTGCCAGTTTCATTCCCACACAAAGATCAAGAACTGTTTATCCAAGGAATGAAACATCACAAAGGCTGTGGGAATTGATTCTTGAACCCATCAACCCTGAGCTCAACAACTAATTATTCCTTCTCACCTCAGTTTGAATTTCAGTCTTTCCAAACACAGGTCTAGCCTTAGGTAAAAGAGAAAGGAGAGGATCTAGGGGCTCTCTGGAGTGTGAGGTCACTTGCACAGGGGATCGTGGTGTAGCAAGCACATCCTCAGGGCAGTCAAGGAGCCAGGTGAAGCCGGGACTGTGCCACTCTCTGCCCAGGGAGCTGGCATGTGCAGCCATTAAATCTGCTTCCTCACCTGATCAGGCACAAGACTCTTTTGTTTGGGCTGAGAAGCATCATGTTAGGTAGCCAAGATTTTCCTGGATAAAAGGGATAAAATCCAAGAAAGGGAAGTCACTTTTCTTATGGAACAAAAGGCCTAGAGAGAATGACTAACCAGCAAGCTACGGTTATTTGGACTTGGGTTCTCTCAGACATTTTCTCAAAAAGTGAACAAAATGAGCCTGTAACTTTAAGGAAAACAACTTTTAATTCGTAGTCAATGATAAAATTCAAGTTTTCAAGTGAGAATTAAAATTTTGGAAAACCTGTATTCACTACTGAGTCTGATAGCTTCTGAATACTTGTTTGTTTGTTTTTCCTCAACGACACTGGTGGTGACATGAACAAATTCTATCTTTCAATACTGTAAAATAAAACAGGTAAATATTGGAAAGATTTGCATAACTCAGTGAACTTATTTTCCCAATGATCAGAGAACTAGAGAACCACACACTGGTAAAAACAAAACAAAAGTCAGGGAAAGAGCTAGATGGACTGACAGGCTTTACTCTGAATGATCGCACAAAGACCTCACGGCGACATTCTCACATTCCATACTGCAAAGACTCATCTGAAAGGCAACAAACTCCTGAAAAGGCTACTACAACACTGCTCCCTTTTCCACCAACGGATCTGCAAGGCTAGATTTTTTTTTAAATATAGTTCAAGCAAGACAGCGTATTGTAACAGATTGAAAACAGAAGCAAATCTGAGAATCCAGCTTTATTCTATTAAGTCAGACATAAAAAAATTTTCAAAAATGAAAACAAGACCATTCTTCTATTCTTATTGGTTTTGGAAAATAGCTATTTTTCATTAAACAATTGTTTATATAAATATGATAGGTTTAATATTGTTATTCTTAAACCAATTTGTAGCTATGTATTTTTAAGCTTTTTGTTTTTTTAATACTTAGTTTGGTAAATATCAACAGATATAATCAAGAAAGGTTCTTTTGGGTTCTCAACAAATTTTAGGACTGGAAAAGGATCTCAAGACCAAACACTTGAGAATTGCTGATGTAAAGCATCTACTGGTACCTGTCACCCAGTGGGTGCACAATAATTACTAGTGATTATTAACAACAGCACCCTTCACAGCATAGCTGGAGAGCTCTCTGGGGGCATAAATACATTTCTCACCTCAGCCTTTCTGTCCACGATTTGGGAACCGTTGGGGAATAACCCAGTCACTAGACCAGGCAGCTGTCAAGGACTGCTGTGAAGCCAGATCTCATTTCCAGCACTAAACCTGCTCTCATTTCTCTCATGGATTCCTGTTATTTCTAAGAATCTGTTTATGTTTGTAGAGGATTCCCCCAAGACACACATGGTATCTAACCAGCAGCTCTGCAACAGCTTCCAAATTTTATTCTGAAATGGCCCATTAGAGCAATCTGTTCTCAAGGCACTCAACTCCAAGACCCTCCCTGTCACCAAGGCAGGTGGAGGACAACAGTAGCAGCTAAAATCCCCTTCCAGAGGCCGAGAAAATGATTACCATCCTGACCGGAAAGATCCATGGGCCCAGTCATTACACGCTACCATTCATCCATTCATTCCTTCATTAACATTCTCAGAGCCCCTGGCTGGTACCAACGTTCGTGCTAGGTGCTGGGAGCTAGCAAGCGATGTAGAACTCCTGCCCAAGAACACATGCTTACCCCAGGCAGTTCATGCACAGCGGTCAATGCCCCCAACTCCCAGGATGCCTCATATTCATTTCAGAGAATGAAGCAGGGAATAAAAAGATTAAAGTCCACCAGCCAACGAGGACACTGGACTTCTCTCCCTTGATGTAAGCTTTTGATATGCCTTTTTTCGAGACCCCTCCAGACTTTAGTTTCTCTTTCCTACCTTGGTGTCTCTTTAGCCCTATCTCCTTTCTGGCTAAGTGCACCCCTACGGCACTCGATGACCCTGGCATTCATGACTGGCCCCAGCTGACACCGCCCTGTCCCATGCTCCATTTCCACACGAGCACCAGAGACCCTGAGGTTCTATTCAGACTGTTCCTCAGATATGCCCCGCCCCTTCACACTTACGCTGCATGGCAAATTCCTACTCATCTTCTAAGATTCTGGTTAAAGGTTAGACGAGGCTAAATAGGACCTATTCTTTGAGTACAGCACTTATCACACTGTGCCAGGCATTCTACGACAGCTTCCAACTCCTAGCAGAACGGGAGCTCTTTGGGGGACAGGGAGTGGATCTCGGTCATTCAAGTGTGCCCTGGAACCTAGTTTGGCTTGGGCCCGGCACGTAGCAGGCATTCACTGAATAGATGAATGGATGCTTAACTTCCATCTGGCTCATGTCTCAGCTGTTCTACACAAAGGAGAGACTCTCAGACACAGCTGAACCAGTCCTTTTCTCCACATGCTGTGCTGAGGGCAAGGCCGCGTCTCTTTAAGCTACGGATGAGAGGGTACCAGTATGAAGACTTGGACCATTCTAAGGCTGGCAGTCTGAGTGGCAGTGAATTCTTGGGGAGCTGATGTAACCACCTCTCAGTGCTATAGAGCTTTCAACCAATTTCTCACTGCTGGCTCAGATTCTTCCAGGAGGCAGGACTGTGGTTTCACACCATAAAGTCAGCTGGGCAGAACTCTCTCTGGTTGTACAAGCTGAGTCAAGGATAGGGCAGTGAGTCTCTCTCTGACTCCAGTGACCCTCCACTGCCCCCAGGCTAGCGCATCCATGGAACCTGCTTTCGGCTTCCAATCAGCCTCAGGAAGGCCTAAATTGCTATTTACAACCTGGAACCTCGGAGAAATCTCCCACCCTACTACTCTGTAAGCCCAGCAAAGAATTCTCCTGGGTGGGAAGAGTATGAACTTTGGAGACAGACTGTAGTAACTGCAAATCCCAGTTCTGCCATTTTTAGTGTGCTCTTGGATCACTCCATTTTTTGAGATTCATTTTCCTAATTTATGAAATGAGAATAAAACCATACTTCACAGAGTTGTGAGGACAGAAGGAAATAAATTATGTAAAGTACCTGGCCTGGGCCTGGCACACAGTAGGTGCTCAATACCCGTTAGTTTCTTTCCTCTTCTGTCCTGGAAGAAACGACAGGGAAACTTACTAAGTGAGACTTGCCCAATGGAAAGTTATTACCTGAAGCACAGGACAGAGGACTAGACAGATGACCTTCAAGGCCTCTTTGAATCCCCCCAGTACATGTTCTCTGGCTAAGCTTCCTTAGAAGAACCTTCAGTGTTTCAAATCCCTTCTTTCTGCCTCAGTTTCCACATATCACTTTTCTGAATAGAGATTTGTTCATTCCAGAAAGGAGGAGGAAACCAAAAAAGGGTCCTGGAGAGCTAAGAACCTTGGGCAGGGAATAAAGGGACTGTGGCCAATAGAAACCCAGCATGTTCAGGACAAGGGTGGGGGCATGAGGAAAGAATTAAAAGGTGCAAACAGGGCCTATCTTGGGATACAGGCAGGCCTCTCCGCAATTGTGTTCTGCTCCACACAGGCTGCCACAAACAACCATTAACTATTCTTTTCCCCAAATGCTTAAATCATGGACACCTTTACTTGTGCTGTTTCCTCTGCTTCTTTCTTTTTATGCTCAGTTTGGGGGTTGCTTCCTCCTAAGTCCACAGGCAGAACAAACTGTGCTTTGCTCTGGGATGTCCTAGCCCTTTCTAGCTCTTGAACAAAGATGAGCACACATATCCTAGCTGCTGAAATCTGTTTTCTCCTCCACACCATGACTTTTCAAGGGAGGGCCTGTGTCCCTTGACCCGCAGCATCCTAGTCAGCATCCTACTCGTTCAGTAGAGGGGGCAGTGCCTACTAGGCATGGGTGAGTATGTGACAAAGGAAGACAAGCAGTTGGAGAATATCCTTAGTAGAGCAACAACTGGAGAACTGAGGTATGTCTATTTTTTTCAGACGAAGGCTGTTTCTATTATACTGCTTATGGAAACACCCCCCCTCCCCCTCCCCCTCCGGAGCCCCATTCTTTGTAGACTATCTGAGGCCTCCAAAGAGATCCCCATGGCACCCTCAATTCAGTAGTTCCCAGACCTAGCCACATATCAGAATCACCTGGGGGCAATTAACAACAATAGATTCCTGGGCTCCAGACCTAGAGACTCTGGTTCTGTAGGTCTGGGACCAGGTCCAGAAAAACACAGGGGATCCGATAATTAGGCTGCGGGGAAGGAGAGGAACAAGCATCACTGTGGCCTCTCCCACAGACAATGACTTCCTCCCATGCTATCAGAGAAGTTATATATCCAGCACCTATCATTCATTTTCCTACTTACAACCTTTGATTCCTTATTGCCTCCAGGAGAAAACTCAAAACTCTCAGTGTGGTTTTCAAGAACCCTGTCAAGAAAGACCTCTAGCCACTCTCCTACGAGGGGGTGGGTCTCACCTCTGGGTCTTTGTCTAAATTGCTTCCTTTGTTTAGACACTTTCTCCCACCTTCTCCTCCAGAGCGATGTCTACTTAGCCTGGAAGGCTCGGCTCTGAGGAAGCTTCTCTAGATGATCCTGTTGGTGCTTTCTCAGCACTAAGCATCTCTCACGGACCTACCACCTGTGCTAATAAGTAAGTGCTGGACAAGCAGCACTTGCTGCCCTAATGTGAGCGTGACACTGCTGTCACTTTAAACATTAGAAAATAAACCAAGAGGCTGAAATATTAGCCTAGATCTTGGAATCTAGGATTTGAAACTGAACTCAGAGGAAGTGATGCCCTTCTAGCCTAACTGCAGTTTTCTCCAGACCATGAGCCACTTGTGGGGAGGGAACAGGTCGGGTTCACGTCTGCATTCCCCGGCCCTGGCACAGATCAGGTGTCTATTAGTGTTTGCAGAGTAAATGAGCACCAGGTCAGATGAGAGGAAGACCACGAACAATGTGCCCCCAGTGGGCCTAAGAGAGTAAGAGCCAGCCTGGCCCAACAGTGAGGGCAAGGAAGAACAAAGTGCAGAAACCTAACTTACTTGTTACAATTCAGTTTAACAGTCATTTATTTAGCACATCGGGAGCTAGCTTAATAAATACTTCAAAAATGAATTAAAACATAGCTGCTGCTCTCAAGTAAAGTAAGTAAAGTTGTAGGATCTTAACAGTTCATCTGATATCAGACATGAAACTTACTGCTCTGCAGCATTTTAAGGAAATTAAATCTTAGTGGGTAAGTCTTCATTTTCAAAGGTCTTCTGGCATTTCTACAGAGTGAATCTCTACTGATTTAGGAGAAAGAACGTGAGGGGGCAGGGATCACGCTGAGTATCATTTCCGCCTACTTGCAATGAAAGTGATCAGGTCGGGCAGAGAATGATTTCAAAGGGGAGGTCAGAGGCTAGCTCATTCATCTCCATGCCTGGAGTGCCACCCTGGCACAGAGGCTTTAAGTCTTGCTGAATGGATTAAACATAAGAAGATGGTTTTAATAAATATATGGATTGATCATCTCCTCTAGTTCCTTGAGGGACCAGGTTGAACTCTGAGCAGTGGGGGAATCAAGTCTCTAGAGTCCCTTTAAAGGAGACTAGGCAAAGTCCCAGGGGGATGCTGTAAAGAGAGCAGAGAGGGGAAGGGCGGGATGAGTGCAACCCTGACCAACTGCTGGTGGGGAGCCTAGTAGTCTCCTGGGGTGCACTACGGGTGTACTTGAACTGCAAGGTGAGTGTTCTGAGACCTAAGGAGAGCTAGCGGGCGGAGCTGGCAGGTGAGAGCACCCAGGCTTTGGGTGACCATCTGGCACAGCTCCTGCCACACACCACCTCTGCCTGCTGCTCTGGTGTGAGGAGTTTCTATGTACCAGGTGCTATGTGGGTTGCTCCGCATTCTCTTGTGAAGCTGCTGCTAAGACGGAGGGAAAGAAATGTGCATAGAGTGACAAAGCTAGAAGACTGAGCTGGGAGCTCACCCCAAGTCCTGAACACTGAACATGGTTTCGCACTGCCTCCTTCCACTGCTTTTTAAGTTTTTGTTTTAAATTTTCCTTTGCTAATAAGACAGTAACTGTTTTAGTCTTGTGAAGTAAACAAGGACTTGGGTTCTTGGTGAACAGATCTACACAGTTTAGGGGCCTGAAAGAGTTGGAAGTACAGCAGTCCCTCTTATCCACGATTTTGCTTTCCAAGGTTTTAGTTAACCATCATCAATCACAGTCTGAAAAAATTACCTACAATAAAATATTTGGGGAGAATTCAAATTCATAGAACTTTTATTACAGTATATTGTCTTAACTGTCCTATTTTATTATAGTTATTGTTCTTCTCTGACTGTGCAAAATTAGAAATTAAATTTTATCGTAAGTATGTATATGTATAGGAACAGACAGTACAGACAGGGCTCAGTACTAGCCTTGGTTTCAATCCACTGGGGTTTTGGAACACAGCCTCTGTGAATAAAGGGGGGAATACTGTAAGGGTGTTGGGATCCCAATTAAACTCAGAGCTCTGCACTGAAATATGTACTGAGTATACAAACGAACGAAGGGGACTGAGCGGAACCAGAGTGGCCTAACACTCAGAACTACTGAATGAGGACTGATGCCACTCAGAGATTGTAGATTACTGCCTCCTGGAAATGTGGGCCTCATGTCACCAGATCTTTAGTCTGTGGGATACCTTTGATTTAAAAAAAAAAAAAAAAAAAGGCTCAAATCAAAACGGAAACAAAACGTGTGAGTTAGGACATCAGAACCTGTCTATGGACTGGAAATGGTCTGATCTGCAGCAAGCAACACTGAGTTTCACCTTACTCATCCACTCTGTATCTAAAACAGGGCTAGTATAAGAGGTGGTGGGAGCAGGAGGTACTCAAAAAAGGCACACCCCTGGGCAGAGTAATGACTGACCCCTCCCCCCAACCCCCCTTTCAGCAGGTATTTGTCACCAGGGCACAAGCCTGCTCCTGGCACCCAGAACTCTCCTCCCCAGCAACAACAACAACAACAAAAAACAAAACCAAAAACGGGACAGGATCAGAACAGAACTCTGTCAGTCGGTTTTACCTCCTACGGTTAAAGAAAAAAGAAAAAAATGTCTTGTTTAAAAACCCCAAAGTATACGAGTGCCCTCTTTTTGGGAGGTCTGAGTCCTGAGTTACAATTAGGCAAATGTGAAGTTACTTTGAGTTTCTGTTTCTTCATCTGAAAAATGGGGTAACAGTATTTATAGCCTCAGTTCATTAACATGTGTTAATCACCAGGCATAGGAGTACAATGGTGACCGACAGGGTTCCTGCAGCTCTCAAGAGTTTATGTTGCAAAACCAGGCACCTACTACACCAAAAGTTAACGCATCACATGTGTGCTAAATGCTGAGACTAGAGGGGTGCTGGGAAGATTGGAAGTGAGGTATGTAAAGTGCCTGGCATGAATAAATGCATGAGTTGGCAAGTCAAGCAGCAGAGTAGGTAAGAACATGGTAGGAAAAACTACTATGTTAATGCAGTGTATGGTTCTTAGGAAAGTTGCATCCTAAATAAAAACTAACTGGTTAAGTCATCATCCAAACTTTCTAGCCATGAATACTATAGGCTGGCTAAGTGATAAGAGACCCTCATGTACTGTATGATCTAAAAGGAAAGAGAGAAGACTAGAGCTCCCTGGCTCTCCCTCACCCCACTCTCCCCTTTTGGATAACAGCCTTCCCAGGGGGCCCAGAGAAGAGAAAATAGGCTAGAAGGGAAGTGGCTTCAGAAATCACACCCAGTGATAGTGGGGTTCAACCTGGGGAGTCATATCCTTTGGAATCAGTTTTAAGCCCAGGGTAGGGGGTGGGGTTCAAGGTGGGACTTCTGACACTCAATAAATGATATAATTATTAATTAAAAATCATATTGTGATCAAAGACACAAAGGAGACCAGATTTAAAACTGGGTTACAATAAGCACAGGTTCTGAACGGTTTCATTCTCACTTTCATTCACCTGGTTATTTCTACTCTGTGTCAGCAAAGCCCAGGGCTAAGTGTGGAGGACCAGATGACACAGTCTGTTTCTGTGTCCCTGTGGAGTTCACAGTCCAGTGTGGAGGAACAGACACATCAACAGACTATCTCAGTGCAGAATGGGAGTGCTACCAAAGGGGACCAACAGGGGGCTGTGGGCACAGAGGGGGCATCTGACACAAAGGGGGAAGTCAGGGAAGGCTTTCTGGGAATGGTACCCCAAACGGCATCCCCACTCACATGCACAATTCCAGAGATTCTACTAGAAGGCTGTCAAGAGCCATGCCTTCTGGCTGCACCAGCCTCCCAGAGTCCCCTGCTGCCCGATGCAGTGTCTGCAGAGCCAAACGCATCTTCCGCCACGCCTCATCCTCATCCGGCGCTGCATCCGACCCTCCAAGACTCCTGCAGGAGCCTGCCTTCCTTGGCAGGCTCAGCCAAAAGACCAACTCAAAACTCTTTTGTCAGAGCAAGCTTAGGGCGAACCACCCAGCCCCAGGTGCCACAACCCTCCCAGAGCAACTGTGGCTCATGCCACCCCGGCCTCTCAGTGAACACTGGCAGGGTACCTCCCATTATCTCCTTTGCCCAAAAGAAAGTGATCTCCTTCCAGGTGGCAAACTGGAAGCTTTGGAGAGTCCTCCTGCTCGCTCTCAGCAGGATTCGCCAAACCCAGGGATCTGAGGGTCGGGGTGGGCTGCCTTAAGGGGCAGGGGGACAGACGGGAGAAAGTACGGGAGAAAGGGCTGCCTCTGCTGGATTTCCACCTCGGGGCAGTGGAGACCCACCAAGCAGTCTTCTGGGCAGCCTGCTTGTCTGCTCCAGCTGCTGGGCAGGGAGAGGAAGGCGGCCCCAAGAGACAGACGGTGGGGGGACAGCTGCTAAGGGGGCAGTGGGGGGAAGGGGTGGAGCCGCTCCCGAGGGGTGAGGGAAGAGGCTGCAGGCTTCCAGGCCCCAGCGCCCAAAGATGGGCAGTGGGTGGGTGGGGGAGCAGGTGGGCCCAGGGGGAGGTGAACGGCAGAGGGCTGAGCTGTGGCCTCAGGAGCAGAGCCAGGTCCCCATGTGGGTGTTAAGACCAGAACGTTTAGCTTCTGATCCAGCCGGGAGGCGGTGAGGGGCGGGCAGCTGCCGGGGCTCAGGAGGACAGGAGGACCGTCCTCGGCTCTGAAGGGGTCCAGCCTCCAGTCCTGCCTCGGGAGAGCCTCGGACCCGGCCCTGGAAGGAAGGACGGTCCATCCCCAAACCCGCCCCGGTCCCGTTCCGGGAAGGTGAAAGCGCACGAGCAGCCGGAGTCGCCTCGCTCGCTCCTACCTGCGGGCCGGGCGCCAGCTTGGGCTGGTCCTCCTCCCTGGGGCCATCGCGGTCGGGCTCCACCAGCACCTCCGGGGGCCCCGCACCCGCTCCTGCTTCCAGGCTCGGCGGCGGCGGGGGCTCGGGCGCCTGGGGTTTCGGCGGCACCGCAGCCCGCGCTCGCTCGCGCCGGCCCGCGCCGCCGCTCGGCCTGCTCCGCCTCCGAGTCATGCTTCTGCTCGCGCCACTCGCTCGTTTCACTCGCGCCGCCGCCGCCACCGCCGCCGCCACCGCCGCTCCCCTCACAGGACAACAGCCAATATGGCGGCGCCCGGCTCCCCCTCCGCCGCTGCCAGCAGGTCAGAGGGCACGCGGAGTCCGCGCCGCCGCACTAGCCCCTGAGGCCGCCCGCGCCATCTTGACTAAGGTTATCACCCGGAGTTCCGTGGGAGAAAGAATCTGGTGGGGAGACACCCAAGCGGTCTGCTGACCCGAGGGAGGCGACCTGCGCGAGGGGAGGGTGCGCGCTGTGCTGACTGTGCTGCACGGCGCTGGGGCGCTTAATCACTGGCTGCTAAGTGGATGAGTAACTTCCACAGCGCTTACGGGACTTCACACCCATCGCTGGCACCTGCGGGCGGGGCATTCCCATTTTGCAGCCAAGAAAATAAAGGCCACAAAAGGCGAAACGGTTACTCAGTATCAGCCAGCCAGAAATCAGGGGTTCGCGCGCGGCTTGAGTTGAAAGAAACGAAAGAATCCTCTAGGTGTTTATTTGCAACACGGGGGTTCATTGAGAGTGGTTGGGACTCTTCCCCCCCACACACACCCCCGACTGGTGGGGAAAGTGAACGCTTAAGTACGCAAATTACCACCAGAGTGAGAAAAATGAAATGACATATACTAACTCAGCTTTTCCAAAAACATGGTTTGTGCCGGAGAGAATTTTGAGTGATACACAAAGGAACATGCAGAAATATAATAATTAGGTACTTGTTAAAGATGGGAAATTTCTTGCCCTCTTTTTAAATATACAATAAATGCACATGGTACATAGTAAAAAAAAAAAAGTTGTGCGTGCTCTCTGTCTCATGCTAGGGCCAATGGTACCCTGAAACCGTGCGGTGATTATATGTAGCTGCTTTTGATCATCATCCACAGAGGCAGAATCCTGACATTGGCCTACACTGAGGAGCAAGGTCTATTCAGAGAGGCTAAATGGAAGGTCCTAGCGCTCTGCTTAACTGCGGAGAACCTATAAACGATACTTTAATCAACAGAGTGCCTAGCGCTGCTATCCACGATTGGAAGGATTGTCATTCTATTTTGGCTCATTACCTCTTTCATTTAGCAAAAATGAGGTGTTTTTTCCCATTTATGTTTATTGTAAAATGCGCATAACATAAAACGACTGCCTTAACCATTTTTAAGTGTACAGCTCAGTTGGTTTTAAGTACATTCATATTGTTGTGCAAACATCACCACCATCCACCTCTGTAACTCATGTCATCTTCCAAACCGAAACTCTGTACCTATTAATAACTACCCACCCATCCTCCTGTCAGTTGCTGGCAACCACCATTCACTTTTTTTTAAATCTCCTTTTCCTCATGTTCCAGTCTTTTGGTAACCACCAGTGTACTTTGTTACTGTAAGTTTGACTTTCTTTTTAATATTCCACGTGTAAGTAAGATCATGCAATCATTTCTTGTGAATGGCTTATTTCACTTATTTCACTTAGTATGTCCTCCAGGTTTGTCTTTGTTGTTGCAAATGGCAGGAATTCCTTCGTTTTTAAAGGCTGAATTACATAGATATCTTTTATCATTTTTATTTTTACATATTAAAATAAACTCACATGTAAAGTTTCCCCATTCCTCATATATATGTCAACACACCCTCCCCTCCACCAAATCACCAAGTGTTCTTCACCGTTGGCCAGAGGGTTCCGTCACCATTTCTCCCCCACCCCTGTCCCATTCCCTATTGGTGACCTCAGTTCTGTTGCAAGTGACCAAGGGATGGTTTTGTTTCATCTGTTCCTTTGTTTTGTCTGTTCACATCATTTATTTATATACATATACACATACATATATATTTTAAAGACTATATTTATATGTAACTACATATGTGTATGCATAATTATTTATAATTTATGTATCATCTTTTCTCTATCCACATTTTCATTCCTTACACCATATTGTCTTTATCCACTCATCCAGCAACGTGGAAGATAGATGGTCTTAGAGAATGACAATGTATTATGATCGACATATTCTGTAGGGACCTCGATTGCAAGCGCTCTTTGAGATGTGGTCATATGGTCCTTCTTAGAGCAGAGTGACACAGTTGTTGGCCTCCAATAGACCACTGGAGGTCTGTTTAGTGCTTTTCCTCCTATCCCAAACCTCAGGGGTAATTTGTGTTCCGCTGGTAGAAGAAAATCTTTACTGTCTTGCTTCAGGGGTATGTTACTCTCCAGACACACTTAATTTGCAGACAGGTTCACCGAATCACCTTTCCAGTGAATATCAGGCTAACTATGGGACACATAGGGTATCATCTTGATGGACCTTGAGAACAATAAGTAGCAGCTACTCTAGATGATTTAGTCAAGCAAGATACATGTGCCAGAGGGTAGATAACAATTTCCATGAATATAGCGGGGCCTAGCTACTCTGATCTAACTAGGAGTCTGGGGTATGTGTTATTCCCTACAAAATGAAGACAAGTCATTGTAGTACATTTCTTGGTAGACTTCTTTAGATGTGGATGGCAAAATATACCATCCAAGGTAGAATGTATTTAGGTACATGATTTTTTTTACCTAGATCACTTGAAAGATACCAACTTTAGTAGGGACCATATGAAGAGAGTTTTTCTTGCTGGAACAGGCTTCAGTCTTTAAACCCAGGCATTGGAACACACTGTGTCCTCCTTCAACAAATAGTTATTCTCCTTTTGGTAAGCAGTGCCTGGCTTGCTCCAGGGGACTGGTGAAATTGGATGCTTGATCATGACATATCAGATGACTGTGTGACCTGAGCTACTGTGTTATCTGATCTACCCAACTATAAAATCAGGGAGGCCAGCAATACTCCATCATCAAGAGGAAGTGACATATATGGCCTGGGTCCAAGCCAGCCCTAAAGGCACGAATAGGTTGCCTGAACAAGTTATTTACATTCCTATTCCACTACCCTTCCCTCAACCCATGTTCAAGATCTTATGGAGAGTTGCTTATGATGAGCTAAATCTAAGCCTACTTCATAGATGGCTATGAACATTACATTGGCTCCAGTTAGAATTAGATGGCAAAAGCGTTCCAGTCTTCCCAAGAGGGTCTCAGGGACAAAGAAAAGGGAAGTGTACTCAGAGACCCTGAAGTAAACCCACTAATTCCTGGGCATTAGATAATGGTTTAGTCTGATGGTCAGAGACTTTGAAGGAAAAAGACGAAGTCTTCGTGACAGGAAGTGTTGAGGAAGACAAATATTCATGGCTTCAGAACAGGTTATTTTTGTCCCAGATGAATATTCACCAAAAGGGCTTCACTACAAAAGACCCGCTTAAAATCCCGGTAAGCAGCCTAGTTCCTTCTATGGCTATTAAGTGGTCTCCTTTCCCAGTCATTTTAGGGCTTTTTCAAAAAGTTTGTGAGGAAACTGACCCAGCAATAAGAGCTCTTGTCCATGACTGGACTGTCTACTATCAGTGCTGAGCCCAACTTTTGAGCCTCAGATAATCAGTTTGAGCCCTGGACAGAATCTTCCTTTGAGAGGATCAGCCAACTGTCTCCTGGCAGGAGATCACATTGGACTACATTATGGTTGGATAACTGCTCTCACAAACAATCCAAACATGTCAGAGATTTCATACCATGGGAGGTTACTTCTTGTCATGTTAGAGTCCAGTGCAGGTTGAAGAGAACTTTGCCTCATGCAGTCATACAGCGTCCAGTCCCTTTCAATCTTGTGACTCTGCCCTCCTATGTCTTCTTCATTTAACTAGGAGACAGGATAAAAGAGAGAATGAAACTGGTGTGGGATATTTTTTTATGGGCCATACTCAGGGAAGACTATACGTTATTTTTAACTTACATTCTGTTTAGAAGATTTCAGTCATGTGAGATCACCTGACTACAATCCCTCCCTCCCACGGCAACCACTCATCTGCTTTCTGTCTCTACAAATATTTTGCATTTTCATATGTTTCGTACTAGATTCTGCCTGGCTTCTTTCCCTCAGCATCATTGCTTTGTCATTCATCCATGTTGTAATGTTTCTAGATGATTCCTTCTTACTGTTGAGTAGCATTCCATTGTATGGAAGTATCACATTTGGTTTATACAGTCAACATTGACGAGCAGTCATGGACAAACATTTCTCATACGTTAACTTACTATTCTTCTCTGAGAGCTGGAAGAAATATATATTTAAAACAAGCATACAATGTGTCATGTAGTGACATTACATCATGAATGTTCATATTTGGAATTCCATTTAAATGCGATCAGGAGGCTAGAAAGAGATTGCCCACACAGTCTACAGGATCCAACATGTCTTAAATCAGCCATTATTTCGGCCTCTGTCAGACCTAAGGGGCAGGTCCTCCAGAGGTTAAATAGGGGTTTGTCATCTATGGGTTCCGGGGAGGGCATGTGGATCTCCTCAGGAACCTGCTCTCCAGTCTTTACTCCTTCTGTTGTTTGGTTTCTAAATAAACTCTCTTTGTTTTCAAAATATTCGATTTTTTTTTTTTGCGGTCAACTCATTTTTTGCAATTGTTTTAATTTATAATGTAATTGTAATTATTAATTATATATATTTATTGTGTGTGCATGTGTGTGTGTGTGTGTGTGAACTTAAAAATTGTGTGAGAACAGGGATGGCTTTATGAATGTAAAACCAGTATAATCACATGGTGCCCTGCATTTACAAAGGCTCTGAGCTTGGCTTAATGTCCTGCTCTTGCCTTCTTGAAATTCTTAATAATCCTTGAGCAAGGGACTCACCTTTTCATTTTTCACTGGGCACTATAATTTTTTTTTTTAACCTCCTCTCTGGATCTCAAACCCAGGTCCATAGGCTTTACATGGCCTGCACCTTAGCTGCCTGAGCTACGGCGGTGCATCTGGATACTGTAATTTATGGAACTGGTCTTGTGTGAGAGGGTGTGTAGTTTTTTAAGCTGCTTTCATAGGGCATGTAAGCAAAAGTTCGAAACCCTCAGTTTTGTAAGGCCTTGAGTTTGCATTTTATTTATTTATTTAAAGGAAAGGTGCAGGCAGGAGTGAAAGTGAGTAGGCAAGAAAGCAGAAAGAGAGAGGAGGAAGAAGCATTTTATTTTTATTTTGTGGTTGCTCCTCCTGGACACAGGATGCGAAACCAGGTCCTTGGGCTGTACGTGGTCTGTGTTCCTTCAAAGGTGGCTGACCTAACCGCTCTTGTACCAGGCTATGGCAGGAATGACAATTTTGCAGAGGGTGTTCAAGAAACTGAATTTGCCGGGGTGTTTGGGAGACAAATCTCCCAAAGGGAGGAGACACTTCCTCTTTTTTTACTACCCCCATCGTCCATCTGATCTCCAAATCTTACTGTCTTCAAAATATTTACTCCAGCAAGGAAGAAATTCTATTTGTAAATTCACCTGTGCAAGAAATATAGTTTTCTATAATTCAACTTAATTTCTTTTTTGAACTCCCATTCTGCCACAGTGGCAGATATTTATCCTTGGCTAATTGAGAGTTTTGCCACTTCCCTGGAATGACATATAAGGACAGGGAGCCTTACCTGGTACTCAAGAGTCTGTGTGTGTGTGTGTGTGTGTGTGTGTGTTGAGGCATGTAGTCTTTGGTGTCATCCATCCACACAGGTGTTCATGGGGTTGTCATTGGTCTCCACTGGTTACTCCTGAGATCAGGCTGTTCTCACTCATGTACCTGCTAGAGACCCCAGCTCTCTTCCCACCTCTACCTGTGGGCATCTCAGTTAGATGATCTAAGGCTTTTTTTTTTCTTTTTTTTTGCCTAGTCGACCTCATGGCCATTTCCATACCAGCTTTCGCTGTTTCCCAAAGAAAGTTTCTTTCTGGCCTGGATCTTTTTTTGCCTCTTCTTCCTGCCTGGGAAAATTCATAAATGAAATCTTAACTAAAATTTGAATTGCGAAGGTCCGTAGAAGGAGCTCTTATGCACTCACTTTATTTGCATTTCCCTACACCCTGACATTTCCACAGGGAAAGAAGTCCACCACCCCGGGAAGATTTATCCTGCCAGCAACTCCGCCAGTGAGAAGTGCTGCAGCCCAGCCAATGAGCAGCCATCACCACCCTGGACTCTCAGTCTTGTCCAGTGGCCTTTCATTGAGATCAGTTCTTCCCAACTCCCTTCTTTTCTGTATAAAAAGCAAGTCCTTCTGCCTTGAACTCTGGATTTCCCTGTGGTTGGCCATACAATGTTTTTCCTGAATGGCAGTTCATCTGGTCATAACCAAATAAACCCATTTTCACTGATAAAACAAGTTACTTTGATTTAGAGTTGACAGGCTCCCCTGTTCTCTCATTATTTCCCTTCAACTTCCTCTTCACTTTCTTCTTTTTTCCCAGACCCCTGAACTCCTCCATTTGGGGTCTCTGAAGGAGCCCCAGGAGATAGCACTGCCTTCCTGACTATGGTCTGAACATTATGAGAAGTGACACACAAGAGAGGCAGATGGATGTGGAAATATTACCCTGACCACTGACAAAGGCCAGGGCATTGGATTTGCTCAGTGTGGGCAATGGCTGTGTACCCATTGCAGGCTGGCAGACCAAAACACACTCATCAGATAACTTCTCCCTTTACTTAGGCCAATTCTCCTTGTCTCCTCCTCTAGCTCATTAAGTTTCTTGTAACTCTTCAGTTATGTTTGAGATTTTACCCCTTTTCCCTATGCCCTTTTTGAAACAAAACTCAGAAATAATTAAAAAACGCTTTTCTATAAAACTTAAGGAATAGGCAAGTATGGCTAGCACCACCAAGGAAAAAAAGAGATAAGTCTAATAACTAGAATCAGAAATGAAAGAGAAGTGGTCTACCCTGGTGGCTTAATGGTGAAGTGGGACTAACTCAGTCCACATACATTCCGAGGACTCAGGTTTGAGTCCTGGGGATGGGGAGAACAGTTAAGATGAACAACTAAGTAAAATAAATAAAATGCTTCTTCTTCCTCTCCTTCCTACCTGCTTGTTCTTTTCACCTTTATTACTGCCTGCACCTGTTCTTTATTAAAAAAGAGAGAGAGAGAAATTACAATAGACACCTCAGAAATATAAAGCATCACGAGACTACTATGAACAACTATTTGCCAATAAATAGGACAATCTAGAAGACATGGAAAAATTCTTAGAATCATATCGCTTACCAAGGCTGAATAAGGAAGAAACAGAAAACTTGAAAGGACATATCAGAAGCTAGGAAATTGAGCAAGTATTAAAAAAAAAACTCCCCCCAAATAAAAGCTCAGTACCAGACACTTAACTAGTGAGTTTTACAAAATTTTCAGAGAAGAATTAATATCTATTCTTCTCAAACTTTTCTAAAAGACTATCAGCAAATTTCTCAACTGAAACTCTACAGGCCAGGAGGGAATAGCATAATATATTCAAAAGACTGAAAGAAAAGAATTTTCACTGCAGGATACTATACCCTGTGAGATTATCATTCAGAACTGAAGGAGCGATTAAAAAAAAAAAATTCCAATAAGCAAAAGTTAAAGGAATTTATCACCACAAAACCAGTTCTACAAAAAATACTCAAAGATACTATATAAAGTGTAAAGAAATCCTACTCAAAAACAGGTCTATTAGACCTATTCATCTACATTCATTAGAGATATTGGTCTATATTTTATTTTCTTGGTGACGTCTTTGTCAACTTTTGGGATCAGTGTGATGCTGGCCTCATGGAGAGTGTTTGGGAGTGTTCCCTATTCTTAGGTATTTTGGAAGAGTTTGAGAAGACTAGGTATTGATTCTTTGAAGGTTTGGTGGAACTCACTGGAGGGGCCATCTGATCCTGGAATTTTGTTTTGGGGGAAACTTTTGATGACATCTTACATTTCTTTTCTTGTTATTGTTCTGTGGGGCCTATTCAGGCACTTGGCATATATTATCTTTTTTAAGATAAGCCTATGATGTAGATTTTATTATCCCCACTTTATAGATGAGAAAAGCAAAGCTAAGAAATCTAAGGTTTATAGTATACAAGCATCAGAGCCAAGGTTCAAATTTATTTCTTGTGCCCAAATCCTGTGCTGAATATTTGATCCTGTTTAGTTTTATTGTTAATTAAATGATTTTGTTTAGAAAGATAACATTATCCAAAATTTTTAGATTTTTCTTTCATCATGCTGAGTTTTTTGTTTTTAATGACCTTATTTTTCTTGAAAATCCCAATTTTTAACTTTTCTAAATTAAGGAATTGTGATTCAAGCTTGCATTATGAGTTTTTATAGGTTCTACTAGATTAGTTTTAAAGTTTCATTGTTTTGGAAAGAAAACAAATTAGTGGTTGTAGAGAGAACAGGGGGAATGGTCAAATCGGGTAGAGGAGACTCATTGTGTAGTGAAGGAATAGTGAAGTGAGAGGTGAAATAATTGTGAGCATGATGTGTTATATAAAGAGGTGGTTTTACTATGATGTACATCTTAAACCTATATAATATTATGATTCAATGTTCCTTTAATAACATTCATTTGAAATAACAACAACAAAAAAGGAGATGGACTCTTCAAGACCCAATGGCTGTGGTGTGGACTACATAAGCCCAAGGACTTGGTCTGACTTGGGAGAACCAAAATAAATAAATAAAAGTGAAAAAACTGTTTGCTTCTCCTCTCCCTTCCTTCCTTGCTTCCTCTCTTAAAAAACAGATTAGAAATTTGCACAAAATACATAGAAAAAAATAGCAATATATTCCATGATATCACACTAGTGATGTCTTTGGGCATTTGACTCCAAAAACAAGGGAATAAAAACTAAAATAAACAAATGTGACTAATAAAACTAAGCGCTTTTGCACACAGAATGAAACCATCACCAGAATAAAATGACGTCCTACTGAATGGGAGAAGATATTTGCACATCATACATCTGACAAGGGAATAATGTCAAAAATACATAAAGAACTAAAAAACAACAAAGTGAAAATAAAAAATGAGCAGAAGCTCTGAATAGACACTTCCTCCAAGACGTACACATCGCCAACAGGCACACAAAAAAAATGAGTATCATCACTTACTATTAAGGAGATGCAAATCAAAACCATGATGAGATATCACTTCACACCTGGGAGAATAGCCTGTATCGAAAAAGATTAAAAACAAGTGTTGTCGGAGTGCAAATTGGTGCACCCCCTATGGAGAACTCTTCGGAGATTCCTCAAAAAACTGAAGATGAAAATCCCACATGATCCTGTTATTCCACTTCTGGGCATCTACCCAAAAGATACAGAAGCCCCCATCCACGGAGATGTATGTATCCTCATGTTTACTGTGGTCCTACTCACAATAGCTAAGAACTGGAAATGACCTAAGTGCCCAACGTCAGATGAATGGATCAAGAATATGTGGCCCATATCCACCATGGAACACTACGCAGCCCTGAGAAGAGATGAAACCCTGTCATTTGAATCAACATGGATAGAGATAGAGGGGATGATGCTAAGTGAAACAAGTCAAAAGAAGAAGGATGCCAGATGACCTCACTCACAGGTGGAATGTGAATAGACAGAATAAAGGAACAGATGAAACATAACCAACCCTGGAACATTTCCAGCAGAACTGAGGTCACCAAAAGGGAATGGGGCGGGTGGGGCAAATTGTGGTGGAGCCCACTGGACAATAGGGAGGAACACTTGGTGATTTGGTGGAGGGCAAGTGTGTTGAAACATAAGAATGGGGAACCAATACATAAGAAATTATTTTAATGTGTAGAATAATTATTACAATAAAAAAATTTAAAAAACAAAAAACAAGTGTTGTCAAGGGTGTGGAGAAAAAGGAGCACTTATACATGGCTGGTGAGAATGTAAATTGATGGTGAGTCCTGGTGGAGTAGCAGTTGGGCACAGTCCACATACATCCCAAGGGCCCAGGTTTGCATCCCAGAGTCAGGCAACAACCAAGAGGAACAAGTCACTGAAATGAATAAAATGCTTCTTCCTCTTCTCTCTTCCTGTCTGGCTGTCTCTACTCACCTTCATCCCTGCCTGCACCTTTTCTTTAAAAAAGAAAAATTGGTGCAGTCACTTTGGAAAACTGTATGGATAATCTTCAAAAAGTAAAACATATGTGCTTCCTGATGGCCTAGCAGGTAAGTCCATAGTGTCTGGCTGGCACAGTTCATATATCTCTCAAGGACCTGTGTGTGACCCAGGGTAGGGTAGAGGGGGGTGGGTGTGGGGAACACCCAGGATGAACAACTAAATAAAATACATGAAATGCACCTTCCTCCTCTCTCTTTCTGCCTGTCTATACCTACTTGACTTCCTCCTTGCCTGCACCTGTCCTTTAAAAAAACAGAACTATGAGCCAACAATTTTAGCTTTAGATACCTATCTAAAAATATTAAAACTAATTCAAAAAGTTATCTGCAGCTCACCTCTGGGGTTCAGAGGACTAGGGCAGCTAAGGTGTGGCCTCTGTAATGCCTATGGATTGGCTTTTAGATCCTGGACTGGGAAATAAAAGATATCTGCATTCTTTACTTATTACAGCACTATTTACAATAACCAAGAAATGAAAACAACCAAAGTGTCCATCAACAGATGAGTGGGTAAAGATGTGGTGTAAGAACACAATGGAATACTACTCCACTATAAAAAAAAAAAAAAGAAAGAAAGAAAAAATTAAATCCTGCCATTTTTGAAAACATGGATGGAGCTGGAGGGGATGATGCTCAGTGAAATCAATCAGAAGGAAAAAGGAGGAAAATAAATATCAGATCATCTTACTCATGATATGGAATATAAAGAAACAAAGTATGAACTAAGCCTTGGACAGAGACAACAGAACTGAGGTTACCAGAGCGGGAGGGGGATAAAGGACGAACTATTATAAATGTGGTAGTGGGTATAATATGTTATCACATACTTGATTAAGAGTGAATATGTACATCTAAAACATATTGCTTTCTAAATCAAAGTTACCTCCATGAAAGAAATAGACAAATACAGAGAGAAGACTGTAATGAATTCTCGTGCAACCAGCTTCAACAGATACCTCTCACGATCAATCTTGATTCACCTATGACCTCTGCTCCCTTCAAGTCTGTAGTATTTGACGCGAGACTAGCACATCATACTGAAAAGACTCATTTCTGTTTTCTTCCCTATCACAACTCATCCCCAAGGGCCACTAGACACAGAATGGACTTGCTTTTTGAAAGGGAGAGTGCTAGAAAAAAGCAAAACAAAGGGCGACATTATAAAAACATCCTGCCATAGTAGTTTTGCTCGGTCTACTCTCCTTGGCACTATTAGAGTTCAGGATTCATCATTTATTGTCTTTGGCAAAAACCTAGCAGTTAGTCTCCTTTCTTCTTTTCTCCCTTGTGGATTCCTGGAGTTTCTTCAAGTCACCACTTGCTTTATAACTATGCGGAGAACTTGTTAAATGCATATGACTGAGTCTCTCTCTAGCTCTACTGAATCAGACTTGGAATGGGGGTCCCAGATGTTGTTTTACTAGCAGCCAGATGACACACAGATGTTGAGAAGCACTGTGCCAACCCAGCTTCCATGCTGCCTCTAGACTGTCCTCACAAATCTAGTCTGTCCATGTCACCCCTGCTTAGGACAACCCAAGAGGCATCCTCACCCTCTACCTACAGGATAAGTTCCAAGTTACGGAGTCTGGTATTTAGGACCATTTCAGTTGAATTTTGCCTGGGCCAGAGGCCACTTTCCCCATCACTCTTTTCCTTGAATTCTGGGTTTCAGTCCCAATTTGCAATTTTGATGTGCTCGATGTTTTGCATTTTCTCCCTTACCCCACCTGGACCTGATAAACTTGTGCTGATGATTTAAGTGCCACTTTAAGAGTTCTTTTTCTTTTCTTTTTTTCCCCAGTTTAATTTCTTTTCTTTTCTTTTTTTAAAGGAAAGGTGCAGGCAGGAATAAAGGTGAGTTGCAGGAAGGCAGGAAGAAAGAGGAGAAAGAGACATTTAATTTTTTTAATCTTGTTCATTTTGACTGTTCCCTCCAACCCCAGGATGCAAACCCAGGTCCCTGGGTTGTATATGGGACTCAATAAGAGGCGGTGGACCCAACTGCTACTCCACCAGTGTGCCTATTACTGAGATTTATTTTATTTTATCATTTTAATTATCTTATTTTTACACATTAAAATAAACTCACATGTTAAGATTCCCCATTCCTCATATATATGTCAACACACCCTGCCCTCCACCAAGTCACCAAGTGTTCTTCATCATTGTCCAGTGGGCTCTGCAACCATTTCTCCCCCACCCTCCCATTCCATTCCCTGTTGGTAACCTCAGTTCTGTTGCAAGTGTCCAAGAGTTGGTTTTGTTTCATCCGTTCCTTTGTATTGTCTACTCACACTCCACCTATGAGTGAGGTCATCTGTGATCTTCTTTTGACTTATCTCACTTAGTATAATCCCCTCTAGATCCCTCCATGTTGATTCAAATGACAGGATCTCATCTTTTCTAAAGGGTCCCTTTTTTTGAAGACAGACTTAGATTTCAATCTGAGCTCTACTGCTTCTGTCTATGTGACCTTAGGGAAGTCCTGAATTTCTCTGGTGTCAGTCCCATCATTTAGAGAATGGAAATAAAATGTCTCTGGGGACTGAGAGATATAAATGGAGATCTTAGTGCCATAAAGAGGAAACACTTTTTACTTTTGTTTTCTTAGAGTCTCCTGCTGGACCTGAGAATTAAATTGACATAGGAAAGATTAACAGGAGAAAAACATACAGATTTTTCTATGTAGCCGTGAGTTCCCTTAGGAAAATGAAGACCCAGAGAAATGATTGGGCCTAAGTGTTTATATACTACATTGAGCAAAGAGAGATAATGGAGGGAAATAATAAAATATGTAAGGAGACTAAAGATAAGACTTATTTTAATAAGGTCTGTGTGTGAAGATTCTCTCAACCTTGTCTCCCCTTCCCTAGTGATAACGTTTCCTGCTGGTATAGGGAGAGTGGCTTTCAGATGGGAGTTTATCTTCTACTTTCTGGAAGAAAAAGGGAGATCAGAGTATTATTCATATACCTGTTGTCTTTCAAGTAATTTTTGTTCAATAATACTTATGCTAATGACACATATTTTGCCACCCCTTAGCATAATGGGGTATTTTATAACCTAGAGGTCCTGACAAGGCCCTGGACAAGAGAGGGTTAAGAACCAGGGCATCTTAAAACAATGTGATAATTAATTCACCTGCCCTCTCAGATGTCAACAAACACAGCGATTTATCACAGAAACAACAATGAAGTCATCACCTTTGGACAATCACAGCCTCCTCCCAGGACATTCTGACTCCAGATTTGTTCCCTCTTGCCTCCTGCCACCCACTTTCTTAGAGGAAATTTTCTAATAGGCCCGATCATGTTGTAACTCGGGGTTTTATTAATTTCCCATTCTGAAATGGCATTCCATACCTGTGTTTTGGACTTGTACCCTTCCCCTCTTTTCCACTGTAGTAGTCAAACCAAAGTAATAGGGAAAACTCTTGTACATCACTGGAAATCGAGAAGAGTGCTACCTGATGGTGGTGGTAGGAAACTGTTCATAATTGGGCTGAAATGAAATTGTTCAGGTTAGAATATAGATGGGGAATCTGACACATCCCCACACCCACACTCTGCAGCCCCACTAATGTCTCTTGACTTAGTGGAACAAGGGAATGAGAATTCTAGAAGCTTGTAAGGGACATTGACCCTGGTGGGACTGGAGATGACACCCAGAGACCTGAGTCTGTGGGGACTGGGAATCTTAAAGTGGTCATATACAGAATACCCAGAACAGAGGGATCTGGAGAAGGGTGAGGAGGTGTCTTCTTGAAGAGTATTTGACTGCGCATGCCCTGGTGGCCTAGTGGTTTATTCCACTAGGCATAGTCCATATACATCTCAAGATCCCCACTTCAAGACCCAGAGCTTCCAAGGAAACAACCAAGGTGAACAGATAAATAAACAAAAATGCTTCTTCCTCCTCCTCTCTCTTCCTGCCTGCCTATTCATTCCTGCCTGCACCTCTCCTTTGAAAACAAATAGTAGTGAACAGGGGAGGGGATGTTATTTTAGTAACAAATGACGCCAAAACCTAGTGGCTGAAACAAACAAAAAATAAACATTTATTATCCTATATAGTTTCTGTGGTTCAGAAATTTGGGGACAACTTAGCTCACTCAGGGCCTGTCACCAGGTGCAGTCATGATGTCACAGGAGGTCATGGCATCTGAAGGTCTGATAGGCCTGGAGGACTTCCTCCCATGATGGCTCACCCTCATGGCTATTAGGAGGAGGCCTCAGCTTCTTACCATGTAGGCCCTCGACACGGCTACTGGAGTCTCCTTGTGGCTTGGTGGCTGTCTTCCCTCAGAGCGAATGATGCACATGAGAGCAAAGCGGAAGCATGATGCCTTTATGGCTCAAACTTGGAAGTCATCTGTTCTCATTTCTTCTGATTCTTACTTGTTACAGAGGCTAACACAGTTCAATGTGAGAAGGGACTCCATAGGACCATGGTCACCAGTAAAGAAGAATCACTGGGGACTGTCTGGGAGGCTGCCATAGGGAAGCTCTCTCAAATATTCTTGGGTTACCAAGACAGAGGCAAAGTATATACAAAGTGTAGTTACATTGTTCAGTTTGAAGGGAAGGAAGTGACATCTTCAGTGCCAGAAATGAGAGGCGCATCATTGGAGGGAGTGAACCTTGAAGTGCTGTGGCCAACACCAAGTGAATGAACTGAGGGGTTAGGGGCTCACACACACGTGTTGCCATAGGATGTATCTGTCTCTGTCTCTGGACAACAACCTAGTATGCTGTGACCTTGACCTACAGCGTGTCAGGCTGATGTACATGATGACATTGTGCAGCAGGAAAACTTGGATTGCCACCCTTCTCCCATTAAAACAAAGCTACATATCTTTTTTTTTTTTTAAGGAAAGGTGTAGGTAGGAATGAAGGCAAGTAGGCAAGCAGGCAGGAAGAGAGAGGCAAAGAAACACTTTATTTTTATCCAGTTGGTCACGTTGGTTGTTCCCCTTGACCCCGGATCCTGAACACGTGACCTTGCGACGTATGTGGGTCTGCTCCCAGGGTATACTTAGACCACTAGGTCACCAGGGCACACCCCCTACATATCTTTCAATGTTTCTATTCATTAGCTTGGGACCCTACTCACCATGCCAAGAATGTCTTCCTTTCTGTGGTAGATCTGCCACTCAGTCATGCTGACCATCTGGGGTGCAGATACTGGCAAGACAGGACTCTGGGAATCTCAGGAAATCTCCAGAAGCTCCTGATTTCTCTGACTGCTGTTACTACTGGAGCTCCATGTGTGACCAGAGGTTCAGCAGAGTGGGAAGCCCAGCAGATGGAGTACTTTGGGGCTCAGACACCATCACTCAGGGTGCTACCACTTTTGCCATCGCTGACTCCTGGGGAGGCCCAGGGTTTGGTTCTACCTGGCCATCTCCTCAAAGAGAAAGCATTTCTTCCCCTCTAGAGCCCCCAAAGGCCCTCTGAGGCTGGTCGGGTCTACACTGCTGGCCTTGAACTTTTGAAAGAAGATTTTCTTTCCTCCTTTCCAAACCCACGCTCATCTCCTATCCCAGAAGAGGGGCATCCCCTGAGAACAGGAGGGTAAAAACAATCTGGCTCCATTTTCCATTCTCCTCTGCAGATAAGTCTTTGCAATTAGTTCAAGGATGACAGCCTTTCCTCCAAAAAGCTTCCTTCCCAGTGTGCCCTGGTGGAGTAGGGATGAGGTGCAGTCCATATACAGCCCAAGGACCCAGGTGTGTATCCCAGGGTTCGTGTCCCAGTCTGTCCCAAGATGAACAACTAAATGAAAATAAATAGAATGCTTCTTCTTCTCTCTTCCTGCCTGCTGGTCTACTCGCCTTCATTCCTTTCTTCCTGCACCTTTCCTTTAAAATCCTTCCTCCCTTCCTTCCACCCTCCCTCCCTCCCCTCTTCCTTCCTTGTCTTCTCTCTAGAGAGGAAGGAAGGGACAAGAGAAAGAAGATTTCTTTTTCTTTTTTTAGATATACAGAAAGGTGCAGACAGGTGGGAAGAGACTGTTTTATTTATTTATGACTGTTTCCTGCAATCCTAGGCTTGAACTCAGATCCTTGGGCTTCACATGGTCTATATCCCAGCCTCTGACTTAGCACCAGAGCCACAAGGCTCATGAAATAAAGTTTATTCTAACCTTTATTATTTCAACATTGATATTTAAGCTAATAACCTCATTGTCAAAGTTAAGGTTATTGGTCAGTCCTCAGTCTGTTTTAACAATAAACTAAAGACGAAGGAAGGTAGGTGGAGAAGCACAGTCTCCAATCCCCTCTGCCATCCCATCTTCTCCAACCTGAGAGCCCTTCTCCAGTACAGTTTCTCCATCCTCTTCCTCCCTCTTAACCCTCACCCTCCAGGAGAAGGCCTCCCTCTACTTCTCCTTTTATCTTTTCTGTCTTTTCTGTCTGAATGGCCTGAATGACCCAGGGCCAAAAGGGGACATGTCTCTCCCAGTGCCTGACGGGGTCAGGGAGGTGTGGGAGAAATTAAGAAGGACGTGCTGGTGATGAGTTCTCAGCCCTCCTGGTATCTGCAGGCAGCGCCTTCCCAGCAGACTCCACGGGATAATTTGACTACTGACCCAAGGGAGCTCTGCAGAGAATGCCTCAGGTGGGACTGGGGAGGGGTGGTGCTCCTGGAGGTGGTGGGATGTCCTGACTCCCCTTTGGAGAAGCTCTGGGGTGAATGGGGAGGGAGGCCAGGCAGGAGATGGGAAGAACTGGAAAGAGAATGTTGGGGAATTTATGAGCTTTTCTCTGCAGCTTCTCATTGTTGCCAGCTGTCAAGTCTTCTGTTTCCCAGGGTCACAGCTAGAAGGGACACATTGTCTGGGAACTCTCTTGGAACTGGACAAGAGCAGGTGGTGGGTCAGAGTTGTGTTTGACCGAGTCTGACTCCTTCATTCACCTCCCTTCATTTTATTCTTTTAACATTATTCTGAAAATTTGCAAACATATACAAGTACAGAAAATACAATGATGGCCTCACAGAATACTCATTCTCTAGACTGAAAAATTCCTAAATTGTTCCCTATTTGCTTTGTCATCTCTTCTAAGGGCTGTGTAGTATTCCATTGTATATATGTACCACATCTCCTTTATCCATTCATCGACACTGGGCACTTAGATAGTTTTCAGTTCTTAGCTATTGTGACTAGGGCTGCAATAAACATGGGGGTATGTAAATGTATGCAAATTGTTGTTTTTCATCTTTTGTGTAAACACCCAGAAGTGGGATGGCCGGATCATATGAAATTTCCATAGTCAACTTCTTGAGGAATTTCCATGTTTTCCAAAGGGATAACACCAACTTATACTCCCACAGTATGAAAGTGTTCTCTTTTCTTCACATTTTCACCAGCACATGTTTTTCCAGACTTTTGGATAATAGCCAGTCTCTCAGGTATAAGGTGCTATCTCATTGTTGTTTTGATTTGCATTTCCCTGACAGCCAGCGAGTAGGAACATCTTTTCATGTGCCTGTCGGCCATCTGTATGTCCTCTACAGATATGTCTCTCTAATTCCTCTTCCCATTTTCTGATTGGATTACCTGTTTTACGGTTATTGAGTTTTAAGTATATTTTGGATATTAATATATTTGAATATTCAATGCAAATGTCTTCTCCCAGTTAGTAGTTTGTCTTTCTGTTTTGGTGATGTTTTCTTTCACTGTGAAGATTTTCAGTTTGATATAGTCCCAGTTGTTTATTTTTCTTTTTGTTTCCCTTGACACTGAGTCCTCAAAGACCTCTCAAAAGCAAATGTCATGGAATGTCTTTCCTATGTTGTCTTCCAGGAATTTTATGGTTTCTGGTCTTATGTCCATTTTGAGTTAATTTTTATGAATGGTGTGAGAGAGTAGTCTATCTTCATTCTTCTGCATATGGCTGTCCTTTTTTTTTTAAGGAAAGGTGAAGGCAGGTATGAAGGTGAGTAGGCAAGTGGGCAGAAAGAGATAGAAGGAAGAAGTGATCTTAGTATGTCAGTCTCCTTATTCATTACTGGTCTGTTTACATTTTCTATATTTTCATGATTCAATCTTGGTAGGTTGTGTGTTTCTCAGAATTTGTCCATTTCTTCTACGTTATCCAATTTTTTGGTATATACTTGTTCATTGTAGTCCCTTTAGGTCTTTTATATTTCTTTGGTAACAGTTTTAGTATCTCCGTTTTCTTACTGATGTCATTTATTTGAATCTTCTCTCCTTTCCTCTTAGTTTAGCTGAAGGTCTGTTAATTTTGCTTATCTTAAAAAAACTTTTAGTTTTGTTGATCTTTTCTATTATTTTTATAGTCCCTATTTCAACTTATTTCTGCTCTGATCTTTGATATCTTCTGCTAATTTTAGGCTTAGTTTGTAATTCCTTGGTGTAAAGTGAGGTGGTTTAAGATCTTTCTTTTTTCTTAACGTATGTATTTTTCACCATAAACTTCCCTCTTAGAACTGCTTTTGCTGCATACTATACAATTTGGTATATTGTGCTTCCATTTGTTTCAAGATACTTTTATTTTTCCATTTAATTTCTTATTTAATCCAGTGGCTGTTCTCTACTGTGTTATTTCATTTCCATATGTTGTAAAATTTCCAGTTTTCCCATTATTGATATCTAGTTTTATATCATTGTGGTTGGAAAAGACACAGTATGATTTCAGTCTTTTTAAATTTGCTAGACTTGCTTTATGACCTTACATGTGCTCTACCCTGGAGAATGTTCCATGTGCACTTGATAAGAGTATGTATTCTGCTGCCGTGAGGTAGAATATTCTGTGTATGTCTGCTAGACCCATTTGGTCTAAAGCATAGTTTAAGTCCAATGTGTTCTTACTTATTTTCTGTCTGGATGATTTATACATTGTTGGAAGTGGGGTATTGGAGTCTCCCACTATTATTATATTCCTATCTATGTCTCCCCTTGGGTTTGTAAATATCTGTTTAATATATTTAGGTGCTCTGATGGTGGGTTCATAAATATTTATCATTGTTATGTTCCTGATAAATTGATCTTTTTATCATTATAGGATGACTTCTTGGTCTCTTGTTACAGTTTTTTTGGCTTAAAGTCTATTTGTTCAGATTTAACTATTCCTTCTCTCTTTTGGTTCCCACTTGCATGGAATATTTTTTTTCCAGGCCTTCTCTTTGAGCTTGTGTGTGTCCTTAAAGCTGAAGCGAGCCCTCCCTCCTTCCCTCCTTTCTTTCTTCCTTTCCTCTGATAGATAGGGTCTCAGGATGTCTGGGGGTGAGTGGGCTCCAGAAGCAGGCCCTGCTTATTAGAGAATGGGTCTCATGAGAGAAGCTCAGGGTCCTGTGGCTCTGACCTTTTTCCTATGTTTATGGCGGAGATCATGGGGAACATCGAGTGTATGTATATCGGGCTTTCTGGGGACCACTGTTTCAACACTCTGAAGAGAGTAAACCCACTTTTTCTGGGACAGCTGCTCTTGACAAGCTCACATGTGCCAACAACTGCTCATTGGAACCACTGCTGCAGCCAACACTATCTGTGAGCCTATTTTTCCCTGTCCCAGGGACCAATGTAGTGAAGACTGCTGCCTAGGAACCCTTACCAGACATCATCAACCAGCACATTGAGTGTAGACCTCCCAACCTCTAAAATTGTGAGAAGTGAATTTCTAAGTCACCCAGCCTATTGTACTATGGTATTCTGTTGTAACAGCCAAAATGGACAGAAACAAGGTCTCTCTCTCTCTCTCTCTCTCTCTCTCTCTCTCTCTCTCTCTCTCTCTCTCTCTCCTTTTAGAGAAAGGAAGGCAGGCAGCAGGCAGGGAGAGGAGGAAGAATCATTTTATTCAGTTGTTCATTTCAGTTGTTCCCTGGAGTCTCCGGGGCTGTGAACCTGGGTCCTTGGCCTGTATGTGGACTGCTCCCAGGCATGGGATTAACACCTGAGCCACCAGTGCATGCTGGAGAAGATACCTTTATGTTGCGTTTGCTTGGTGGCCTATGAACTTCATGAATTTGGATGGCCAAATCTCTCCCCAGATTCCACAGAAATACTTTAGCCATCATCTCTTTAAATAAAATTTCTACCTTTTTCTCCTATATTTTAATGTTGGCACTTCAATAATCTGCAGATCATTTCTTTTGATGCTTTCCCATAGAAACTCATAGTTTTCACTCTTTTTTAATTTGCTTGTCTCTGACTAGATAATCTCAGAGATTCTGTCTTGTAACTCTCAGGTTCTTTCTTCTGCTTGATCCATTCTGTTGTCAATGCTGTTGATGCTATCAACTTATTTCATTCATCATATAGTTATGCATTGCTTAATGATGTTTCATTCAGTGGTAGACTAATATACAAAAGTAGTTTTAAACAGGCTAGGTGTTTAATAGGCCATACCATCTAGGTTTGTGTAATGATCTTTGATGCTGTTTGCACAATGATAAAATCTCCTAACAATGCATTTCTCAGAATGTATACCCATCATTCAATGCTATATATGGGTTCATAATGTATTCAAGATGTATTCCTCATCTCCAGAATTTGATTTTTTTAATAATTCTCTCTCTTTGTTATGAGGGACATCTTTCTGGCCACATCACTGACTTCACTCTCAGGGCCCTTCTCACTGTACATTGCTTCCAGAGACTAATGCGAGGGTAAGATTGCAGATCAGCCTCAAAAGAGGAGGGAAAAAAGAAGGTTTTCCCCATGAAGCTTTAAGGCCCACCTTAACAGCAAGTATCTTGTCCTTTTCTGGGGAGTTCAGCAGGCAGGCAAGGAGGAAGAGGATAGAATGCCTACTTTGGGCTGCCCTCAGATTGGTAATAACAGTTTTAGACTGGTAATCATTTCTCCAGTGACCCACCCTGGACTCAGACAAGTTCAGTAGCAAAGAAGGAGTCTCACCTGTAGGCCAGCTCATTGGTTTCTACTTACACTTCTTCCTGCCCTACTCTGGATGGAATAAAGGCTTCTCATGACCAGATATGGAATTGGGCTATGGGAAGGTCTGTCTTCTAGAAAATTCTGACCTTCTGAACCCCTGGACACTGCTACTGTATGCAACTAATACGATTCTTCCTACTCATGCTATATTTATTTTCCTGAGTTCTTTTTTTTCCTTTCAAAGCTTCTATCTTACCATACCATATAATTCAAGGGTAAGCTTTTGAAACCCTTTGTACAGTTGTCTCTACAGGCTCCATCTCTCTGATTCCAGAATTCCTTTCTCTTCAGATTCAAAAACTCCTGTCCTTCATGTTCTACTCAAATGCCATATCCATCCATCCATCCATCCAACATCCATCCATCTGTCCATTCATCCTTCCATCCTTTCACCCATTCATCTATCCATCCACCCATCTGCAGTCTGAGAGCTCTGTTTACCCTATTTGTTAAATCACTTGGTATCTTACCATGTGGTGGTTTGAATGGTGGCCTCCCAAAAGGTATGTCATATCCTAAGTCCTACAACCTGTGAATAAAACGTTATTTGGAAAGAGTCTTTGTATAGATGTCATTTAAAGATCATGAGATGAGCTCACCTTGGATTACCTTGGCATGTCATAAATCCAAATGTTATATCTCCTTATGAGAGAGACAACTAGAAAACAAAGAAACCAAAGGAGAAGGCATTTTGAAAATGGAAGCAGAGATTGAAGGGATGTGGTTATAAGCCAAGGAATACCTGGGGCTACCAGAAGATGGAAAAGGAGAGATGAATCCTCCCTGACAACCGTTGGAGGGAGTGAAGGTCTGCTGGCACCTTGGTTTTGGCTTTCTGGCCTCATGAACTGTGAGACAATAACATTTTGTTTTTAATTTACCAAGTTTGTGATACTGTTATGGCAGCCGCAAGAAACCAAAATACTTCTCATTCATACCACCACCAGCTCTTTAAAAACGGAAGCAGTGGCCCACCCTGGTAGCTTAAGTGCTAAGCCAGTTGCTGAGGCGCAGACCATGTAAAGCCCAAGGACTTGGTTTCGTGACCTAGAGTGGGGGTGGGGAACAACCAAAAACAAATAACAGTGCTTCCTCCTCTTCTTTCCTTTAAAAAAATGTGGTGTGTCTCAGTAGGTCAGACATTAAGTCTATGGTTCCCATTTAGTCCATGTAAACTTGAGTTTGTGACATGGGCTGTGGGGTGGGGTGGGGCAACCAAAATGAACAACTAACTAAATGCTTCTTTCTCTCTTTTCCTTCCTCCTTGCCTACTTGCCTTCATTCCTGCCAGCTTCTTTCCTCTACTAGTAGAAAAGTAGTGAAGGCCGAGAAGAGAACGCCATGAGTTGAGTCAAATCAGCCAGGGTTTAGAATAGCCCTGCCCTACTGGTTGACTCTCTCCTCTGAAATGGGGGCATGAGATGGAAGGGAAGATGGACAGAAAGGCAGTCCTTTCCACTATGTATGCACATCTCTTCCATGGTCTTGCCACTCTTACTGAAGCATGAGAGGTCTTACCACGGGTAGGAGACAGAGTCCTCCTGAAAAATGTGGTCATTCTGGGGTTAATCTTTGGGAAGGAGACAAGTCCTAGACTGGAAACTATAATCTGTAAGGCAGGCTCCCTGGGGCCTCTCTGGGGTCAGCATTATGATGTAGTGGCCTTCTTTCCTGTACCCATATTGTGTATTTTTCCTTTAAGCTTTCTGTATGTGCTAGTCCCTCTGACCTGAACACTCTTCCCTCAGCTAATACTTCCATGAGTCTCAGTTCTTACTAGCAGCCTTCTTGATAACTGGGCAAGGCCAGGACTCTGACTGTACTGCCCTTAGCCTATGCTCTTCTTGTCAGAAGCACACATCACCCAGGTCATGTTCAGTGTCCTTCCTCATCTGATGTCAGATCACATGCTCCATGGCCAAGCATGCTTCCCTTGCAGCCGAGAGCAGAACACCCCCACCGACCAGTTTCAGGCGAGGAATACAGACCCTCGGGTCACATTCCCTGATCAGACGTGACTCTCCAGTGGCTCCCTAGCCTTAAGTCCCATTCAGGCTTTTGGACGTCAGTTGTGGTTAGACCCACAAGTAAGCACCACCTGCGAGTCTTCCGTGGTTGGGGGGTCAGCCCTCAAGGATACCCCAGGGGAGGGTGAATCTATCTTAGAAATCAAGAGCTGGGGCTGTGTCAACTGCCTTTCCCCATGGGGAGTCTCCCTTTATTGACATCCTTGGTCTTGAGGATTTGGACTTGATTTTGCTGAGGGTGTCAACCAGGGGATTTTGTTATAACAGAAAATGTCAAGTGCATAAGAGATGACTATATTCCAACAGAGCAGTCAACGCAGGGCTTGGTAAAATGTAGTAACCTAAGGCAACAGGGGCATGCATGGATGCCTGGCTGTTTATACCTGGATGTATATGGGAAGATTAAGTTACAGGAGATCCTGAATATAATGGCAACATTGACTTGGAATCCTCAGAAAATGAGCATCAGGCATGCCCTGGTGCTTGGGAGCTAAGTCAGCGGTTGGAGTGTGGACCACGTAAAGACCAAGCACCCGGGTTCATGACCTGGGACTGGTGGCAGGGTGGCGGGAACAACCAAAAAAATAAATAAACTAAATAAAAGTCCATTTTTCATTTCTCTCTGCCTCCTTCCCCCCTTCTTCTTTCTTCTTCCTTCCTCCATTCTTTCTTCTTCTTTCCTCCTCCCCTTCCTTCCTTTCTCCCTCCCTTCCTCCCTTTGTATGCTTCTCCCTCTACTGCCTTATTTCCTCTCTTAAAAAAAAAAGAGCATCTCCTGAAAAAAGTAATCCATGACATCATAAAGAGAGACAAAGGTTGACTGAAACATAGCAGGAAGATAGAGTGCCCAGGTGACTGGAACGGGATGATACAGGAGCCTGAGGGTCCAGAGAGAGAGGTACTGGGTCACCACCAGCACTCAGGTTACTCCAAGATGGGTCTGAATGGAACTTTTCTAGAAAGAGCTCCACATGTTGCTAGTCTCCTGGGATACAAGCTCTCTTCACCACTTTCTTTTTGAGATCAGCCCCCTACCAATGCATCAGGGCCTCAGATTTAACATCTGATTGGGCACCAGAATGAATTGTCATGTAGAAGGCAATAAATATTTAGGTCACAAAGTCTGCAGTTACAATTTATATATTTGATCTCATTTCTCCATCTGGGGATAGTCATCTGTCTTGTTTAACGTGGGGGTTGGGACACCATCATCCCTCTTCTTATCAGCTTCACATAGCTCCCCCCACCCATGTGTCTCCAGCTGGGAACCCAGCCTCTCTCCAGTGCTGGCTGAGAAATCAGCTCAAAGAGGGTCTTTGGTCCCCCCTGCCTCAGCAAGAAACTCTGCAGGGCTGAGTGGGGGTGGAGGAGACAGGTCACAGCGGGGGAGTGAGCGGGGGCTACGTCTCTGGTCTCTGGGGTGTGTCTACACCAGCTTTTTGGCTTTGAAGAAGCTCTTGAGGTGCTGCATCTGCCAGACACCGAGAGCTACGAGGATGAGGGTCTGCACAAGGGACCACCACAGCACCCGCTGGTTGGTGCTCTCGCTGGTCTGCCGGAAGCGCTCCTCTCGCCACTGTGGGAGGAGAGAATGGAGTCTGACTTGACTGGAACCAACCTTGCGGGGAGGATATGGAAGAAGAGCCTGACTCCCAGGAGGCGCACATCCCCTGTCCTCACCCTCTGATACTCCTGCTCCTTCTGGATCTGCTCGACCTGCTCTACCAGCTGCTGTACTCGCAGATGCAGCTGCGTCAGCTTGTCATTGGCCACAAATTCCACAAAGTCATTGGTGCGCTCGCCCAACTGCATGTCCAAGTGAATGGTCTGGGGAACAAGGGAACCAAGGATGAACCTCAGGGAGCTTGGCTCCACGCACCTGTTAGAAACCCAGCTTCCACAACCCAGTCTGGGTCTGACCTGGGCTTGCCAGTTTCCCACACTCAGTGATGTGTTAACACGTCAGACTCACCCTGCTTGGGTGCGATTCCGTGTTCAAAAGGGTTGAGACAGTAAATGCATAGAAACAAGAGGTATGACTCAGGGTTGGACACAGGCAGTTTCTAGAAGTTCTGTATTGGTGGGAGGTGGCTATGGGGAGCCTGGGACCATTCAGATGCTGAACAGCATAGAATTTCTCATTAAGGAGCTTGGTCTTGATTCCAGGGATGGCAAGAGCCCAGGGAGCCTTTTAAGTCAGTAAGACTGGGGAGCATTGCTCTCATTCTTGCAACAGGGCTCTGCATACTCTGCGTAAAGTCCCAGGTTTTCCAAGAAGGTGGTGGGGGGACCCTGTGCCCATCCACCTCAGGAACAGTGGAAAGCCCCCTTGCTGCACTCACCAGCTTGCCATCATAGAAGAGGGCGAACCGGATGGACTCTAGGTGAAGGCAGATCTGGTGTTCTCCGGGAGACTGGGAGGTGAAGGTGAAGCTGCCCTGAGGGCCATACTGACGGGCCAGAAGGTTCTAGAGAAAGCAGCACAGAGAAACTGGCCAGGATGGAAGTGGGGTGTGTTTCCCAGGTCCAGATCCCTTGCAAGTCAGGCCACTGGGGAGGGTATGAGGGAAACGGCATCCCTTGGAGCTGGGAAGTCTCAGATCCCAGCGGTGCCAACTCCCAATTCTCTACGGTTGCAAAAAGCCTGTCTCTCCTTGGATCTTTTTTTTTCTTTTTTTTCTGTGCTTGTGAGGAGCCAGGCGCTCATCTGAGAAATGAAGGACCAGGAGGAGGAGACATTGACGCTGGAGGCCCGGGAGCTGCAGGGGGTTGCGGTCTGCCTCACCTTGTTCTCCGGGTCCTTCACAAACACGAACAAATTGATCCACTGTGGGGAGGGCTGGTACTTCTCCATGGCGGGGTCGTACAGTTCCGTCTTGTATTTCCCTAAGGGAGAGGCAGCCCAAATGAATCCCCACGCCCACACACAACCCTTCCAGAGTCACGGCGGTGGGGGTGGGGGGAGAGCAGGCAAATCCCAGCATCTGAGTGAGCGGGGTCTAACCACAGCCCTCCGCCTCTCTCCTCCTCTCTTCATTTCTACCATCATCCGGGTCTGGATCAGACTAACCTCCTCAGGGTCCCCAGCACGGCCCGGGGAGGGGATGCTAGCCAAAGAGCTGTCCAAGCATTTTTCAGCCTAGCTTACCCCGGGCAGGGGAGGGGAGGTGCGGGCCTCGGCTGATCCCGCGGGGTCCTATCTATCCTCCGTCCCCTCTCAGGTCTCTGAGTGTCGGGAGGGCCAGGCCGGGAGTAGCCCCGCGCGCACACCTATGACCACGGTGCCATCAGAAATCTCCTGGATGAAGCACTTCTCCTCCAGCTCGCGGACCTCAACGTAGACCGCGTCCCCGCCACCCATCGACGCCAGGAGCTGCCCCAGCAGCAGCGGCAGGACCAATCCGGCCGACTGTGCTTGGACCCATCCTCGCCCGGGGCCTCGCGCCCGGCAAGCCCCCGCCACCTTCCCAGGCGAGTCCGGCTGGCCTCTGCGCGGCGCCGGCGGGGGATGCGAAATCCGGGGCCGACTACAACTCCCGAGAAGCCCCGCGCAGCCCCGCCCCCGCGCCGTCCCGCTGCCCCGCTGCAGAGAGGCTACTGGAGCGCAGCCCTCGCCGCCCGCCCACCAGTGCCACGCCCCGGGGAGCCTTTTCCCGCGCCGCCTCGCTACAGCAGCGCGGAAGTGTGGGTGCTGTTGGCTTAGGCCTTGCTCGCGGGAAAACCTTATGGTGTTGAGAGGCAGAAGTAGTTCAGGAAACGGAGGGAGAAATGAGCCTTTTATGGGGAGGGGGATGGCGAGGGAAAGTTGACCCAAAGCCCTGAAGGATGGCTTAAAATCTGCCTGAGCTGCGGGGAGGGGGATGCAATTTAGGCAGAAGAATCTAGGATTTCCTGGCAGCCAGTAGGCCAGTTAAGGGAAGAGAAGAACATAAAATGTGGAGGTTAAGTTGAGCTGCATCATTGCGGGGACAGGAGGTGCCAGACCCGCTTGTGTAAGTGGGGACTTCTCATCTGTGCCCTTCCCTCCGCACAGGGGCCAACAAGAAGAGGTTGTGTGTACGCCTGGAGGGCATAAAAAGGTGGCAAGCATACAGTTGGATAAAGAAAGGAGGTACACAATTGAAAGTGTAGGAAAATGGGGCCAATAAGACAGGGTTGGGACCCAGAAGAAGCAGATCTGAAGAATCCAGAGTGCTCCTGTTCTGGAAGAGCGGTGTAGGGTCAAACATGTCAATAAAAAGCCTACCCAGGTGGTGAGATAAAACCCTTCGCCTCTCTGTGCCTGCCGTTAATAGGTGCTCCTTGGTTTATTCAGTCACATTGAATAATGATGATGGTAATGATAATACTTCTTTTTCTGTCCCAGGCACTAGCCTAATCACTTTCAAGTGTATTAACTGAGCCAGTCTTAAAAACTCTGTGAGGCAGACCTTCATTTTCTTCCAATTTAACAGTGAAGAAGTAGCAGCAAAGAAGTTGAGTAGTAACTTTCCCAAGATCATCCAGCTTGTACGTGGAAGTATTTGCTTGAACCAACTGGACCAGGATTTATGCTACAGATTGGATATGAAAATAAATAAGACTTATCACCTGTCTACTAAGTGTCAACTGAAAAGCAAAGGAAAAATATACAGTGTTTTAGCTACCAGGAATTGCCCTCTCCATTTAGTGATGTGACCTTTTGATAACAGTTGGGGAAAGTTTTTATTACTTCATTGAGAATGATTTTTAAACAAAAAAGACAGATGCAGGTATTAACAAAAGTCAAACACCCCCATCGGTCAATTAAGACACGGATTGAAAAGCAGCCATTCAAGTGCCAGGACTGGGTGCTGTCCATGGTCCTGAATCATTCCTGCCACTATCACCGTTTGTAGTAATGGACTGATTTTGGTTTTTGTATAAAATTTCCAATCTCCTCGTCCCTGATGGCTCCAGCGTTAGTTCTGTGGCTCTGTCATGAGCCACATAGAGCCCAGGGGCCCAGGTTTGTGACCCGGGGCCTGAGGGAACAACCAAAACGAACAATTAAAGAACGCTTTTTCCTCCTCTGCCTGCCTGCTTGCCTCATCTTCATTCCTGCCTGCTTCCTTCCTCTAAAAAAAAAAAAAAAAAAAAAAAAAAAATCCAATCTTTCACTCACCTCTACTTCTATAAGGTACATTAAAAATTCAGTTATCCTGTGTTTGGATTTCATGACAATTTTCCGGACTCTTTTTAAATAAAAGTTTAAAAGATTTTGTCTTTTACATAATATTTTATTGTATGTTATTTGCATAATATATTTATACATATATACTACATATTTTTATATTTATATGTATTATATATCTATATATACATCCATCCCCAGGTCTCAAACCCATGTCCATTGCTTTTGTAACCTGTGCCTTAAATCCCTGAGCTATGAGGGTGGAGGCACATAGACTTCTGTACTTATCTCACAGCAGACCTAGAACAAACACTCAGTGACCAGCTCTGGCCCATAAGTTCCACTGTGAGTAGCACTATACTCTGGCAGTGGTCAAATTGCCAACAGAAATTCCCCTAAAGGGACAAAAGTAGAAAATTCTCAGAGCCTGCTATGACATGCATGTAAGGAGATTGTGAAATTGTCAGCCAAGTTTCAAAGCCCAGATTTGGACATTAGGAGGGATGACATGACATGGCTTCCCAATGCTCTGTGTTGCTAGAACAACCTGCTTCTGACTGATGTCCAGACTGGAAATATAAGAGCTATGAGCTAACCCTTCTTGCACCCTCCCCTTTGACAGTGATCTTATTCCTCATTGGCTTCCAAGACCACTGAACCTGGGTGCCACTTGAGAGATTCAAAGGAGACATTGGGGAGAAACATCTTCTTGTCCCATCAGCGGTTCCCCCAAGATCTCAGACTCTGGCAGGTCTCTACTACATGCTATGACTTTTCTTGGGAGGAATATTTGAGTTCTCATCTCTACTCCCTTCTCTGCCTGCCTAATTTCTATCCATCCTTTTGAGACTCAAAATGCAACAGCAGCACTTTCTTGGGAATCTCTGCCCCTGGATTCTTCAGGGCCTTGCAAATCTCTTTAGTTTGGTGCTAACCACATTGAATTATAATTGTCCATTTGCAACCATGTCTGTTGAGGGCTGATAGGTGGAAGATATTAAGACAGGCTTTGACCACGTATTTATTTCTGTGCTCTCCAGAGTCTAGCAAAGATCTCAGAACAGCATAGGTGTGCAGTAGATGTTTGGTTAGAGAAAGGGAAAAGAGGAAAAAAAAAGAGGAGAAAGAAAGTATAGAGGGAAAGGGGGAGGGGGAGAAGGGAAGAAAAATAAAACGTAATAAGAAAGAGAAGGAAGGAAGAAGGAAGAGATCAAGGATGAAGGGATGAAAAGACAAAGTAAGAATAGTAATGATAAGTTATAACTACAGAAAAAGCCAAAATCTCCATACTCCACATATGGCTTTTTTTGTGATGTTCCCTCTTCATTGTTCCTATTAAACATCTCAAACTAGAGGTGTGGGGAGGGGGTAGAGTTGGTGATGCACCAGGAATAAAATTCTGAATATGAAATTAGAACTTCTACATGCAAGTGTTCTTCTCTGCTGTTGGGTAGATTCTGTCAGTTTGCCTGTGACCTCTATACCAGCCCCAGGACATCACCATGGCACTGAACCTCCCTCTGGATCACTGGCCTTTATGTTCATCTTCCTCCTTAACTTGTGGGGAAGCACCTCTACTCCTTGTGACTGTCTCTACAAAGGGATGTCCTCTAAGCCTTCTTTTCCCCATGACTTCTCTCCCAGAACACATAGGCACTGGAGGGTGAACTATGTTGAATGGACATCAAGTACAATGTCTTGCTGGATCTGGAAGCAGTCATTGTTCTAGTTCACCTTCTTCTGCTCACTCATAAAATCTTTCCATTCCTAGTGAACTTTCTGAGTTCTTACTCTCCAGTTTATCCCTGGAGAGTCTTACTATAATAAGAAAAATCATGTGGGGTAGAGATTTTAGATGTTAATGAAACCTGCGATATATGTGCACATATAGGGACCTGTGAAGAACTACACCTGCACAACCGTAGACACCGGTAAGGCGCCAAGAACTAATTCCATGTGCAGAGGCCTGAACAAAGGCAGCAGCTGGTCCTGTGGAAGTAGACCATCGCCCTCCTCCTGACAGAGGGAGAACTCAGAATGGGATGCTCTCTATCTGAGTCACACCCTGCTGACCCTTTCCTGACCACCCGAGGCCACAGTTTATCTTGTTAACCCTCTGGAAAGATTCCTGTAATCTACAACTTAATGTTTCCCCAGAGACTGCTAGGAGCCTGAGACCATCAGAATGGCCGAGACCACTTCTCAGACCTAGAGAACTTCCTGGAAAAATCCCTTCACTTCTGCTTTCAAACTTCCTTGTGAGTTCTCTTCCCTTGCTAATTACAGACACTGGAAAGGCCTGCCCAGAAGCCGCCTCCCAAGAGTATAAATGTAGGAACCTCTTAGCAATTGGGGCAGCCCTTCCTGCCCAGGAGAACACTTGTCTCCTGCTTTGCATTTTTTTTCCTTCTCCATTTTCTCTAATAAACCTATAAAACTGCACTCTCAACACTCAAGGATGCTTTCTTGAACTGTTCGTCACTGAACCCCAGAGCCCCCTCATTACTCCTTGAGAAATGCATTTGCCTTTCACCTTCCTTCTAACTGCTGCAGTGAGCAAATACAGGCCCTGTGTGAATTCCTAAAAACTGTCCTTTTTGTCTTTCTCAAAATTCAGAGAACCAAGTTGCTGGATAAATTCTGGTAGTACCTCTGTGGTGACTTGCGTGGGCTGGACTAGGAAATGCAAAGTTTGGCTAGTTTTGGCTAGTCTGAATCATTTCAGAGTGGGAGGGGCTGTGCTGGGTGTCTGCTCCCTGGCCTTGTGTTGATTCAAGCAGGAAAATATTGGTTCAGCTTGTGAGAGTTCAGTAAAGGAGGTGGTTGGGGTCCATGGGCTTTGGATTGGTTAGTTTGTAAATGAAAGGTGCACTCTCTGGGATCCTTGCTCACCCTGGGAGGAGCAGTCTTTTTGGTCAGCTGAAGCTCTAGATGTCAGGACATCTAGCATATAGAAAAGAAGAAAATGTCCTTAGTACAACCTTCTGCCAGAATCTGCAGTACATGGTGTCCGAATGACCAGATCAGCCTTCTTTTCCCACCTACACTGCAGGCTTTACAAACCAGGCGATGGGGACAGGGATAGGGAGGGAGGGGCAAGGGGATCACAGCCCCACCTCCTCTTGGACAGCAGTGGAGCAGTCTGGGATCTAGCTAGAAAAGCCCAAGTTTATGAGCAAAGTAAGACAATTGGGTTTCTACTGCTATTGCTTGCAGGATATTGCTCTATCTAGTTTGGCAAAGCTCCAACCATGTTTCAGGCATTAAAGAAAGGGGTCAAATGACTCAACCAGTGGGTCCTGGTTGCTGTCACTCCCCCAAAGCCAAGACTCAGGGTTCTAGACTGGCTCTGCCATTAGTTGATTGTGTGATCTTAGACATACCATCTCTTTATACCAGTCTTTTGTCAGATATATGGTTTGTACATGTGATCTTGGACATACAATTTTGCTTCTCTGGTCCTCAGCTTTTCCTGCCCCTAGGACTGCTCCAGGTGAGGGCTCAGCTCGCTTGACTACTAGCCCTGTTACAGAGCTGTCTCTCAGGGGGCTGTGTCAACTCCCCAGCTGCCATTTGAGTGGGCCCAGACACTGCCAGAGAAAAGGAAAGGAACTGCAGGGCTACTCTCTGGGTATGGGGAGAGACAGTGACTTCTGGGGTTTGGGTGTCCTCCTATGGGAACTTCGTTTTTCAGGTCAGGTAGATAGAATCAAAGTAAAATAAGTTTTCTAATTGCCATCAATACTGACTGATGCTATTTGATTTCTAGTTTCCTCATTCCCCTGAATAGTTATCAGGTATAAATTCCACACACCTGTGTCCCAAATTACACACACACACACACACACACACACACATTTTATTACTATGCAGACTTCAATCTCTGAGTTTTCTTTGAGCTGTGGCCCTGGATTTTGGAAAACAGGTGAGGATTTTGGATATCAGCCAACGTTTGGCTTGAGTTCCATTCTCTTGATGATAGTGCTGAACTGAGGGAAGTAGTTGGGCTGTAATGTAATGAGGAAGGTGTTTATTCAAGAACAGGAAATATAATTCAGGTACATGACCATCCTGTGGTCATCCTGTGGTGTGAACTCTCAGGATCTGGGCATAGGGGAATTTTAAATGACAAGACAGGGAGATTGTCTGAGTTTGTCATTTGGTTTACAGCTTTGGACTGGTGCCTAAGTTTGTTTATCTGTCCATGATTGGTGAGCAAAAGTCTCCAGACAGACAGCTGTGGTGTGAGGTCTGTGGTCAAATCAGTAAATATCTCTTGTTTCTTATAGTCACTAAAATCTTGAGTTAATTTGTTCACTTTTTTACCTAGGAGTCTGCACAAGGCAATTAGAGACAAGATGGATCTGTTTGACTCAAGCCCTTTTCAATGTGACAGTAATGCTAGAGCAATTTGCCATCCTTAGACATATCACACACACACACACACACACACACACAGACACACACACACACACACACATTGACCTAAGCTTAGCACCTAGTAAAATATTAACTCAAAGTAGGTCATATACTTAAAGTGTAGGACTATAAAATGTTTAGAAAAACATAAGAGGAACTCTTCAGGATCTAGGGCTAGGCAAAGAATGTTTCAGCTTGACACCAAAAACACAATTCATGAGAGAAAAAATGGTAAGATGGACTTCAAAGTGTTTACATTTTGCGCTGCAAAAGAATTTGTAAAGAGAATGAAAGACAAGCTACAGACTGGAGGAAAATACGTACAAACCACATATGTGACAATGGACTAGTATATATAAAGAACTCAAAAGGGGTGGGGAGGACAAAGGAGGGGACATTCTGGTTGCTCCTCAGGTGGAACACGGGCCACGTAAAACCCAGGGACCTGGGTTTGGGATCCAGGACAGTGGGATGGAGATAAGAAATGAACAAATACATAAATAATACTTTTTCCTCCTCCCTCCTTCCTGCCTGCCTGCCTACCTACATGCCTTCATTCTTGCTGGCTTTCCTGCCTCTTTGAAAAAAAAAAGAAAGAAAAAAAAACCCTGAAATTTAACAAAAGTTCAAGTAGAAAATGGACCAAAGACATAAAGAGACCTTTCACTAAAGAGGATATCAAGATGCCAAATAATGGCGTGGAAAGAAGCTCAGCAAGAGTTAGGAGGGAAATGAAAGTCACAACCAAGTGAAGAATCGTGACTCATGTATCGGAATGGCTAAAGAAGACATCATGACAACAAGTGTGGGAAAATGGGAAAAAAATGAATGATTCATACATTGCCAGTGGGAGTGTAAGATGATAGAATCACGCTGAAAAAGTTTAACAGATTATTTAAAAGCTAAGAATTCAACTACCATTTGACCTAGCAACTTCCTTCTTAGGCATTTACTCCAGAGAATTGAAACCTATGTTCATACAAAAACAAACCAAACTTGTAAACACATGTTTATTGCCTCTTGATTTAAAGTTATCAGAAACTGGAAAAAAAACTCAGATACCTTTTTCTGAAGGCTAGGTGCAGGCAGGAATGAAGGCAAGTAGATAAGCAGGGAGAGGAGGAAGAAGCGTTTTATTTATTTTCATTTAGTTGTTCACACTGTTTGTTTTCCCCCATCCTGGACCCACTCGGACCCAGGGGTATGTGGCCTGTGCGCCTTTGCAGGACATTGACCTGACCACTGCTCCACCAGGGTGCGCCCCAGATGTCTTCCAGTGGATACACCAACTGTGGAACAGCATACAGTGGTTGCTATTTAATGGGTACCTTTCCCCCCTTTTCTTCATTATTGTAGCAAAATACATATAACATAAAATTTATTACCAATCACTTTAAATGATACTGTCCAGTAACGCTAAGTACTCTCATATTATTGTGGAAGCATCACCACCATCAATCTCCAGAATTCTTCACCTGGCAAAACTGAAACTCTTTGCTCACTAAATGATAACGTCCCATTCTCCCTTCTCTCTTACCAATGGAGATTTCCATTCTACTTTCTGTTTCTGTGAGATCTTTCTGTATGAATACTCTTACTACCTCCTACATATGACATAAAAGTTTTCATCACTTTGTGCCTGGCTTAATGCACTTTTGATGCCCTCAAGTTTCATCCATTTTCTTCCTTTTTGAGGCTGAATCATGTTTCATTGTATGTATGTACCATGTTTTCCTTCTTCATTAATCCCTCAATGGGCACCTGGGTTCTTTCCACATTTTAACTACTGTACATAATGCTGTTATGAACATAGGTGCACAAATAATTCTTTGAGACTCCACTTCGATTGTTTTGAGTGTATACCCAGAAGTGGAACAGCTGGTAATTCTGTTTTTAACTTTTTGAGGAATCACCATACTATCCATAACATCTGTATCATTTTATACTCCCATCAATAACACACAAAGATTCCAGTTTCCCCACATCATCACTAATATTTGCTTTATTATTTTTCACTTGTTTACTGTTTTTTTTAAAATTTACATTCCCCTAATAATGAGTGATGTTGAGAATATTTTCACCTGCTTATAGGCTATTTGTATGGCTTCTTGGTGAAATGTCTATTCTGGGCCTTTACCCAGCTTCAATTGCTTTTAAAAATTTTTTAATTTAAATGTTAAGTTTCAGAAGTTCTCTTTATTATTCTAGATATTAATCCCTTATCAGATGCATAATTTGCAAGTATTCTCTCCCATTCTGTGAGTCGACTTTTTGCTCTATTGTTGATAGTATCTTTTGATGAAAGAAATATTCATAAAGTCCAATTTCTCTTGCGTTTCTTTGACTTCCTGTTCCTTTGGTGTCACAGCTAAGAAATCACTGCCCAATTCAATGTCATGAAGCTATTGCTCTGTGTTTCCTCTAAAAATTTTTTAGTTTTAGGTCTTATGTTTGAGTTCTTGATCCATTTGGAGAGTTTTTATATATGGTGTAAACTAAGGGTTCAATGTCATTATTTGACCTTGGATATTCAATGTTCCAGCACCATAGGTTGAAAAGCCTGTCTTTTCCTTTTGAACTGTCTTGGCACCCTTGCTGAAAATAAGTTGACCATTTATGTCAGGATTTATATCTGGACTCTCTGCTGTTCTATTGGTCTATATGTCTGTCCAGTACCTAATTGTTTTGATTATTGTAGTTTTTTTTAAAGGAAATGTGGAGGCAGGCATGAAGTCTTCCAATCCATGAACATGCAATGACTTTCCATGTACGCTTTCTTTCATTTCTTTTAGAATATTTTGTAGTTTTCATTGTTCAAATCTTTCACCACCTTAAGTTTATTCTTAATTGTTTTATTCTTTTTTATGACAATAAGGAATTTTAAAACCATTTTCATTTTAGGTTGTCCATTCTTAGTGTATAGAGAGGTCACTGATTTATTGTGCTAATTTTGTTTCCTGCTACTTTGCAGACTTTATTTGTTCTAATGGGTTTTGTTTTTTTGATAATTATTGTTCTTTTTTTCTACATAGAAGATTATACCATCTGTGAACAGAGATAATTTATTCCTTTTCCAATTTGGATGCCTTTTATTTCTTTTTCTTTTTAATTACTTGGGCTAGAATTTCCAGTACTATACTAAACAGAAATGGCGAAGTGGATATCTTTGTCTTGTTCCTCATCTTAGAGGGAAAACTTTCAGTCTACCACCATTATTTATAATGTATAATGTGAATTTTTCATAAAAAGTTGAGATGGTTTCCTTCTATTCCTAATTTCTTACTTTTTTTTTTTAAATCATGCAAGCCTGTTGAATTTTGCCAAATGTTTTTTCTGTATCAGCTGAGAAGGTCATGGGGTTTTTCCTTCATTCCCATAATGTGGTATATTTGTAACGATCATTTTTTGTATGTTGACCCATCTTTATAGTCCAGGAATAAATCCCATTTGGTCATGGAATGACATCATTTTCACATCCTGTTGAATCTGTATTGCTAGGATTTCATGGAGGATTTTTACATTAATTTTCATAAGAGCTCTGTGACTTTTTCTGTGACTTGTCTGACTTTGGTATCAGGGTAATGCTGAATTACCTTGAATAAATAAGTTAAGAATAAATTAGGGAATGTTCTGTCCTCTTCAATGTTTGGAAAAAGTTTGAGAAGAGGTGATGTTAGTTCTTTAAATGTGAGAATTCAGCAGTAAAGTCATTAGGTCCAGGACTTTGTTGGGAATTTTTCTGGTTCAACATCCTTAGTAGTTAGTAGATCAATTCAGATTTTCATTTCTTCATAGTTTAGTTTTGATAGGTTTTGTGCTTCTAGGAATTTGTCATCTTCCTCGAGGTACTCCAATATGTTGGCATACAATTGTTCAGAGAACTCTCATAATCTTTTTTTTATTTCTGTAAAATTGGTACAAATAGTTCTACTTTCATTTCTGAATTTAGTAATTGATCCTTCCCTCTCTTTTGCTTAGTTCATCTAGTTAAAGTTTTGTCAATTTTGTAGATTTTTAAATGTTTACTGTTTTATTAAATATATTTTAAAAATATCTTTGATAATGCTTTTTTGTTTACTTCATTGATTTGCTTAGTTTCTCTAGGTTGTTTCTCTTTTGTTCTTTGAAATACAAAAGCCATTTTAGTTCTATAAACAGTGAAGAATCCAAAAAAATGAAATTAAGGATGAAATTCCTAGCATCAAGGAGAATAAAATATTTGGGAATAAATTTAAGAAGTGTAAGACTTGTACAATGAAAGGACAAAAGAGGTATGCCCTGGTGGCTTGGTGGTTAAGTCCATGGCCTTCGGATGGTGTAGTCCACATACATTCCCAAGGACTGGGACTCACTACCTGGGAAAGGGAAAGGGAAGGAGTGGGAGAATGGGGGACAAGGAGGGGGAGGGGAGTGGAGGGGGAAGGAGGAGGAGGGAGAGGGGGAGCACAACCATTGTGAAAAGCTAAGTAAAATAAAATGCTTCTAATAAAAAGAAAGAACAAAATATTGCTAAGAAAAAAGCAAAACAAAAAAATAAATGGAGAGAAATTTCATATTCACAGATTGGAAGACTTTTGGGGAGAAGGAAATGTGCAGACAGGAAGGAAGGTGAGCAAAAGCAAGCAGGCAGAAAGACAAAGGAAACATTCCATTCATTCTAATCTAGTTGTTCAACTTGGCTGTTGCCCCTAGACCCAGGATGCTAATCCCGGACCTCGGAATTTTCATGACTTGAGCCCCACCACTACTCAATCAGGGCGTGCCTCCACATTGTTAAAATGGCCATTTTTCCCCAAAGTGATCAATAGTCCTGTACAGAACAGCGATGTGTTTGGTCAAAGATACATGTTTTACACATTGGTAGTCCCTAAATTCCCATTGCCTAATAACTTCATGGCCTTCAAATGTAGTGTTTTATACTGGAAGCAACCTCATCATCCTGTGTTAGTTACGGTATTTTTGATTGCATCATTTCCCTTCGCCTTGCGAAGCCCTTCCTCCTTAGGGCCACATGAAAATAACAAAGAGCACGCGAAACAGAAAGACCTCCAACTTCTATGAAACCATGACGTAGCACAACCATCATAAACACCTCTAACTCTGAAGAACAGATGCAAAATACACTGAGATTTGGATAAAATCCAGGAAAGAAACGCCGGGCACACCCAGACCTTTAGCTGATTTTGCAGAGTGCTGAGCTCTCCGAAACTGGCAGCCCCAAGATGCCCTACAATGTCCCTTTGTCTGCACAGAACCAGGTAAACCCCCAAAGGATGGGATTACTGGGGGACGCCTGGGAACTTCTACATCAGGTTTAAGAATGGATGGGGGTGGGGGTAGGGGTGGGGGGACAAAGAATAAGAGACTGGCTTTGTTTTGTTTTTTAATGTTTTTGAGGATAAATTCGTGCATTGATTGTGCCATCGTTTTCCAAGTTCAATTTTTAAAAACAGTAGCAAACCCAGTGTGAGATACGATGCCAAGGAAAGTCAGGAAACCCAGGTTCGAATCCTGCCTCTGTTCCTAATGCGCAACGCAAACAAACTGCTGTAGTTGCATTATGGATAAGAAAAAAGTTGGCAATCGTTTTAAGTAGCCAAGTTGCTACATGGTTGAGCACAAAGAAATGTTCAGTTCTGGAGCCCAATTCGGCTGCAGTTACTCCCAATCAGGTCCTGCCGCGCTGTGCCCGCGGGGCATCTCGGGACTTGTAGTCCACTCGGTAGAACTCGCTGTCCCGGCAGGCCCCGCGGCTGCAGCAGGACTACGTGGCGCGCCCGTTGCGGCTGCGCGGGCAGGTGGGGAAGATGGCTGCGGAACAGGGCGAGTGGGTTTTGGGGCGACGGTCCGGAGCGGGGCTGGCTAGGGTCCTTCGGGCCCTGCTGCTGCTTCTGTGGTTTGCTGCGCGCGGAGGCGCGCTTTACTTCCACATCGGGGAGACGGAAAAGAAATGCTTTATTGAGGAGATTCCGGACGAGACCATGGTTATAGGTGCGGGGCGATGGGGGCTTGCGGGGAGGTTTGGAACAAGACGCGGTCTTGGCCGGGGCATGCGTGACAGCCAGCTTTCCAGAGCCGGGAGCAGGCCGCCTTGCGGTGTCCTCGCGGACCCGGTGGACCCGGCCTCGGTGGACTCACGGTCCTCTAACCAGGGCTCACTCCGCTTCCCTCCAGGAAACTACCGGACGCAGCTGTATGACAAGCAGAGGGAGGAGTACCAGCCAGCTACCCCTGGGCTTGGCATGTTCGTCGAGGTGAAGGACCCAGAGGACAAGGTGAGCCTGCGTCTTCGCCTTGCGAAGCCCTCCGCTGTTGGTTTCAGCATCAGCCGGAGCAGGCACCGGGACTTCCCCCTTCCAGTTTCCGCGTCTGCTGTGAAGGGATCCCATATTTTCACTCTAGGCCGGACGTGGACAGCTGCAGTGCTAACTGCTCCTCGCAACTTATTACTGACCGTTGCAGGAGTCCTCCGACTCAGTTACCTTCCCTGAGCCATGTTTCTGATCCCTGAGCCATGTTTCTGGTCTGTGAAGTGGAAATTCACACATTAGCAGTGTGTTCTGGGTGGATTCATTGAGGTGCTGGGAATCAAAACGTTTCGTCACCTCTAAAGCTAGGTCATTTAAATTTGAGGATTTCACAAAACAGGCTACTTTCCAACAAGAATGAGCAGCTTTTAATTTTGACCAACAGAGATATTCAGACAAAACCACCCCCCCCAAAAAAAAAAAAGGAAGAAAAAAAAAACAAACCTCTGTTGTCTTTCACTTAAAAAAGAAAATCACACCAAAAGGGTTGAAAGGGCATGAGCTACAAATAAAAGAAAGCCAGCACAGTCATGCCAGCTGAACATCAGATTCTTCACCCCTGCCCCACATAGCTTTTAGACAAGTTTTTGGCAACTGCAGCTGAACAGATTTAGTGTTATGGGATAGGGTGAAGGAGAGTGCCTAAGGTCACTTTTTAGGACAATTACAACTGTAAACATGGTTTCCTTACAGCCCCATCCTACACTCACTGAAGCCCCTCTCTCCAGGTCATCCTGGCCCGGCAGTATGGCTCTGAAGGCAGATTCACTTTCACCTCCCATACTCCCGGCGAGCACCAGATCTGTCTTCACTCCAATTCCACCAAGTTCTCCCTCTTTGCTGGGGGCATGCTGGTAAGTGGACATGTGGAACCTGTAGCTTTCATCTTCTAGTTCCTGGTCAGGACTGGGGACTGGTAGTACTCTGGATTTTAGCCAAGTGTGTCCAGTTTTGTGTCTCCTGTTAATGTGTTTCCACTGAACATCCAAGGTGTGGTTCTTCAGCTTTTTGTATATGCTGCAGCGAGAGCATCCCCCAAGGCTTACTCCTGAGCCAGGTATGGCTCGTCATTAGGAGGCTTCTGTCAGTGTTGGCTAACTGAACAAATAAAGCAATATCAGGGGACCAATTCTCAGACTCTGGTATGAAGACAGAGCTGGGCTACCTGATTCTTCCATATCTTCCTTGTCTGTCCCCAGAGAGTTCACCTGGACATTCAGGTGGGTGAACATGCCAATGACTATGCAGAAATTGCGGCCAAAGACAAGTTGAGTGAGTTGCAGCTACGAGTGCGGCAGCTCGTGGAACAAGTGGAGCAGATCCAGAAAGAGCAGAATTACCAGCGGGTGAGCGTTTGGGCTGGGGGCTGTGGGAGCCCTGGGAGTGGTGGGCTTCCTCCCAGAGGTGACCCACGGGCTCAGGAGTCGCATGTCAGATTCATGATGAAACCTGAGGGACTTCCCTGTCTGCTGCCCTGCACATCTAAAAGGTGGGATGGGTATTACTAACTCTACTTTATAATTAATGAGACAAGCTTTTAAGAGACTTTCTGTGCTAAGTGACACCGGTACACACACACAGAATAACTAGGAATTAATACCAGTAGCCTGGGTGCTGTTTCCCTGTCTCCAGGTACTCCCAGGACCTGGGGTTTCAAACCTACCTGCATCTAGGAGCGAGACAGCTACCATGAATGGATCTGTGACCATGAGGACTTATAGGATAGTGACCTATCTAAACAGAAACAGTTGTTGTCAACTGAGGACACAGCCTTGCAGAAATAAATGTTAGCCTTTTAAAGAGGAGCTAGAGATCTAGATTATTTATTTTTGAGAGGCAAAGGAAGCACTTTATTTTGTTGTTCACATTGGTTGTTCCCATTGGCCCCGGGTCTTGAACCTAGAACCTTGGGATGTTGGTGGGATGGCTCCCAGGGTGCACTAGACCGCTTAGCCATCAGAGCATGCCCCGAGGCCCAGTTTTTTTATGTGACATTTCCCTGGGTTTTAAATGTTGCTACAACACTGAGCCAAACAAAACACATGCATTGACCAGATCCAGCCCCGGGGCCACCAGTTTGCACACTGCGTCCACAGTCTTGAAGGAGTAGTTTGGGAGATGTGGACAGAAGGCTTAGAGCTTGTCTACTCTCGAGTGCTCCAGGACAGCTGTCCGATAGCGTGATACTAAAACCATTTTACCTCTTTTCCTGGCTACCAGGGTAGGACCAGGTGAGGGCTAGTCATTGACCTGTCCGAACAGATTGGATTTCCTGAAGTTTTGTCCTTAGTGAGAGTGAAGACAGTCCCCGGGTGGGGTGGTGCTTTGGCTCTTTGCAGGTACTTGGCAAAACTGGTCCAGGGACATCCTCCAGGAAGGGAACCCAGCAATTCTATAGAGGGCCCAGCCAACTCAGGCTTTTCTTTCTTTCTCTCCTCCCACAGTGGCGAGAGGAGCGCTTCCGGCAAACCAGTGAGAGCACCAACCAGCGGGTGCTGTGGTGGTCCATTCTGCAGACCCTCATCCTCGTAGCTATTGGTGTCTGGCAGATGCGACATCTCAAGAGCTTTTTTGAAGCCAAGAAGCTGGTGTAGCTGTCCCAGGCCTCACAGGCCACCCTTCCTTCCAGGCTCGGGGAGAAAGGGCCTCCTGGAACTGATTTCTCTCTGGCAGGAGGACTAGTTCTCCACTGTGGATCTTCTGGAGGGGAGATGGGCCACAGGAATTCCAGGCATAAACTGAGGGCAGCAGCCTGACTGGCTAATCCTGAGCAGGTGGTGGGACAAATGTCAGACCCCCTCCCCTGGGCTCTGGGCCCTTTGCAGTAATCACCCAGGGACTGGCAAAGCTGCTGGGAACACCATCGGCACCTCAGAATCACAGTGTTACCTATCAGGGATGTCTGGGGTGGCTGTGGGGAGGGGAGGGAAGGGGAGGGGAGAGGAGAAAGGGTGGGCAAGCCAGTCTTCCTTTGCTAACTTGGGATTTTGAGCAGTTTGGAATGTGGCTGTGAGTCCCAGTCACCCTTTAAACCTCACTGTTTCCTCCTTGAATGTAGACCCCAGCCTGCTGATCTGGGTATTTGTGTCAGTTGAGGGAAGTGTGGAGGGGTTGCAGCCTTGCAGCCTGGGAAAGCGGCCCTGAGGTTGACTCCAGCTTCTTCACATGGCTGTCCTTTTCGGGACTTAAAGAACTTGGGGTCAGACCAAGCAGAGGTGCTGGGTTGGGGATGGGGCCTGCAGAATCTTAGTTACTGATTTCATTTTCAATATGTCTAGGTTTGTTACATTGGTTTCCCAATAAAAGAAATTGACTTCTTGTCCAGTGTAATGTTACTCAACTGTCTGTAGGCATCACACTGTTAGGTGCCTCAGGGAGTATCACGTCTTCCAATGGGCAAAGCACTTCATATTCCAAGATGTGAAGGTCATACTTACCTGCGGCAGGCGGGTAGTGGGGTTACCTACCATCAACAAATAAATTGTGGGGCTGGTGCTCAAATCTACCCAATTTCCTCTGTGCCAGTTCCCTTCTGGAGTGCCCTTCCTGCTTTTCCAGAGTAGGACAGAATGGTGCTACAAGGGAGTGCCGCTGGTGTGGGGCAAGCTGAAGTCCAGGGCTGGTGGAATGAGGGTGTTGATAGGCTTAACGAATAGCATAGGATTTCAGCAAGGGCTTCACAGGAGTAAGGATTCTGATGAAAGAAGTCAGGCCAGGGATATTGTAAACAGACGCAGAGGCTGCTAGGGAGACAGATGGGCACTGTTCCAGCTGGAGTTGGTGGGGGCAGGAGCTGTGAGAAAATTGAAAGGAAGGCGGTTCGAGGTAGAAGGTCCTTGAACTCCAGGTAAGAGATTTGGACATTACCCACTGTTCAACAAAGTTGGGAAGAGTCCTCCGATGATAAATCTGAGGAAAGTTAATCCAGCTGCATGAGGAAAACCTCGGGATGGGGAAACCAGTTTGGGGCACACGGCCTAGTAGGATGTCATCTGAGTCCATATTGTCACCTAGACTTTCACATATAGGAAAAGATCAACTTTCAGAACTGTTTGAGAATCGCAAGTGGACATGACTGTGGTACATAGGTTAATGAATCCATGTTGATCATTTATTTTAAACTAAAATGTCCATTATACAGACTTCCTTAGTTGCAACATTCTTTTTCTGTTCCAGAATCCCATGTATGATACCACAGTACATGTGTCCTTGGGCTCCTCTTGGCTGTGACAGTATCTCAGATTTCCCTTGTTTTTGATTACCTTGACAGTTTTCAGGAGTACTGGTCAAGTATTTTGTAGAATTTCCTGTAGTGGGGGTTTGTCGTTATTAGACAGAGGTTCCGGGTTTTTGAGAGGAAGGCCACAGAAGTGCCATTCTCATCCCATCGTATCACGAGTACCTAGTATCATTGTGACTGGATGTTACAGTTTAAAATCAGTTCATTTGGATGCTTAGATGGAACCTGGTTTCTGGAGACAAATTAACATTAATGGGGCCTCAACCTCGTGACAATAACTTGCTGAATGGATGGTAATGGTAGTTGTCCCTTTCAGATGGGTTGTGATCTCCAGATCACAGTGCCACCTCCACCAGCCCATGGTTGACCTGCTACCCGATACCTGGTTTCTGCAGGGGATCAGCCTTGCTTTTGTCATCACAAAACCTAACCTGGATTTACCAAGGTTCTCGTACAGAGTGCAGCACCCTGGGAGAATCTGATAGAATGGGGACCGTGGATGGTATGGTAGTATCAAGAGGGGAAGGGAACTGCTGGAATGATCGATTTCCCACCCATAGTGAAGTCCTGGAAGCAGAGTGTGTGAGATACTATGTCACATCTGCATCCTAACTACCCGGGCTTACATCCTGAATTGCCTCTCTGTACCTGTTCCCTCATCTTTAAAGTAAGCATAATATGTACAACATGCATAAGGAAAAACAGCAAAAAAAAATTAGAGCAATGGCACTTAGAACTGGAGACATATTATCTGTTAATTAGGACACTTAAAGCAGAGGGGCCCAAATAGCGCTGCTGCTCATTTCCCAGGTGAGAGGCTGTCCCAGTGGGACAGAGAACTCAATCTTTCCTTCTTCTGTTCTCACCTTCACTAAAGTACCCCTGTCCTGAGTGAGATCTTTCATTTACATAGTGTTAACAATGTGCCTGGAGTTGCATGGACTATGTCCGCATTTCCCCCTTTAATCCTAACAGCGACGATGTAGCCCAGGAGCCATTAAATACTCGGGCGAGGAAACAGACGCAGAGATTGCACCTTGCTCTTAACACAGCTGAACTGGTTTCGAATCCAGTCAATCTGCCTTAAGTGCCTAGCTTCTAACTATTTTGGGGAGTATGTGCTGAACCCAAGACAGCCACGAGCTTGACGGCGCCCCCGTCCAGGCGCCGCCTGGGTTGACAACGGGGCTGCCCACAGGCTCCCTGCTTTCCCTCGGAAAGAGTGTTCTCCCAGGGCGTTCGTTTGGGTGTCTGCAGTCCACGGCCAGACTCAGTCCAGTGACTGGAGTCACTTTGGGGGCTTCGGTTTCCCGGGATGTCTAGCGGGCCCCGGGAGGGCAAGTCACCATTCTTCGCGCGGTTGGAACGCTCTCGTGCTCTGGGAGCGCGGAACTCTTGACGCCGCGGCTCCCGCGAGCAGACGGCGCGACTGGAGCAACGGACCCGGCGGACCGGAGGGCGGGGCGGACCGGCCTGGGCGGGGCGGGAGGCGAGGCGCCGCGTAGGCCTGGAAAGCCGGGCGTGCCCGGTCGGGATCCTGAGCCCCATGCGCCGCCGCCTCCCCCCAGGATGTTCCCCTCCCGGAGGAAAGCGGCGCAGCTGCCCTGGGAGGACGGCAGGTGAGCGGCGGCGGCCGGCCCGGGCCCCGTCCTCCCGGGTGCCGATCCTTTCCGGGCCGCCCCGCGGAATCTAGGAACCCGAGGCCACCGCATCTCTGTGCCTGCGAGGCTCTGTCGAGGGTCTGTGGTTCTTGTGGGTCCCTGGCGCTGTCTGTGTACGGGTGTCTGTCTCTAGCGGTGTGCGTCACCCCGCGGGGCAGTGTTTCTCCGTTGACCGCCCTTGTGAGTTTCTCTCCGTCTTGGCGAGTCTCTTTCATTGTGGTCTCTGTGTCTGGTGCTCCACTGGCCTCTCTCGCTCTCCGTGCGGGCCTCTAACTCCGTTGACTTCTCTCAGTGGCTCTGTCGTGCTGTCTGTCCCCGGTCTCTGGGGACATCTTGATTCCGTTTCTCTGGTCTCTGCCACCCTCATCATATCCATGTAGCCTCAGATCCCATCCTCCCTCCCTCATGCTACCTCTTTGCTGACCGCCCCCCCTCCAGCTCCCCCCTAAAGAACACACCAGACAGAACCTCTGTATATACTGTCCTGCAGAGGACTAGTCACTCCTCACACAAAACACCTCTTCATTTCCGGTGCAGCTGTGCGTGAATGGTGTCTACTCCATGTATTAGGTGTGAGCTTGGCCCAGATCTTGACTAATGATGTTTCCCACTAAAGCAGAATGGGGCGAACGAAGCTGTTTGCCCAGATTTGGGAGGACTCCCACACTTCAGTCTTGTTATAGCCCCCTGCCAAAAAACAAAAAAAAACAACCAAACCTTCTCACCCAGAGGACACAGTAGTGGGTCTCTACCCAGTCAGTGACACCTTGTTCCCTTTATGTCTCTTAAGTATTTCCAGGTGCCAAAAGATTCTGCAGTACAGTGGGCCAACTCCTTTACCTTTGGGGATTTTTCAGACTTAGTGTTGAACTAAGACATAATATAACAGAAAGTCTGGACAGTGGAGTCAGCCCTGGGCAGGAATCCTCCTTAAGACCCATATGACCAGAAGCATCATTTATGCTTCCTGACCTCACCTTTCCCATTTCTGAAATGGGAATTATAATATCTACTCCCAGGGCTGTGTGAGGCCAAAAGGAGGTCGTATAAGTCAGGGTCTTGACAGTAGTTTGGAGGCGCTGTAAGCCGAGCAACTGAGTATTCAAATCTCCTATCACTAAGGTTTTTGTGAGGGAAGAAAGGAATGGTAATGGGAGAAAACTCCCAGTTCACCTTTTCTGGGAACATAATGATGTTCCCCCCAAATTTGCTGATGTCAGTCCCTGCTTTTGACATGCATGCGAAGACCCATCCACAGAGGCAGGCAGATGTAGCAATGATGAGTGCTTGCTCTGGAGCCAGCCTACCTGAATCTGCCTGTTTCTAGCCTTGCGCACTGATGCATGAAGACCAAACTTCATCTGATCTCAGTGCAGGATTGCCTGGGCCTGGGGAGGGCTGTGGCTGCAGATCCAGAGTTTGCCACCAGGTAGCACCCGTTCTCAGTGTCCACTGTCCTGAGGAGCTAGAACTTGGCTCTGAATGCCCAGCCCCATTGCTCAGTGTTTTGGGCCTATGGAGCTCAGGATGAGAATGTTTATGGGAATGTGATCCTGGTAGGAAGAGAAAGCTGGACCAAGGGAACAACATGTGAAAATGCATGGAATTCCCAATCCTCTGGATAATGGTCCCTGCTTCTTCCTCTGAAGGTGGGACAGTTCCCCATGTCCAGGTCCCCGGTCTCCACCTCACTCCCAGAAAGAGCCCAGAGGGCATGTGAGATTCTGTAGAGGTTCCAGCATTCCCAGACCACACCCAGGATTGGGCTTTGCTCTTCCCCAGTGGAAACCCCCAGCACAGGACCATGGGTGGTAAGTCAGAAGCCTGCGAGGGTGTCCTGCCCAGTTGCTCTCTGGTATGTGTCGTATCTGGGTTTGGCTTCAGGGCTGCTGGCTTCCAGGTGGGCAGCTGTGCCTCTAGAGAAAGGCAGGAGTTGGTCTGGCTCTAGTGTGTGACTTAGAGCATGTCCTGACTGCTTGAACCTTCCCTGTAACTCAGCAAGGCCTTTGCTGTCTGGCCTGGGCAGGGGCTACAGATGTCACTCTGACAACCTCTGGGCAAGACAGACAGGAACACAGGTGATGACACCACTCAGTACTTCGGAGAGTGGAGTACCAGATGCCATGGGGACACAGCAGCAGCTTGGGGGGAGGCATATACTCACTTTGGTTGGGGATAAGGGCAAGTGACCCAATGTGATAGCACTTGACGCGTGGTAGGGAGCAGCCTGAGATGGGGCCAGGTCACGGAGGGGATCTGGCCTCTTATCTTGTAGGCAGAAGAGGCTCATCCATAAGATCAAAGGGGCCTTAGCAGGCCAAGGACCAGATGAGACTTGAGCTAAAAAAGAGGCAGTGGGTGAGGCCAGAAAAAGGGACGCTTAGGAGGTGGACTCTAACTGGTGACTCTCAGAGCTTGTAAAGTAGATTGCCTTGCCAATTATTTTAGGGGGAGTCATATAGAGGACGCTTCCCTTTTCTTGGGTTTCTCTGCTCTGCTGTCACCATCCTTAGGAACTTCCAGAGAGGAAGGCGAAGGAATCAGGTGAATTCTACCTGCTTCTTTGTCCTTTCTAAATCAAAGGTCCACCTCTCCCGACACGACCCCGTTGTCTGAGATATCTATTTTCCCAGATTCTGAAATTCGTCTGAGTGACCAAACCTTTGTCTTTCCCCCTTCTGACGCTCATCTCTTATCACATGGGCTGTTATGAGACCCGTTCCAGACTGTCAGTCTGGCCTCACACTGGTTTGGGGCGGATCTGAGCCTCCCAAAGAGAAACACTGGCCTTTTCACCAGGGCTGAGCTCAGTGCATGCTCCTATCTTGGGGAGCTTTCTGGCCTCAGAGACCAAACAAAGCCAAGGTTTCTGATGGGGCTGAAGCTACCGGGGAGCAGGTGCAGAAGGCAGGGGTGGGATCTCGAAACTGGGGCTTTGGCCATCTGCTCAGGACCCGAGCCACTGCCCTAGGAAGGGGCAAGTGCCAGAGACAGGGAGTCTCATCTCTACCCTCCTGGTGCTCATGGTCTGCACAAGACTCACAGGAAGAGAACATTGAGGAACTGGGACAGCTTTGTGACCCCGGAGTGGTCACAGACTTCCCAGGGGTGGGGCGGTGCATTCCGGGTCTAGAACGGTAAGCAGGAATCTGCTGCACAGTCGGAGCATGAGCGAAAACATTGATGTTGCTTCTGCACTAATTCCCAGGCTGTTGGGGCAAACCTCTGTTGGGGAAGCCAGAGAGACTTGGGCCTGCCCTCTGACCCCAGCCCTGCTCTTGTCCCAGGTCCAGGTTCCCCAGCGGCCTCCCCCGGAAGTGCTCCGTCTTCCACCTCTTCGTTGCCTGTCTCTTGCTGGGCTTCCTCTCCCTGCTCTGGCTGCAGCTCAGCTGCTCTGGTGACATGGCCCGGGCAGCCAGGGGCCAAGGGCAGGAGACCCCGGGCCCACCCCGGGCTTGCCCCCCAGAGCCACCCCCTGAGCACTGGGAAGAAGACTCGTCTTGGGGTCCCCACCGCCTGGCAGTGCTGGTACCCTTCCGAGAACGCTTTGAGGAGCTGCTGGTCTTTGTGCCCCACATGCACCGCTTCCTGAGCAGGAAGAAGATCCCGCACCACATATATGTGCTCAACCAGGTGGATCATTTCAGGTAGGAAACACCTCCTGACCCAGCACCCCGTCTCCCAGGGCCTCGCTGGGCCCTGGCCTCTCAGGGCCTTCTCCTTTCCCAGCAGCAGCCCAATGCCTGGTGGCCTCCGGCCCGGGAAAGGCCTCCTGAGCCAGTGACTGGAGGCTCGGGGGCTGTAGACCCGTCTCCCTGGTGTGAAGGCACCCTGGGGAGTGGTCTGTCTCATCTCTATATTTTAAAAGACCGCTGTGTTGCCGTGTGTGGAATAGATGATGCAGAACAAGAGAAGAATGGGGAGACTGTTGGGTGGTGAGGTATGGAGGAGCTTGGCCAGCCTGGTAGAATGTGGGGAAGCAGCGCGTGGAGGAAGGGCATCAGGGCTTGCAGATGGGCTGGCTGCAGGGAGTAGGGAAAGGGATGTCGAGGCCTTGGCTTTAAAGTTACTCACTTTCGAGCATTTTCCTAAAATCCTGGTCTTTTTCCCAAACTGCTCCCCTCCATGATCACAATCCAGGCATCTCAAACTCCACCCCCACCTCCTTTCCCTCCAACCCACTCCCTCTGGTAGACAGACACCAATAATTCTGGGGCCTCACCAGGCCCTTTAGTCCACAGCCCTCCCCGTTTTCACCACACACCCTCCATGTCCTTCCTTCCTCCTTTCCTCACGCAGGTTCCGCTACATCCACTCCCCTACATGCACTTCAGCTCTCTTGCCCCATCTGCCTGCCGTAACACCCATCTGATGAAACCCAGCTGTCTACTCCACATCCGCATCTGGGCAGCCAAGTGTGGCTGGAAACATGTCTCGTGTCCCTGACATTGAGCCCCCCGCCACCCCGCCTGCCCATGACGGCCCTCAGTTCTGCCTAGAGGCCTGTCATTCCACCCCCCGCCCCCCAGGCAGGACAGCTTTCACATCTCCTCCTCCTCCATCCTCACGCTCCAATTTGAGGAAACAACCAGTTGAAAGAACTTGCCCCACTCCCCACACCCTCTTTGCTCTCTGCTGCCTTCCCACCTGTTCTGTGGCTGTCTGGCCATCTCCTCCCCAGAGCCAGCTCTTCTCTGGACTCCTTTCCTGCTCTCCTGCTCAAGGACTTTGGCCCAGCCCTTGACTCCTTTCTCTCATATAATAAATCACAGCTCCCACCCAGCGCATTCACATGGACATAAACATACTGAAACATTTCCTGTTCAGAAAACAAAACAAAAACCCCCAAACCCTGACCCCATACCCCCACAGCGGTCATCTCATTTCTCTGTTTTCCTTTATGGCAAACTTCCTTCCCGGTGTCTGCACCCCATTGAACCTGTTTAACCCCATCATGACACTAAAGCAGTGTTCACTAAGGACCCCAACGAGCCCCCCTCCTTAATCTGGAGACAAGTTCTCAGCCCCTTCCCATTGGCTTTGTGGCAGCCTCTGCCAAGTGGTTTCCTCCTTCCTTCCTGAAACAGAAGTTCTTAAGGCTCCGTCTGACTTCTGGGGGAACGCTCTGGTTCTCCATGCTTCCTGGCCAACCCTCTTGCTGCTTCTGCCTCCTCTCCCTCATCTGAAACCTCAGTGCTCTTTGGGGCTCCAGGCGTGGGCATTTCCTTTTCTGAGGGATCTTGTCCATCTCATGACATTACATCCCATCTGTCCTCTGACTCTCAATCTGTATTCTCAGCCCAGACCTCTCTCCCGCACTCCAGACCTGCCTGCTTGGCTACCGACACAGTCCCCCACTTGGCGGTCTCGGAAGCATCTCAAGCTTGACATGATCACAGCTGAATTCCTCATCTGTGTGTCCCCACCCCCCACCCCCCAGATATGCTTCCCTTGCCCCATTCAGAAGCAGAGGCTCCTGGCTGCTCAGACTCACATGCATTGGTGTCACCTTCTCCCTCACACACATCCAGGCCAACAGCATCTGCCTGCTTCTAACCATCTCCCCTGCTGAGTGCAGCTAAGTCACTTCATCTGAATCATTGTCTTAGCTTCCCAGCTCATCTCCTGGCTTCCACCCCTGGTGCCCCGTCTCTTCACACACCCGCGAGAGCCAGCCTGGTAAACACAGAGCCCTCGGCCCACCACCCACTCCAGGGTGGAGCCCACATTCTTGGTCCCATATTGCCATCTGCTCCTTCCTCAGTCCCTGACAGTCACCCTCTCCTTGCTGGGAGCCTCACCCCCAGATTTTCCTGTGGCTCATTCCTTCCAGCCTTCAGGAACTTGCTCACCGTTGAGCCCCTTTGAGGGCAGGGTTTGCCTCCCTGCTGGCAGGTCTCAGGGTTCTGAATGGTTTCTGGCACGGGGTCATGCTCAGTGACATCTGTGAGATGAGTGGGGGTGGACCAGTGCTCGCCCCTCAGGGAGTCAGCCTGGCCACTGGGGCGGGTGCTGTGGCGGATGCGGAGTCGTGGGGAGAGTAAGCTCCTTGCCCCGCCCAGATTCAACCGGGCTGCGCTCATCAACGCGGGCTTCCTGGAGAGCGGCAACGGCACCGACTACATCGCCATGCACGACGTGGACCTGCTTCCTCTCAACGAGGAGCTGGACTATGGTTTCCCCGAGGCCGGGCCCTTCCACGTGGCCTCCCCGGAGCTCCACCCGCTCTACCACTACAAGACCTACGTCGGTGGCATCCTGCTGCTCTCCAAACAGCACTACCAGCTGGTGAGGCCCGTCCGGCCTGCTCCACCCGGGGCCAGGGCCTGCGAGTGCGGGGAGCGGGCAGGAGGCGCAGTTCTGGGGCCCCAGCAGCAGCCTGAGGCCTGAGAGGAGCAGGAGTGGGCAAGTTCGTGCGGGAGGGTTTTCCTGCTGTGGCAGCAGCCCCTGAGCCAGCTGTTCTCAGGACGCTCAACATGGAAGCGTCTGGGCAAGGCTGGGGGAGAGTTCGGTGTCTGCAAGGCACGCGCGGCATCAGCCTGCACGGGGCCCCAATGCTGCATGGCACGGGCTCCTGACCAGCTGACTTGGGTCCTGGGCCCACCCCAGAGGCAGTCACTGGTGTGTGGGGTGGGGGGCACAGGGGATGCAGTGAGCGGCTTAGCTGCCGGTCTCCTCCAAGGTGCGGTTGAAGCCAGCTGTGTGTAAAGTCCACAAGCTGGGGAGCAAAAATAGGTGTCTGCCCTAGAGTCCACCGGCCCCTCTCCCACCTAGGGGAGGCCAGGAGAGGGCCACCCAGGACAGGCAGAACCAAGCAGGAAATGGTACTTCTGCCTGTCACCAGCTCCCCAGCTGGTCGGACGGTCGTGAGAAATCAATACTCACAGAAATCGAGGGCCCTGTGAGACTGCGCCCAGGGGCTGGGGTGTGCTGCCGTCTCCCCAGCACCATAGGGGTTGTAGGAGTCGTGAGACCTGGGTGCTCCCAAGTAGGAGACCAAAGGATGCCCCTGGAAGGATGGGGGCCTGTGACGCTACCTGTCTCTGTCAGTGCAACGGGATGTCCAACCGCTTCTGGGGCTGGGGCCGTGAGGACGACGAGTTCTACCGGCGCATTAAAGGAGCTGGGCTCCAGGTAATGCTCCCTGTGGGCCTGCCGCCTCTTCCACCTCCTCCACCACCGGGCTGCCCCGCGGCTCCCTTCTCTGCCCTCGGATGAAGTTCCGGGGCCTTCGAGAAGCTCCCCTGCCTCGGTCCCCAGCCTGCCCCACCTAGTGCACCTCTTGTGCAGGATGGGAACCCAGGGCTGCGGGTGGGGGGCCTGACCAGCTCCCTCTGGCCTCCCTAGCTTTTCCGCCCCTCGGGAATCACAACTGGCTACAAGACATTTCGCCACCTGCACGACCCAGCCTGGCGGAAGAGGGACCAGAAGCGCATTGCGGCCCAGAAACAGGTGCGGGCTGTGTCCTTGAAGGGGGATGTGGTGATGTGGGTGGGGTGCAGGGCTGGGGGAGAGTTCAGTGTCTGCAAGGCATGCGAGGCATCAGCCTGCCCAGGGGCCCCAGAGCTGCATGGCACAGGCTTCTAACCAGCTGACTTGGGTCCTGGGCCCACCCCAGAGGCAGTCACTGGCATGTGGGGTCGGGGGCACAGGGGATGCTTGCCCTGGGCAGTCCACGGGTATTCTGCTTGGGCACCATGCCTGCTCTGGACACCTGGACCCTGTGGGACAGCCGAGACCCCAGGCCCTGCAGGCTGGTGGGGGAGATGGGACCACTCAGCTGAAGATGCCCGAACCCCACACAGGCGTCTCCTTCCCCAAATGGCCTCTTTCAGGAGCCAAACTAGTCCAGCTGAAAAGCCCTGCTCTCCACTGTTGTTGGGGGGCACAGGTGGAGGCCCCATGTCTCTGAGCTTGCACTTCTCTCCTCCTCCCCTCAGTGGGGATCGCAGGACTGCTGATGAAAGGTCGAGCCCTGACTACGTGCTTCTCCCCCTTTCCTTCCTAGGAGCAGTTCAAGGTGGATCGGGAGGGCGGCCTGAGCACTGTGAAGTACCGGCTGGATTCCCGCACCGCCCTGTCTGTCAGCGGAGCCCCCTGCACTGTTCTCAACATCCTGCTGGACTGTGACAAGGCTGCCACCCCCTGGTGCACATTTGGCTGAAGTGACGAACAATCTGGAGCCTGTGCTCACAGGCCACACTGCTTCTCAGGCCCTGGTCCAGGCTAAAGCAACAGAGAGTGAGCCCGCGTTTGCAGCAGCCCAGCCTCCAGAGGCAGGGACTGGACACATGTCGGGAACCTGGAACGCTGCTAGCGAAAAACAGTGATGGAGAGTGGCGGGGTCACAGCTCCTGACCGCGACCCTCTGCCCTGCCTTCCTGCGCACCCGCTCTGCCCTCCGTGCGCTGAGACCAGCGGGCTTTTGTTTCTTCCCTGGACCTCCTCCTGCAGGGAGTTCAGCAGCCAGGCAGCTGACCAGGGTGACCAGGGTGCACACCCCATAGAAAGGGACAGCTGATACCCGGTTGTCACCAGGCAGGAACATGGGCCCAGTGTTGCCAGATCTTCTGGTTTTCTTAAGTGAAAGACGCTGCTTTTGAAATGAGAGCAACTTTTAAATGGAAACTTTTAAAAAGGATGGCAAGCCAAGCAATGTGTTGTGGACCAAAGTTTGTCACCTGTGGCTGAGGGGGTGGGTCAAAAGAGGACTGCCTCTTAGTTATAAGCTGGCCAGGAGTTGGGGTGGGGTTGGAACTACCAAGTCAGGGGGAAGGTGTGGGGCGGGGGTGCAGAAAGACACCATACCACAGGTTCCTGCCTTCTCCCCAAGCTCTGCAGGCTTCCCTGCCTTTCTGGGAGCCTGATGGTCACCAGGCTCTGCTGGCTCCAATTCTGGGAGGGGACTTCACTCTCCTCACTGCAGCGGACAGAGATAGTCATAGAACTGTACTTTGGGGAGGTAGCTACATCAGCTGTGACCTGGCAGTGGCTTGGAGGAAGGACCACACTTCTGAGGCTGGAGGAAGATGGGAGAAGTAGGAGAATCTCTGGAGCACTTCCCCCTGGGAGCCCCCTGGGGGTCACTGGGTTCCCAGGATTGGTGAAGGAGGGGCACTGAGGGAGACCATAGAACTGGGGTACACGCCTAGAGAAAGACTTTGGAGGGGAGCAGAGGGCCAATGAGAGGGTGTGAGGTGAGGGGCCCTGCAAGGTCGCTCACACCTTCTAGGTGTTTGATTGCTGACAATTTGGGGAAGAAGTTTAGAGGACTTAGAACTAGTTCAATTTGATTTTTTTTTTAAACAATGGGACGGGTGAAATACTGGAGAAGAGGTTGTGGTCCCAGAATTCAAGAGAATAGATTCTGCTCTAAAAAGATGGCTTCTCTGAGGACAGTCAGCTGCAGGTGGTTGTGTGCCGAGAGCCTGGCATTTTAGCAGGGCGACTGGGCTGGGGCCTCAGGACCCACCTAACTGTGGGATGCGCATCAGAAGGTTCTTCTGATCCTAAATTGACCTCCCCCGGTGATTCATCTTCATGTACTACAGCGAGGAGCAAACAGGCCACAATTATAGTACAAAGTGGGAGAGGGGCTTTTTCAATGTGGGGGTCCATGAGAGGGGACTGGCTTTCTGTGGGCTAGTCCTCTGGTCAACCCTGGCTGTGTCATCTTGGACTTCCAGAATCTGAGGCTTAACTCTTAGGTTTGGGGGAATGGATGTGACATCAAGCCCCCAGCTCTGTACTTACCTAACAAGACCTGAGAAAATGCGGAGGGGAGCTTGACAGAGGGAATGGACTGGGCTGAAGAAAAGTGGGGGCAGCAGCTCAGCTTGGGCTGGGGCATTCTTCCAGCCCGTGCCCTCTCTCCCCAGTGGACTGTTCAGGCACCAATAGGCTCACAGGCCAAGCCCAGTGTCCAAATCTGCAGCCTCCCTCCTGCCCCATGGCTGGCCTCTGCCAGGAGAGTGATAAAGGACTGAGCAGTGGTCAGTGGTTAGCAAGAGTGACAAACAGGTAGCTCTGCTTCCTGAGGGTCTTGGTGTCTCCTCTGTGAGCTGGAACTAACATCCCTGGATGGCAGGGTGTGGAGGCAATGAACCCCTAGAATGTAGGAGACTTGGCATGGCATTTGACCAACATGGTGGTTGTAATAATAACTAGCGCTTGTGAGAACTCACCACACTGAACCATTGAATCTTTGTGTTATTTCACCTAGCCCTCTAGCTAGGTCCTTGATACTTAATCTGCTGTAGTCGAGGACAGTGAAGTACGGAGAGGTGGTAGCTTGCTCAAGGTCACAGAGTTGATAGGTGGTGCAGCTAGGGATTTGGACTCTGGACTCTGCCTTCAGAGTCAGTTTCCTTTGCCCCAATACAGGTGCTTCCCTTCAGACCCTCCTTCTTGCTCTCCCTCAACTAGAGAGGCCTACAGGGAGGGTTGGCCAATGTGCCCTGATGTCCCTTCCACTTCTGGGACAAAGGTAGGACTATGTGAGAGAGAAAGTGCATTCTCTTCTGCCTGGAGTAAGATGAGGATGCAGCTGTTGAAGGGGACTCTTGACACCTCAGTGGGGCTCAGAGCTTGGCACTGGGCTCGAGGCTGTACAAAGTGCTTAGGGAGGCAGAGTCTGGCTGGCAGAATCAGTTTGAGTCGGAAGAGGAGGGGTTTCAGAGGGTCAGCATGTGCAAGGTAGAAAGCAGAGCATGTTCCGAGACCCAGAAGTAGTTTGCCCCTGTTCCCCCAGCACCACTCAGGAGCTGGGGGAGATGGGCAGCAAGAGATGGTCAGGATAAATCACATGGGTCTGCAAATACCAGTAAGCGACTCGTGCTTTATTCTGCAAGTGCAGGGTTTTTGAGCAGGGAGAGATGTATTTGGGTAGATCGGGGTCACAGAAAGATCCTTGAGGGCGGGAGCTAGGTGGACTAGAGGATGGGAATTGGATAAGGGAGAGAGCCAGGCTTAATAAGAGATGAAGCCGGGTGAGAAGAAGCGGTTAAGATGGGGCTGTGGTGAGCCCCTGGGGCTGTGGTGAGCCCCTGGGTCTGCAGGAGCCAGGATCAGTGGTCAGTGGCATGCCATTTGGTCTTCCCCTCACTGGGGGTCTGCTCCCAGCATACTCATGCCCAAAAGGCCCAGTGGATATGCCTGGTTTTGGGGTTTGGGGTTTTTTCCCCCCATCTCAGCCCTCATGCCTTGAAAGCATTTTTTTTTAAACCAAAGGAAAAACGGCTAACAGTTTCAACTTCAAAATGTGAAGGGTTTCAAAGTCCTCATTCCTATTTTAATAGGATGAAAAACGCTCAAAAAGCAAATACTCTTCTTGGACCCACTGGAGGATTGAAGTTGTAGGGTAAACTCACTCTGAATCCAGACAGACAGGCAACGCGTCCCAGCCGGAATCAACTAATCTAGAGCAGAAGCTGCTGGAGCCACAAACTGGTAGGAACACACAAATGGTGATCATGACATTGATAGAGGCTGAGTATAGTGGGGAAAAAAATCCCCTCCAGCCTCTGGTAGTTGGCAGGGAAAGTAACCATTTAAAGGAATGCCCAGAGTCATTTCACACATGCCTACTCTTCAGGTAAAAGACTATAATCATCTCACTTAGAGGGTAGGACAGTCACCCAACTCCAGTCCCCTTCTAAGCCTTTTTGTCTCATCTAAGGAAGAGAGGGACAAAGCTAAGATACTTATGAAGGACACAGTCCAGGGACACAGAGGACACATCCGGTTACAGATTTTAATCAGAAAATTATAAAGTGTTTCCCCTTCTCTAAACCTTCCTACCACATCAACAGGGGTCCAGAATAACAATAATGGATTCTAGTCAAAAGAGCTTCAAGGGACAGATTGTTTAAAACATTCTTGGGAAAACCTGAAGACAGCTGAGGAGAAAAACACCAAGGACCCTAGAGGAATTTAAAGCCTCTGGCATGTAGTGCTGCTGCAAGCATTAAACTCAGTCCAACACAGAGCCAGACTAACATCAAGCCTCACATTGAAGGTCTGTTTACATCAGTCTCTTTATCCAATAAACTGTGTATTACAAGACATGTCAAGAGGCAAGAAAATAAACTCAAGAGACAAAGCAAGTAATGGAATCAAACGCAGATATGACACAGATTTTGGTATTTTCAGACAAGAAATTGAACGTAATAATGACTGTTAGGGGTTGTAATAAGGAAAATAGACAAGACACAAGAATAGATGGGTAATGAATGTAGTGCTGGAACTCTGAGAATCAAAGAGGCAAGCATCAAATATGCAGCAGAGATGAAGAATGCCTTTGATGGGCCCACAGCAGATTGGACACAGCCGAAGAAAGACTCAGTGAGCTTGAGGATCTGACTACAGAAACTTGGCAAACAGAAGTGCAAAGAGAAAAGAGAATGCAGGGGAAAAAAAACCCAGGATATTAAAAAGCTGTGTAACAATTTCAAAATGTATAACAAACAATGAGATTATCATAAGGAAAAGAGAGGGAAAACAGAGTAGCAGAGATATTTCAGAAGTGTATCCACATTTAAAAAAGATGAGCATAAAAGGAATAAATGAAGGTAATGTCAAATCTTTATTTTTATTCTTAATTGAATAGGTCACTATTCAAAGTAATAATAGTAAATGTGTTCAGGAACTGTACTATAAGAGTGAGTAAGATGACTAACAGTGATGTCATAAGGGTCAAAAGAGGCAGATTAGGAATATGCTTTGTGATAAGGAACCTGCGCTGCCTGAGTAACAGTGTAGTTTGAAAGATTAGTTGTAATATTTGGGTTAATGAGTTGCAATTTTTTTAAAGGAACAGTACATGCAGCAAGGAAAGTGAGTAGGCAGGCAGGCAGGAAGAAGCGTTTTATTTATTTTATTTAGTTGTTCATCTTAGCTGTTTCCCTGGGCCTGGTTCTTGAATCAGGAACATGTGTGGACTAAGCCCAGTAAACCAACCCACTAGGCCACCAGAATACATTGAGTTACAGTGTTTTAAAAGGATAATTGATATGCTGAGAGAGAAAAGAACATGAAATAATAAAATTATCAACTAATACCAGAGAAGACAGAAAAAGAAGGCAAGATAGGAAAAAGAAATAAGGCCAATTGCAATGAATAGATAACATGGTATGGTAGATATTTAACTATATCCACAATCTTTAAAATGTGGTCTGCATGTACCAAATGAAAGACAAAGACTGTCAGTAGATTGAAATAATAAGACCCAATTATATGTTGTCCTTAAATAGAAAAATATAAAAAGATTAAAAGCAAGAGCTTGAAAAGGATACAAAGAAGGCTGGAAAATATTTTTTTAAAGGAAAGGTGTAGGCAGGAATGAAGGTTAGCAGAGGCAGGCAGGAAGAGAGGAGAAAGAAGCACTCTATTTTATTTCATTGTTCATGTTGGTTGTTTGTGCTGGCCACAGGATGCAAACCTGAGACCTTGAGATGTATTTGGACTGTATGCAACTGCCACACCACCAGGATGTGCCAGGAGTAGCTCTATTAACTTCAGACAAAGCAGGCTTCAGAATAAGGAAACTTATCAGGGATGTGGGGAACAGTATATAATGATAAAGGGGGCCAATACTCCAAGAAGACATTGTTAAATCCCTAATATGTGTAAAGCTAAAAATAGAGCACACAGGGTGCACCTTTGTGGCTCAGGAGGCTAAGATATAGGCATCTAGACTGTGAAAAATGCAAGGACCTAGGTTCTCCACCCAGGGCTGGGCTGAGAAACCTAAAAAGATAAAGGTGCTCTTCCTTTAATAAAATAACACAAAACTAAATGAGGCAAAAACATATAATTGCAGGAGAAATAGACAAGTCTGCTGTTATACTTGGAGACTTACATGTCTCTACCAGCAATAGGCAGAGCCAGCAGACAAAAAAATCAGTAAGGCTATAAATTAAACACCAATCCACTGAATCTAATTACATTTATAGAATACTCCAACAACAGATCATACTTTCTTCTCAAGTTCATGCAGAACACTCACTAGGACAGACTACATATTGACCATAAGACAGACCTTAACAAATTAAAATAGAAACTTTTACAAAAGTGCTCTCAGGTGAAATTAAACTAGCTATTAAAAACTGCAGAAAGGTAGATGGAAAATCCCAAAATAACTAGAGATTAAGCAAAACCCTCTGGGCATAGCCTTATGACACAGGCAACAGACAACTGGGGTGTGGACCAGGTAATTCCCAAGAACCTGGGTTAAAATCTCAAAGCTAGTGGGGAAACCAAAATAAGCAACTAGATGAATAAATGTGCAGAGAGAGAGAGAGACAGAACTCTAAATACCACAGGGCTCAAAGAAGTCCCAAGAGAAATTTTAAAATATTCTGAACTAAAAGAAACTGAAAATACAACATATCAAAATTTATGGGATGCAGTGAAAGAAGTGCTTAGAGGGAAATTTATAGCACTGAATGCATACTTCTATTAGAAAAGAAGAAATATATACAATCAAGAACCCACATTTCCACCTCAGACTGGAGAACGAAGATTGGTATAAACCTGAAACGAACAAAAGTATAGAAATAAAGCTATAGTGAAATCCTTAAAGCTGGAAACAGGAAATCAATCAGAAAAAAATCAATGAAACAAAAATCCTGTCCTTTGAAAAATTCAATAAATTGATAAACCTGTAGTCATAATAAGAAAAAAGAGATATCACAAATTACTATCAGACATGAGAGAGGAGTCACCACCACTGATCCCATTGGGGGTTAAAATAATAAAATTTTATCACAAACAACTCTACCTAATAAATGTCTTGATACATTCAATAATCCAGATAAATTGATCCATTTCTTGAAAGATGCAAGAACCAAAACTCACACAAGGTAATATATTATCTGAATAGGCCTCTATCTAGTATAGAAATTAAATCAACAACAATAGTCTTCCAAAAAAGGAAAGCACCAGACTCAGGTGGTCAAACTAGTGAATTCTAGAAAAACACCAAGAGAAGAAATACCAATTATCTTCAATCTTTCAGAAAATAGAAGCAGAGAGAACATTTCTTAATACATTCATTCTATAAGGCTGGCATTTTCCTGATATAAGAACTAGATAAAGACATTAGAAAAAAGGAAAACTACAGGCTAATATCTCTCATGAACACTGATGCAAAAAGTCCTCAACAAAATATTAACAAATAGAATCTAACAATGTATAAATATAATTATACATCATAACCTAGTGGGATTTGTGAACAAGATGGGCCCCACATTCAAGAATCAACCAGTGTAATCCATGACATCAGCTGGCTAAAGAAGAAAAACTATGTGACCATATCAACAGAGGCAGAAAAACATTTGACACAAATCCTGATTCATTGAAAGACTCTTAGAAAACTAGGAAAAGAGATTTTCTCATATTAATAAAGAACATCTACAAATAAAGTCTACAGCTAACATACTAAATGATGAGAAACAATGCTTTCCCCTAACATTCCATTCCTCTTCATCATCATCCTGAATGTCCTTGCAATAAGAAAATATAGACAAATTTGGAAAGAAGTTATAAAACTATCTTTGATTATAGTTGGCATGTTTGTCAATGTCAACTCATAGAAAACCTCAAAACAGAGACCCCAAAACTTCTGAATTTCATAAGTGATTATAACAAGGTCATGAGATACAAGATTAACATACAAAATTCAGTTGCCTTCCTATAGACCAACAACGGACAGTTGGAAATTGAAGTTAAAAATTCAATGTCATGTATTTATTTATTTAAAGGAAAGGTGTAGGAAGGATGAAGGTGAATAGGCAAGCAGGAAGAGAGAGGAGGAAGAAACATTTACTTTATTTAGTTGTTCATCTGGATTGTTGCCCTGGCCTCGGGTCTTGAACCTGGGTCCTTGGGATATGTGTGGACTATGTTCAGTGGCCTTATCTGCTAGGTCACCAGAGTGAGACTCATGTATAATACCAGAGAAAAGAATGAAATGCTTAGGTATAAATCTAACAAAATATATATATGAAAACTACAAAACTCTGATTAAAGAAGTTAATGATGGAAGTAAGTTGATGGAATTTCCATGCTCATGGGATTGGAAGGCTCAATATTGTTAAGATTTTCATTCTTTCTATCTTGATTAGTCAATCTAATCCCATCAAAATGCTAGCAAGCTATTATGTCGAGATCAACAAACTGATTCTAAGGTTTACAAGACAGACTAGCCAACACAATACTAGAGAAGAGGAAAATTGAAGGACTGACACCATCTGACTTCAAGACTTGCTACAAACCACAGTAATCAAGACAGCCTGTATTGGTCAAAGGGAAGAAAAATTGTCTGGTGACAGCCAATAGGAGGCAGTGTTTGAAATGCTCGGCTGTGAGGCATGTCCTCCTGCAGCTGCTGTTAGGTCAGTTACCTCCAAAAGGAGCCTAAGTCACATACCCCTGGAGTAGAGTGCCAGTTCCAGAAAGGAAACTACCAGTGTGAATAACTAAATCCAAATAAAATGAAGTGCTTCTTCCTCCCCTCTCCTCCCACCTGCCTACTTGCTGTCATTCCTGGCTGCACCTCTCCTTTAAAAAAAATTATCTGCATCTACTAACTGTAGCCTTGAAACTAAACCTTGTCTAAACTCCTACTACCGAAGTCCTTCACTGGCTGAGGGCCCAGCAGCTGCCTTTTGAGATCCATCACACATTTTACGGAGACCTTCCCTCCCCAGGGCTGGTCTTGTCATTCACTCGGAGGAGGGGATTCCTTTGTGGCACCTGGAAACTCACAGAACCGTGACACATCTGTCTACTCGTCTGGCTCCCTGCCCATCTCAGCATTTCCCCTAATAAAATCCTGGCACAGTTAACCATGTAACTCATTAGTCTTGGCATATGCTTCTCCACCGAGCCGTATTAACACACTGACTTCTCGTCTTTCAAAGAAACACCATTACACAGAAAGGGTGCATGTTTCATATCAGACAGACCTGAGCTGCAATTCGAATTTCCTCATTTACTTGCTGTATATTACTCAAGTCATAAGCTTTGACATTCAGCTTGACCAGAATTATTGGAGGATTAAAAAATAAACAATGTGAAATCCAAATTTCTTTCTGTAGTTTCTTAGTTCATTTGGGCTGCTATAACAAAAATACTATAAATTTGGTGACTTAAACCTCAAACTTTGATTTCTCATAGTTCTGGAGATTGGGAAGTTCAAGATCAAGGCCTTGAAGATTCATTGTCTGGTGAGAACCCCCTGCCAGGTCATAGGCCATGGTTTTCCTATTGTAAGGTCGCTAATCCTCCTCAAGAGGGCTTCATCCCTCCTAAAGGCCCTGCCTCTGAATGCCATTGCGTTGGAGATCAGATTTCAGTTTCAACACCTGCGTTCAGGTGGGAGGGCGACACACTTTCAGTCTAGAGCATGTACTTACTTATATGTGCCACCGTCAATTTCTCAGTTGTGACAAATGCATCATGGTTATGTATGATGTTCGTCTTAGGGGAAGCTGTTGGAGTGTGTGCTGGAACTTTCTGTAATATCTTTATAATTGTCCTGTATGTCTAAAATATTCCCAAAGGAAAAAAAAATGTAAAGGTAAGTGACGTAGGCACACCCCCGCAGTTCAGTGGCTAGAGTGAATGCCATGTAAAGTCCAAGGACCCAGGTTCATGATCCAGGTCTGTGGGAAGGAAAAAAAAAAAGAACCAAGGAAAACAAATTTAAGGTAAGTTAGATCAATTTACTCTAGTGGGTTAGGTACTAAGCTGACAACTGGGGCTTGGACCATAGAAAGCTCAAGAACACAGGTTTGAGACCCAGGCAGTGGGATAGGGAACAAGCAGCACAAGAAATAAAAGTGCCTCCTCCAATTCCTTCCTTAAAAAAAGAGGTGCTTCTGGCAGGCCCCAGTGGAGCAGAAGTTGGGCACAGTCCACACACATCCCAAGGTCCTGGGTGCGAGTCCCAGGGCCGGGCCAACAACCCAGATGAACTAGAGACGCCTGGGCTCCGTCTCCTTTCTTCATGCCTCCTTGTTTATACCTGTCTGCAGAGACTGCCATGCTCCCTGCCAGCTTTATTTCTGCCACATTGAAGCTCATTTGCACCAATTTCCTTTTTGAGAACAACCATCGAGGTGCCCTGAAGAGCAGCACCTGCTCTGGGCGGCTCTGTTTCATTTTTCCTAATAAGCACAGAGCAGCAGAACGAAGGCCCTTGGAAATGGCGGTTTCCTTCCCTCTGGGAGCTCCTCGGAGCAGAGCCCAACCTCAGCCCCGGTGGCAGGCGTGTCTCCAGAAAGCGCCTTCACCGGGACAGGAGGGAACCTGGAGGCTCATGGAGACTCCTCTCCAACCAGGCTTGAGGGCCGTGGAGTGGGGCTGTGAAGTTTTTGAATTTTTATTTTTATTTTTTGAGAGGAGGAAGAAGCATCTTTATTTAGTTAGTTTTTTCCACGCTGCTTAGTCCCAGGTCTTGAACCAGGTCCTGGGGCTTCTTTTCATGGTCCACATGCCAGCATCTCGGCCACCTGAACAACAAGGGCGCACCCCAGTTAAAGCTTTTTCATGTCACGTTCGTTCCTCCTTCAAATAGATTTTTATAATATACCCAGTCATAGAATTATCCTGCTTCCTCATATCATCCAATCCAGACTGGATTGGACAAGGCCCTGCTTCTTTAAAATCTCCCAAAGATCACCTAAAACAAAGCCCAGATCCTGCAAGTCATTGGTTTTAAAGGAAAGGTGCAGGCAGGAAGAGAGAGGAGGAAGAAGCACTCCGTGTGCTTAGTTGTCCCACTTGCTTCTACCCCGGCACCAGATCTCGAACCTGGGTCCTTGGGATATGCAGCCTACACTCTTGATTGACGGCAGCTGACGGAACCACTACGCCACCCAGATGTGCTTTATCTTTTTTTAAAGGAAAGGTGCAGGCAGGAATGAAGATGGGGAGGCAGGAAGAGAAAGGAGAAGGAACATTTATTACTTTTATTTAGTTGTTCATCTTGGCTTCCGATTTCAAACCTGAGTCCTTGGGACAGATGTGGAATATGTTGGCTCTGGGGGTCACAACCCAGGAAAGGAGTCTGTTCTGGCCCCTAGAAATGAGGAAGGGGCTCAGGACCCCTGTCCCTGCCCCCAGGGAACCTTTTCTTTTTCACTTTCTGCTGGCAAAGCTAGAGAACCACATCAAGATAACTTTCAGCCCAGAATTGCCTTTTCTGTGTGATGGCCTTGAATCTCACCCCAGAGTGGGAGAAAACACTTTCCTACCAAACTGTCACATCCACTTCCCACGTCTGCTGCCACCGAAGACTCATTAACACATCATTCAGTCATCTTGCTTTTCTTAGAAATGAAGCCACGGCAGGAAGCAGGGGAGGTAGGACCCTGAAGAGCCAATGAGGCTTAGCTGGGAGGGGATCTCCTGGGGTTGGGTCAGGGGTCCTGCGCCTGGACCTGCGAACTCGAAGGCTCAAATCCCAGCTTCTCCGGGAACCCACTGCCACCTCAGGGATTCACTCAACCTCTGAGCCTCAGTCTGCACGACTTCAAAGTAGAACTTTTGGGGTGCACCGTAGTGGAGTAATGGTTGAGTGCGGTCCACATCCATCCCAAGGTCCTGGGTTCGCATCCTGGGACCAGTGGAAACAACCAAGATGAACAACTAAATAAAATAAAGAGCTTCCTCCTCTCTCTTCTCGCCTGCCTCTGCTTGCCTTCATTCCTGCCTGCACCTTTCCTTTCTAAAAAGAAAGAATACTAAAGAAAGATTCTAGATGTGCCCTGGTGGAGTAGTGGTTAAGTCTCATGAGCGCAGTCCACATACATCCCAAGGACCTGGGTTTGTGACTCGGAATCAGGGGGAAACAACCAAGATGAACAACTAAGTAAATAATAAATAAAGGCTTCTTCACCTGCCTGCCTACTTGCCTTCATTCCTGTTTGCACCTTTCATTTAAAACAAATAAATAAAGCTGAACTTTTGATACCCATCTGCCTTGTATGACTGCTGAGAAGGAACAAGATAACAAGTCTCTGACACAGAGGATGGTATTTGACAGTGAGGAGTACTCAACAAAGAGAAGCTTTTACTATCATTGAAAGACTTCGCAACAGTAAACGAGTCCATCTTCTATCAATCATGTAACTCAGATGTCAATAGTTCTAACATAAAAGTCCCCGGAGCTTGCTAAGGATTCAGAGAAAGCGGGCGATTGCCACAGCCATGCACAAGGGACCTGGCCCAGACCTTGAATTCACAGACTTTTGAAACTCTGGCTGTCGCCAAATTGTGCTCCCTGTGATGTTTGTGGTGGGAGAAACAAAATAAAAACTGCCTACAGCAACAGAGCGAGAAATGCATGTCTGGGCTGTACGAGCGGGGCACAGAGACCTGGGATTGTCTTCCATCGCTTAAAATTTTCAGTCTCCTCATCTGTTGTCGCTAGAGGGGTCTGTGCCCGGGTGGCATTCTGCAGACAAAGGAAGATTAATAGCCAGGTCGGAAGAAAAGCAAATTCATGGCATTACATTAAAATGTGTGTTAAGAAAATGAGCTCTGGTGCCCCCTGCTGGCTAAAGCGCTAAGCTGGTGGCTGGGATGTGGACTTTGTAAAGTCCCGGGGACCGACGAGGGGAACAACCAAAATAAATGAGCAAATAAATAAAAGTGCTTCTTCCTCCTCTTCGTTCCGTTTGAGGAAGGAAGGAAGGAACGGAAAGGGAAGAGAAGGAAGGAAGGGAGGGAGGGAGGAAGGGGAAGTATGGAGAAGCAAGGGAAAGAAGGGAAAGGAGGGAGGGAGGGAGGGAGGAAGGGAAGGGAAGGAAGGAAGGAATGAAAGAAAGAAGGAAGGAAGGAAAGAATGAATGAATGAAGGAAGGAAGGAAGGAAGGAAGGAAGGAAGGAAGGAAAAGGAGAAGGGAAGGAGGAAGGAAGGAAGGAAGGAATGGGAAGGAGACGAAGGGAAGGAGGAAGGAAGGAAACGATCTCTCTGAGGAGAACAAATTTAAGTATGACCCAGCATCTATGGGAGAACTCTAACAAGAGTTATTTCCTGGACTCATCCCCAACTAGTAAAATCAGTCTGGGGTGTATGACAATATCTGTATGTTTCAAAAGTTGAGAAACAGCTCTAAGAGGGGCAATGTGCCTGACTGCTTTCCTCCCAGGGCCTCAGAGAGTGAGCCTAAGGGGTGGATGTGACATAGACTGATTGATTCTGCTAGAAATAGGAAAGTGCAGAGTGGTAATCGGACAACATGGAATTCAGGTCGGACATGAGAACTGGAGTCCAAGATTGAGCACAGAGCGGGTAGCTGGAGGCCCAGAAAGACACACTCCAGACTGGAATTCGAAGCAGCAGGTCTCAGTCCTGGTGGAGACTGGCCTGACGAAGTTAGTCTGGCACAGCACTGGGGCCCCTGGGAATGAAAATGGCCACAGCAAATTCCAGTGGGCAGCCATGTCTGAGAAGCCCAGCTCTAGGGAGTCCTTCCTCTGCATGTGTGGGGTTTTTTTTGTTTGTTTGTTTTGTTTTTTTGTTTCCGGAATCAGCTTACAAAGGGCTGCAATAGATAGGACAAGGAAAGAGCTAGGACCTAGAGTGGGCATTTGAAAAGACATGTGGTGAGCGGTGTGTTTAAGGGACAGTCTTCACACAGGCCCGCGAGGGATCAGGTTCAGTTAAATCTAGGAGTGTCCCAACTCCACAGGCAAAAAGCCTGGATAGTCAAGGCCAAACTGGTAGCAATGGTGGAAGGTTCTGCCATCACTCAGTGGCATAAACATCCTACAGCACATTCCAGAAGGTGTCCTGGAGAAGGGGTCTCTGGGTGAAAGGGAGCCAGCAGCTGGGCTTCAGGCTCTGCTAGACAGCCTCACCGCCAGGGTCTCAGAAGATCCCGTCCTGGGCTTCCTCACAGTTGGATACTTCGGGGTCCTTTGGGGTGGGTGAGGTTACACCCATCATAAAACCTGGGGGTTCCATGGGAGTTGGGGAGGAGGGAGGGCGGGAAGAGGCTGGGTTGGACTTTGAAAGCAGCTCCACATCCTGCCTTGTGTCCTCCCAAAGCGGATTCCTCTGACTCTTGCCTTGCTTGGGGGGAACTAGCCCCTCGAGGTAACACTCAGGGTCCTCTTCCACTAGCAGTGACTTCTGAAATTCACCTCCTCCTGAGTGGAGATGAGCAAAAAGCACAACCCTAGAGTCACAGGCAGTTTGCGGTGTCCTGCCAGCTCCTACCTAATCACCCCCTTTCTAGGGCTGAAATCCAAACGAGCCTAGAATGATAATGTGACTTTCACTCACATGTTCGTCTGGGAGACATTTGAAAGGCGACACTGTGTTATCGCAGAAAGGAAGCGGGGAGACCCGAGCCTGAATGCTGGAGCGCGAGGCAGGTTTCTTGGACCCTCTTTTCCTCTGTTTCCTTCGCGGTACATTGTTTTTGCCCAACCCCGCCCTGCCCTCGGGTCGCGAAGGCAGGTTCAGAGTTTCCACAGCTTGTCCCTTGGCTGCCTGGCTCACATTGCGGGGCTTCTTTTTTATTTTTTATCATTTCTTTTAAAGGAAAGGTGCAGGCAGGAATGAAGGCGAGCAGGCAGGCAGGGAGAGAGGGAGGCTGCTTCTCCAGTAAAAACTGCTGTCCTCTTGGTCTAGTTCTCCCTTGTCAGTGAGACTCAGTAAGATCATGGTCCTACCCCTCTCCCCACATCCAATCCAGATAGGTCCCACTTCCTTTCATCCTCCCTGATATCCTAATCACAAGTCCCCATCCTGTCCTTTCAAACACTCTATTCCTGAGACAACTCAGTGCCCTGTGCATTCTCCTTGGAAGCCAAAAGCATATCCCCCACTTGTTCAACTGCAGGGCATTGACCACGCTGATCACACTAACAATCACCCCTCAGAAAAGGTAGTGGAGATGCTGTGTGATCACAGGTCTGTTGGTCAACCTCTGGCCAAGCTTAGAAAAATATCTTTGTTCTAGAAATCTGAATAAGATCTCCGTGTGTGCTGGAGATTTCCAAGCACTGATACTGACCAGCAGGTAAGAACCCTAATATCTTCCTCACCCCCGCCCCCACACAGTGGAACAGGGACCATCCACATGAAGGTATTTCTGGTTGGAAATGAGGAGAAGCCCGCTGCCTGTGGCTCACTTCCTACGGGATGAATGCATCTCCACAGGCCCTGAACCATTTCAGAAAAACTTTCAGGTATCCAGACTTTTTGCCCCTAAATTCTTTAGCTCGTGGCTCCTAAAAACAAGGGTATTCTCCTAGACTGCTATAGGCATTTGATATTGATACACGGACAGCCCAGGTTCAGTGATGTCCATATACCTATGTTCTTTCCTATCCAGACTCCAATGTAGGCTCACACATTGCATTTCATTGTCCTGTCTCTTTAATCGAGAACATTTTTATGTCCTTTGCTTTCTTCTCCACCCCTATGACATCAACTCTTGCGAAGCACCCAGGACAAGTATTATGAAGAATGTTTTATAATCTGGATTATTTGGTTGTGTCTCATGAGTAGCTTCAGATTTATAATTTCACCAGGAGTATACACCAAGTTGTGTTCCCAGTAGATCACGCCAGGAACAGAACGCCGAAAGTCTTTTCATGTTCTTGTATTTTCTTTGGTGAAATGTCTTTTCAGTCTCTTTCGTCTCTTGAAATGGGGTTGTTTGTCTTCTAATTATTGAGTTGTAAGTGTTCTTTGTATATGCTAGCTACAAGTCCTTAACCCGGTATATGATTTGCAAATAACTTCTTCCAGTGTCTAGCTTGTCTTTTCATCTTCTTAATGGTGCCTGTTATTTGTTTTTTGTTTTTAAAGGAAAGGTGCAGGCAGGAATGAAGGTGAGTAGGCAGACAGGCAGGAAGAGAGAGGAGAAAAAAAAGCATTTTATTTTATTTAGTTGTTCACACCGGTTATTTCCCCCTGGACCTGGGACTTGAACCCAGGGGTATGTGGCCTGCGCTCCTTTGGAGATGATTGACCTAACCACTGCTCCACCAGGGTGCACTTTAATGGTGTCTTTTGAAAATGCAAATGTTTTCTTATTTTAATGATGTAAAATGTATTGATTTTTTCCTTTATGGATCATATTTTTGACACTATATCAATAACCATTTTACTGAACCTAAATTCATGAAGATTTTCACCTACACTTCTTTCTAAAAGTTTTATAGTTTCAGCTCCTAGTGTTAGGTCTATGCCTTCTTTTCTTTTTCAGTTACATTTTTGTGAGGTAAAGGATTAAAGTGATGTTTTTGGAAAAACTATAGAGAGAGTAAAAAAATCAATATTTGGCAGGAGTGAGGCAGTGGAGATGATCAGGCAGAGCACATAGGATTTTTAGGGCTGTGAAAATACACTGTGATATTGTACTAGTGGGGACATATTTGTCCAAACCCGCACAAGGTACAGTAGCAGAGTGAACTCCAGGAGCACTTTGGACTCGGGTGACGACCTGTAGGTCCATCCACTGTGACAAATGTGCCACCTACTCCGTGACGTTGATGGGGGAGCTGTGTAAGGATGGGTGTGTGGAAATCACTGTACGGTCCTTTTTGCTGTGAGCCTAAAACTGCTTTAAAAAATTCCTTATGAAATTCATTTTTTGCATAAGGATATCCTGTCACCATCAGGACTCTGTTAAAAGGATTCCTTTCCCTATTGAATTGCCACAGCAGCTCTGTCAAAATATTGTGTCATTTGAAACAGGTTTTGATCTCCCTGCAGCTATTGTCAAACTTGTCTTTCATTCTCTTAAATGTGTTTGTTTTATAGTTTCCAGAAAATCCAATTCTAAACTTGTAAGTGTGCTTTTTTGTCTATTATTGCTCTTCTCACTCAAGACTATTATTTTTTGTGTGTGCCTAATTATTTTTGACTAGTGGAGGGCTTTTTGTTTGTTTTTTTAAGGAAAGGTGCAGACCAGAATGAAGGTGAGTAAGCAGGCAGGAAGGGAGAGGAGAAAGCATCTTTATTTTATTTTTATTTAGTTGTTTATAATGATTGTCCCTGCCAATTGTCCCCTCCACCCCCACCACCCCTAGGACTTGAACTCAGAAGCATGTGGCCTGTGCTTCTTCAGAGGTGATTGGCCTAACAGCTATTCCACCAGGGCATGCCTAGTGGAGGTTATTGTAATTAAAAATTCACTGAGAAAATAGTTTGAGGCTGTAGGTGGAGGTACATTCCTGTGGTCAGGATTTGGATTTACTTATGCCAGCCACCTGAGGATATTCCAAATCCAGGACTGCCAATTCCAAACATGAGGCTTGAAGTTTCCTGGATGTGTAGGCGACGGGAACTTTCTGGTTCACTCAACCTAGAACCTACTAATAAGCCTTTGGTGCCCTTTTTTGCGGTAGAAGACCTTTTCCCTGACTGCGATGTAAAAGTTAGTCTGCCAGGAATTTTCCATGGTACTAGGGAGACTGCAGCAACATCCTGTTACCGTGACCAAGGACAAACGAGCATCACTTCTCTACTCTGCAGCTGTGCATAAGTGATAAGAGTTCCGGTAGAAACCACACGTAACCAAGGAAATGAATCTTTACCTCAGAGTATAAAAGGTGTTCCCCTAAACACCCCCCCCCACCCCCATGCTCAGCTTTGGGTAACAATACCCCTGGGCCAGCACCTGTGCTTGCAATGAAGTGCTTTTTCTCTACCTTTCAAGTGCCCGGCTGTCAGTCTTCTCACTGTCTGGAGGCTCTGCCATAACATTTGGTGAATTGACCAGAAAAAGGCAGCCCTGCTGGACCTTTGTTGCCACTGATGATAGGGCAAAGCATGAGTCCTCCCTCCCAGACCTGAGGTGGAGGGATAGCACCACCAGGTATTTTCTTGTTCCCAATCCATATTGGGCCCAGCAGGATTGGATTCCCTTTACACCCCAGTGGACTCAATAAAGGAGAGAAAAGTCTTCGGGATCAGACTTCCAACTGGTAAGTGTCCCCGGGGACCAGTCTGAGTTCAGGCCTTCCATTCACAGTGGAAGAAGGGCTTGATCACCCCTTAGGGAACCTTGTTGCCTCTGAGAATAGGGACTTTCCTGGGTGGAAGTCAAACTCAGACTGACTGGTGTGTGACTGTGAGAATGAGTGTTCTGCTCCACGGCGAAAGCTCTGGAGTCTGTTTGAGCCCCAATCTGTGGCTCCATGGTGACTTCATACCGGTTAAGGTGCTGTTGACACTTGGGGAGCTGGAGAAATTCAGTTCCTCCCTGAAGTGTTGATCCGGGTCAGGGGTTTATACTGATGCACCCTCGAAGCTAGGAGGCACCTAAATTCCCAAGAGGGGAGCAGCCAAAAGGACAAAGTGAAAGTTTCCCTGCGTCTGTCTTGCATCTCCATTCAATGGGAGGGATCTGTTGTCCACAATCATGGAAAGTAGTCCCTCTAAATGCACTGTTTTAGAATGTATGTTAAAAAAAAAAACTTTAAGAAGGGATTTATAAGTGATTATAGCATCAAATTGCCTCCTTGAAAATTATGCCTATTATGTGAATTAGAGTGGCCAGGCTTTGGGGATGGCTGTCAGAGGGGACCTTAGATCTCCCCACAGTGGGGGCTGTTTACAAAGTGGTGACAGGAGACCCAGGCCAACCTGATCAGTTTCCATGTATAGACCAGTGGTTAGAAACAACCTGAGTTAAGCCTCCATGGGTCTGGCTCTGCGTTAGTGATCAGGGACAATGTAAGGTTTTAGTCAGCCAGGAAAGGAAACAGTTGCCTGGATGAAACAGAGGCCACCAGTCTTCCAGGGAGATCCAGAGGAGGTTCCTCCACAGAACTTGCCACCTCCACATGCTCCTCAGGCTGTTCCCAGTGCTCTGCCAGACCCAGACACACCACCACCCTCAGTCTCACCACCCCAAAGCCCAGCGCCTCAGCCAGACTCTCCAAAGTCAGTCAGCAGATGCCTGAAATCAGCCTATCAAGGGCCTGAGTCACCAGCAGCCATGCAGGTGCCCCTCTGTGAGGCCAGGTGTCCTCAATGGCTAGCCCCGGATGGGAACCTATAAGATGGGGGATCCGTCTTTTATGATCAGCCTTCTGCTATGACTGATCTCCTGAATTGAAACACCATACTCCAGCTTACTCTGAAAACCCTCAGGCCATGATCAATCTCCTGGAATCAACCTTTCAGACCCAGAGGCCAACATGGGTTGACTGCCGCTAACTCCTTCTCACTCCCTTCAATACTGAGGAGTGAATGAGAATTATGACAGAGGCTAGGAAGTGGCTTCAGAATCAGGCCCCAGCAGACACTGTAAACACAGAAAATTGGGTAAAAGAAGCCCTTTGAGATGACACCCCAACATGGGACCCTAACACTGAGGAAGGGAGAAATCAGTAAGAGAGATATCGCCAGACCTTCCTCCAGGGAGTCTGAGCAGGGCCTAAGAAGCCCATGACATGGACAAGACCTCCGAGGTCCTCCCGAAACCAGAGGAAAGCCCAGCATACTTTTGTGGGAGACTTTGTGAGGCTCTTAGGGTCTATACTCCCTTTAATCCCCGGGCCCCAGAGAATCAAAGAATGGTTAACACTGCCTTTGTCGGCCAGGCTCAGACTGATGTAAGAGGGAAACTTCAGAAACTGGAGGGCTTTGCAGGCAAGAATACCACTGAGCTTCTGGAGATGGCAACAAGGTCTTCATTAATTGGGACTCGAGCACTGAGGAAGGAGGCCAACGAGTAGCTAAGGAAGAAAGTAAACCTCCTAGAAGCTACCTTAAGACAAAACTCACTGAGGCACCAGCCTTGGGACTCCCAGGTGTGGCAGGGACTTTAACCTGTTTGTACATGAGAACAATAGGGGTATTTCTGGGAGCAATGACTCAAGAATTTGGGCCTTGGCAGACACCAGTAGCTTATTTGTCACAGCAGATGGATCCGGTTGCAGCAGGCTGGCCACCTTGCCTTAGAGCTCTTGCAGCCACCGTGCTGCTAGTTAAAGAGGCAGACAAGCTTACTTTGGGACAAAACCTAAATGTCAAGGTGCCCCATTCTGTCATCACGCTCATGGATGTCACAGGACAGCACTGGCTAACTCATGCCTGGATGACCCAGTACCAAGGGCTCCTGTGTGAAAACCCATGGGTACGACTGAAAGCAGTAAAATCCTTAAATCCCACCACCTTCTTGCCTGTTGCCATGGGGGTCCCAGAGCATGACTGCCTAGAGGTTCTCGATGAGTCTATTCTGACAGACGAGCCCCTGCAAAACCCTGACCTCGCTCTTTATACGGAGGGTAGTAGTTTCACAGATGAGAGCAAGAGACACACCAGCTATGCAGTTGTATCGGACTATGAGACCACAGAGGCAAAAGCTTTGCCTGAGGGATGGTCAGCCCAGAGGGCAGAACTATGGGCCCGAGTCAGGGCATAGAACTCAGAGAGGATAAACGCATCAACATCCACACTGACTTGCACGATGCCTTTGCCCCTCTGCGTGTGCATGAGACTGTATACAAGGAGAGGGGACTTTTAGCAGAAGGAGGAAAAGGAATGAAAAATCAAGAAGAAATCTTCAAACTACTAGAATGGTCTGGGAACCCAAGGAAGTAGCAACATCCACTGCAAGGGGCACCAGAGAGCAAAGGACTCAATATCAGAGGGAAACCGCTGAGCAGACACAGCAGCTGGACAAGCGACCAAAGAACTGACAGTACTGTCAAGGATCGTGCTGGTCCCAGACCTACCTCCACCCCCGACATACACGGCCCAGGGAAAGGAATGGGCCCAACAGGAAGGGGGAAGGTAACAAAAGAAGGATGGTGGGTGCTTCCAGACACAGGATCTGTGCCAGGACAACTAACACACTGGGTATTCCTTCAGCAGCATGAACTCACCCATCAGGAAAAACTGCTCTAGAAACCTTGCTGAGCCGGTACCTACCTGATCACTCAACTGCAGTCCCTCTGTGCTTCAGTGACACAGTGCTGCCTCCTTTGTGGACAGAACAATGCCTGTTCAGGACCCTTCCTGTTGGGCCAGCAGGAATTCAACACTGTGGCCAGACTCCCTTTGAAGACTGAGAGGTAAACCTTACTGAGATAGGACCAAGCAGAGGAAATAAATATCTCTTAGTTTTTATCTGCACCTTCCAGGCTGGGTCAAAGCATACCCCACCTGTACAGAAAAGGCCAGAGAAGTAACCAAGGCACTGCTAAGAGACGTTATCCCACGACATGGGATGCTATTGACTATGGGATCAGACAGTAGCCCAGCCTTTGTAGCAGAAGTAATGCAACAGGTGGCTAAGGCCCTAGGCATCTGATGGAACTTACACACGGCCTATCAGCCCCAGAGTTCAGGAAAGACAGAACACATGGACCGGACCCTCAAGCAGGTGATGGCTAAGTTATGTCAGGAAACTAGTCTGCCCTGGACAGACATACTGCCTTTAGCCCTCCTACAGGTATGTTGTGCCCTTAGGGTCAGAATAGGATTTTCCCCTTTTGAGAGTCTACATGGTAGACACTTGCCCCTTAAGTAGACCTAAGGGGGAACCTAAAGGAACCAGAAAACTTAGAAATCCAGAAAAAATTACAGGGTCTAGGAAAAACAAGCCTTGAAGTACATAGATGGGTAACAGACAGACTACCCATCTCCTTAGGAATAACTGTACACCCCTATAAACCAGGGGACCAAGCATGGGTGAAGGACTGGAAAAAGGAACCCCTGAAACTGACCTGGAAGGGACCCCACCCAATCATACTAATCACCCCCACAGTTCTTAAGGTTGCAGGTCTGAACACCTGGATCCACCACTCTCGGGTGAAAGCAGCCACCAGCAGAGCAACTTGAGGCCACTTGAGTGGAAGGAGGACCCCTCTGGACACCATCCAGGCTGGACCGCCCAACATCTGTCTCCCATTCGTCTCAGGCTGACACATTCTGGAAGAGACTTGTGAGACCAATGACCCACCCAACTCACCAGCAGACGCTGAACCTGACACTGTTTATCCTTCTCATTTTGTCTTGGGCCTTGTTCCTCCCTTTTACTCTTATTCACCAGCACTGTGAGCCCCTTGCGTGGGCCTGTTGCTTCTCAGCCAATGCAGATCGCTGGTATGGCAGACCCCTTTCTGCCACCACGCTGCACTACTGCCGAAATATTTCTCTGACACCCTAAACATGTTCCCCTCATTATTGCTTATAGCTCTCACCTTTATCCCTGGTGCCTCGACTGGCAGGCCAGGATACCAGTCTTACGAATGTGGTCCCTTAGAAGACTGTGGGTGTTTTAACAAGAGTCAAAACCAGATTTTCACAGATTTATTTGATCTCAGAAGCTCCTGGCTTGGAAACATCAACTGGTTGTCATGGCTCTTGCCCCTGCCAGGGCTCCTCCTTGTATTGTTACTTGCACCCTTGTTTGGTCCCTGCATCTTGAACCTACTCACCCATTTTATCTCCTCTCGCCTAGAGACCTTGAAGCTTCAGTGTGACTCCAGACCAGGTCACCGAACTGCCATTACAACCCCCTGGGTGGAGAAGACTCAAGCTGTTGAACCCCTATCATGATGTCCCCATTCAGCAGGAAGTAGCCAGAAAGACTCATCACCCCTGTTCCCACCTCCAGCTTAAGAGTTTCCTGTGTCATCCCCAAGGCTGTAAATCAGCTTGAGGATCAAGAGGGGGGAATATGGTAGAAGACCTTTTCCCTGACACCAATGCAAAAGTCTTTCAGGAATTTTCCATGGTACTACCGAGGCTGTAGCTATGTCCTATTATCATACTACAGAGGCTGTAGCTATGTCATGTTCTATGGAGACTGCAGCTATGTCCTGTTATCATGACCAGGGACAAAGGAGCATTACCTCCCTACTCTGCAGTTGTGCATAAGTGATAAGAGTTCCAGTAGATACCACACATAGCTGAGGAGATGAATCATTACCTCAGAGTATAAAGGAGCTCTCCTAGATCCCCCATTGCTCAGCTTTGGGTAACAATACCCCTGGCCAGCACCAGTGCTTGCAATCAAGTGCCTTTTTCTCTACCTCTGAGTGCCTGGCTGTCAGTCTTCTCACCGTCTGGAGGTTCTACCATAACAATTTCTCACAAGGAGGCTCTCCTATTAAACTCCCCATTCGGACAGTGATTTGAGAACTTTTATTTCTCTCCAGTTTGAAACTTTCTGGCCATCAAAACTGATAAAAATTTGAGTCTTAGAAAATTCTTTAGGGTACAGTGCATTTGATGCTCAATCCCCTTTTATGTTCTAGTTTTCTTTCCATTTAAATCAGATTCTATGTTGCTGCCTCCTTACAATCTTTTTAAAAGATGAAGGAGGGAAGGGAGGGCAGGAGGGTGGGAGGGAGGAAGGAAAGGACATATTTATTTAGTTAGTTGTTTACTTTGGGTTTCCCCTTAGCACCTGGTCTCAAACCCAGGTGCTTAACATGAAGGAAATGCAAATTAAACAACCATGAGATATCACCTTACACTTGGAATATTGGCAATTATCCAAAAGTCTGGAAGCAACAAATGCTGGTGAGGATGTGGAGAAAAGGGAACACTTTCACACTACTGGTGGGAGTACAAACTGGTACAACCCCTACAGAAAACAGTATGGAGATTCTTCAAAAAGTTGAACGTGGAAATCCCATATAATACCATCATTCCACTTCTGGGAATCTACTCAAAAGATACAAAAGCACCCATCTGCACAGATGTATGTATCCCCACATTTATTGCAACCCTATTTACAATAGCTAAGAACTGGAAACTACCTAAGTGCCCAACATCAGATGATGGATAAACATGTGGTCCATATACACCATGGAATACTATGCAGCCCTGAGAAGAGATGAAACCCTGTCATTTGAATCAACATGGATGGAACTAGAGGGGATGGTGCTAAGTGAAATAAGTCAAAAGAAGAAAGACAGATACCAGATGACCTCACTCATAGGTGGAATGTGAACAGACAAAACAAAGGAACAGACAAAACAAAACCAACCCTTGAACATTTACAACAGAACTGAGGAGACCAAAAGGGAATGGGGGGGGGTGGGGGCAAATAGTGGAGGAGCCCACTGGACAATGGGGAAGAACACTTGGTGATTTGGTGGAAGGCAGGGTGTGTTGACATATATCTTAGAAACCTATACATAGCAAGTTATTTCAATATGTAGAATAGCTACTGCAATAAAAAAATTAAATTAAAAAAAACCCAGGTCTTTGGGCTTTACATGGTCCACACCCCAGCCATCTCAGGCACTTGAACCAGAGGGCACCCCTCCTTACATTTTTTAAGATTACCTATCTAGCCCTTTTGGCTGTTTAAACAAGAGTGCTTGTCTGCACGCCCAGCTTGCCTTTCTTTGAAACTAAATGTTCCCTCGCTCTGCGCTCCATCGTGATTTTTTTCTTGTACTTGTCACCTGCCCTCCCACCACAGACAGGTTGCATTTGTCATTGCCACACACTGGGATCCTCGTCCCTCCTCTCCTTCCTCCACATCACTGCTCTTCCTCAAGTCCCACCTCATGCACCCCCTCAGGGAAGCTTATTCCCATCCCCTTAAGTAGATCAAATTCCCACCACCCACTCCACCCCTTCACTTACACCCAAGTAGTTTCTTCCTCACACTCACACTTGCCACTGCTACAATTTTACAGTTGTTTGTTACATCATCTCTCACAGGGCTTTAAGCTTCAAGTGTCTATACCAACTCACCCCGGTCCTATACCCCCAAAGCTTGGCACTTAGTTAATGCTAAATAAATATTTCTAAATATTTTAACTTCTTAAAATCCTTATATCTGAAGTGGCAATTCACGTTCTAAAGAAAAGGAGGACTGGTTGTTTGGAGGGTTATCTGCTCTAAGCAGATGTCCTGTATTCAAGTGGCTACACTATTCCCTATCATACCCTGACCCTAACTAGGAGGGAGGGGTTAGAGTGAGGGACGATCACCATGACTCACTCAAGACTCTCAAACTGTTATGGCAAGGCATCCAGATGGCGAGAAGACTGACAACTGAGCACTCAAAGGTAGAGGAAACAGCACCTTATTGCAAGCACCGGTGCTGGCAGGGGCATTGTTACCCAAAGCTGAGCAGCCAGGGGGTCTAGGGGAGCTTCTTTTATACCCTGGAATAAAGGCTTATCTCCTTGGTACAACTGCAGGGTATGGTTAAGTGTGGTTTCTTATCAGGAAGGAACTATGCTTGCTTGCCCTTGGTCACAGAAACAAGGTGTAAAACCTCAGACTAATTCTTGCCGTGGGGTCAAGGAAAGGTTTTCTACCATAAAACCAAGACCTGGACATACAGAACCAGACTTCAAGGCCAGGCTCTTGGCTCAGGTTTTGAGTCTGTATTCCTGTTAGCGATGTGGGATGTGGGATAAGGGTGTGGATAAATGAATAAACAAAATGTCTTTCTTGTCTTGGTGAGTGAAAGAATTAAAAAACACCAGACAGGAGAAGTCAAGTCAATGAAGGATTTAATAGGCAACAGGAAAGTACATCCAGGAGAGGTCTGAATAGGCAGCCTGAAAAGAGGTGGAGATTTTTGGGCATCTACCCAAAAGATGCAAACGCACCCATCCACAGAGATGTATGCATCCCCATGTTTACTGCAGCCCTATTCACAGTAGCTAAGAACCGGAAACCACCTAAGTGCCCAACATCAGATGATGGATAAAGAAGATGTGGTCCATATACACCATGGAATACTATACAGCCCTGAGAAGAGATGAAACCCTGTCATTTGAATCAACATGGAGGGATCTAGAGGGCATGATGCTAAGTGAAATAAGTCAAAAGAAGAAAGATAGATGCCAGATGACGTTGCTCATAGGTGGAATTGAATAGACAAAACAAAGGAACAGATGAAACAAAACCAACCCTTGGACACTTGCAACAGAACTGAAGTCACCAGTAAGGAATGGGATGGTGGGGAGGAGGCATGTGGTGGTGGAGCCCACTGGACAATGATGAAGAACACTTGGTGATATGGTGGAGGGCAGGGCGTGCTGACATATGTCTGAGGAAAGGGGACCTGCACTTATGGGAACATACACTTATAAGTTTATTTTAATTTGTGAAGCAAAGTTACTGCAATAAAATTTTTTTAAAAAGAGGTGGAGAAGACGGGCTCTGGGGAAGATTAATATCCCTTCTTCTCATCTCAGGGCACAGTTTGGTGGACTGTATCAAGATGTGAAACAGGGGATTGGAATAAAGTAAAGACTTACTTACCGGGTCACTCTTAGCTCACAAGCCAGCCTTGAGGCCCCCAAAATAAGAAAGTTCAGTTAGGCAATCAGTCTTGAGACAACTGTACAGTCCAGTTTGTGCACAAAACCCCAACACACCCGGGGGCTCAAGGGCCAGCTGTTCTGTTCTTGGCGCCTCCACGGATGAATCAGATGTGCAGAATTTTAGATAACGGAAAAATGTCAAACACGTTACTATGGAAACCTGTAACAACAATAGTTGCAGATTATCAACTGCCTTTGTTCCCTGCGCCTCTCTGTGTGTCTATATAAACCCTGAGTTACTTTCACAGATCGCTGTATGATTTGGGTGAAACCCCATACAGCCGCCGGCAGGAATAAATCTCCTCTTAAAATTCTGGCGTGTCTCTCTGATCTCGTTGGTCACTTTGTAACAGATGGACCCTGTCCCTTTATTATATTTTGTATAATGGTCAGTAGTTTCAAAGTCTCCTTTCCTCAAAGCCCCCCTCTCATATTCCTTAGCCCCTGTAGCTTCTTTCTGCCTCCAGCCCGTATAGTTCAGTGCCCATGTGGCCATCGACATTTTGTTAGCTACTCATACATATCTTTTGTCTGCCCCAACTCATGTCTACCTGTCTGTCCTAACACCCCCAGAATACCTTCTGACTAGCAGCCAGGAGGTCTGGTTCTTAGTCCTGTCTGTATCACTATCTGATTGTGTGACCGCGCAAGTCACTTAAATCTCTGGATCTTTGATTCCTTATCTGTAAAGAGACTAGTGATGTCGTCTCTTATCTTCTCCTGTTGCTGCTTCTTCCTCTTGGGCAGTAGCAGTTCTGAGGTCTTCATTTCTCTTTTCTCCTCCCTCATGCTTGGAGTCCACAATGGTCCCTTTCAATCATGAACTCTTACAAAGTAACCAATGAGATCAGAGAGACACACCAGAGTTAAAGAGAATTTAAGAGGCGTTTATTAGCTAGCAGCTGCAATGGGGAGAGCACCATCCAAATTGAGCAGCCCCTTACCCAAATAGTGCAGGATATTTATAGCTTGGTTTTTCCGGGTGTGCCAGGGTATGTGTGTAAGCGGTTTACAGAAGCAGAATGAGCGGTTATTTGTTTACATAGCAGAGGTCACACCCAAAATGTCTTAAGCTACCTGTTTGATATTTAACTTCTTCCTAGATCTTAGCAGATTAACATAAACCCTTCCAGGTGCCAAGGCATTGATTATCTAGAAAGAAAGCAGGGTCCTCGGGACTTTGTGATTTACAGAGAAACCCAGCAAAAATGAAGTTTTTCTAGTTTCTTGTTTCAGAACCTATTCAAAACGTGCTTCAGGCTGAGAAATCCTAGATTAATGATCTCTAGGACCTTTAATAACTATGAAGATAAAACAACTAAGGTCCTTCATGACCTGACTAGTTCTTGATAGTCTGATTTCAGCTCAAATGTAGGAATTCTTTAGGTCTCCTTTTTAGACCAAGACCTTCCAGAAAAATAAAGGTCATGAGAGACCTTGGAATGCCCTGAGTCATAGGAGCAGGCCAGCTCCTGAAGACTAGAAGCCAAAGATCACCTCTTTAACCCTCTGGAAAAATTCATCAATCCCTTCATCAACCTAATGTTTTCCCCAACTCAGCAAGGAGCTGGGACCACTTCTCAAATCTGAAGAACTTCCTGGAAAATCCCTTTACTACTTCTTTTGAACTTCCTTATGATTCCTATTCTCTTGCTAGTTGCAGACACTGGAAAAGTGGCCCACCCAAAAGTCTCCTCTCAAGGGTATGCATTTAGTAATCAGTACAGCCCTTTCTGCCCAGGAGAACTCTATCTCCTGCTTTTGCTTTTTGTCTCCTTCATTTTCTATAATAAACTTATACAACTGCACTTTAATGCTCAAGAATTCTTTCTTGAACCATTCACCACCAAAACCCAGCAGACCCCCTCCATCATCAAAAATATCACTTTCCCTAGAGGCCCTCAATGAACATCATATCTGAAGGTCATTCTATTCCAGCAACTCAGTCATTTTTGTTTTGTTTCCACCCGCCACCCCTTCTTAGCACCTATTGTGGCAGAAGACATTTTCCCTGACCCCAATGCAAAAGTTAGTCTGCCAGGAATTTTATCATACTTTGGAGGCGGTAGCTACATCTTGTTTTATGGAGACTGCAGCTACATCCCATTATCATGACTAAGGACAAGCAAGCATAGCCTCCCTACTCTGCAGCTGGACATAACTGATAAGAGTTGACGGCAGAAACCACACGTAGCCAAGGAGATGAATTTTTACCTGAGAGTATAAAAGGAGCTCCCCTAGATCTCCTGTTGCTCAGATTTGGGTAACAATGCCCCTGGACCAGTACTGGTACAATAAAATGCTTTTTCTCTACCTGAGTGCTCAGCTGTCAGTCTTCTTGCCATCTGGAGGCTCTGCCATAGCACTATAAGTCTGAAAATATCTTGGGTACTGTTATTTTGCCCTCTGCCTTCCTTCCCATCATTGTGTAAGCTCCAATGATGCTGGGACAGTTTAGTTTAAAATCTATAGGGCAGTATGCAGATGTATGAGTAGAAAACTAACAGGCAAAACCTTAGACTTCTAAGAGTAAGGACCCCACCTTAGCAACTTGGGTCTGGACCACGCCTCTAGATGTTCATGCCATTTTTAATCCAGGTAACCTGGACACACCCACAAAGGGAAAAACCCTCACCCCTCATTTGTATTCAAGAATCACTCTTGCTGAGTGAGAGGCAGGCAGCACAGGTCATATGTACACACGTGTGTATTCCCTTGATGTAACTTTCCTGGCCCACAGGGAGCTTTAACTTGCTGTTTCTGCTTTTAATACACTTGCTGTGTGATCCTGACCAAACGACTCTGTCCACAAATTCTTTCTGGATGGACCCAGGGTCTCATCAGGGTGTCTCACTTCCCAGACCAAACACCAGTGCAGCTCAGCCAAGGAGGAACACTTGGTGGAACAGGCCATTGGCCCTCGAGGGGACGCACCCAGGGTCCACTCCACACCAGCCCAGCAGCCTCACAACCCATCGCACCAACTTCCGAGAGATGGTATGATAGGCTCTTTGCACACGTGGACATAATCTCAACCACCCCTTCTGGGAGGAGGGACAGGGCCTCTGGAAAGGAGGAAGGGGCTAGGAGGGGCTCCACTTTCAGTGATCCAAAGGGATGCAGCAGAAGTCTGCACTTCCACACCAGAGTGAAGGGTAATGTAGAGGGAGGCTTATCAATCTCAAGTGTCACATCTCAGCTCATCCCCGCCCTCTCCAGGGACATCCCCACCCCTATCCTCACAGCTACCAGTTCCTACTTCTCTCTGAGAGTCCTATGCTCTGCTGCCCTGCTCTCTATGTACCAAGCTCAATCGCCCCCATACCCATGCACAAGCAGCCACATCTATTTAGTACACAGCCCCTTCTTCCCAGTAAGTTATCACCTCCACCCGGTGAGACAGCCCCGCCTCCCCTTATAGCCTCGCAGAAAATCATCACAACTGAATCAGTGAAATAAGCCCAATTTTCTCATCCTTTCAAGGGAGTTTCCTCCTCTAGAGCCAGACCTGTAGTGCACAGGGAACCTTGTCTAGCTTAGCTGGTCCTCCCTCTCATATTCAAGTGTGCCACATCTTCCTTCACTATAGTTTGGTGACATGGGACCTCATTCTTTCTCCAGTTGTGCTGTTGCTGAGAAAGAATGTTGTCCAGCACACATGCAGGGGTCCATTCTCTGGATGCAGCCTCTGCCAGCCAATGGAAAGTCAGAATTCAGCAATCCCTACATGCTGGTTGGACTCTGGAAGCAGCAGGTCCTGATCTTCGGTGCATCACGATGGCAGACTGAGTGGAGGGCTGCCGCTGGGCCGGTGTGGACCCTGGGTGTGTCCCCTCAAGGGTCAATGGCCTGTTCCACCAAGTGTTCCTCCTTGGCTGAGTTTCACTGGTGTTTGGTCCAGGAAATATAGGAGGCAGTGGTGACCCTCCATGGAACCGAGTTCCTCTCCTGAGGCCTGTTTTCATGGGTCATTCAGCTGGATACCCAGCTGAGTTGAAAGTCCTCCCAATAAGGAGAACTAATAAGGTCCGTCAGCCTTCAAGAAACATTTCTTAGAGTTCCTCTTGTCAGCTAAAATGAAGGAAACCTAGTTGAGCCAGGTGGAAATGAGATATAAATATTTATTTGAGATTTTATTAGTACTGCAGTGCAAAGACACAGAGTCAGAAAGCCCTTGAATTGTGCTCCAAGTTTTCCAGGGATGGGGTAGAACTTTTTTTTTTTTTTTAACCTCTCCCCTTGGGTCTTGAACCCGGGTCTCTGGACTTTTACATGACCTGCACCCTCGCCCCCTTTAGCCAGCTGAGCTACTGTGTGCAGCTGGGGTAGGGCTATCCCCACGAAGAAAAGGTAGGATGATAGACACGCTTCCCTGCTATGCAAATTAGGCAAAAAGTAACTCACATATCAGTTGGGTAGAGTATTAATCTCTGGTGGTCTGGTGTTTCCCAGAGTGGCTGATAGGCATTCTCTTCCTTCCTTCTTGGACATGGATGTGTCAGCTTGCCTGGGTGTGCCTGGGCATGCCCAAAGCCTGGTTCTCAAGAGTTTCCCAGATCTATGGTAGTTACCCAGGTGAATATGACCCTGTTTCATTTTTATTTCTGGTCAGTCTCTATGTGCAGGGGTGGCCCGTATCATTTCTTTTCCTTCAGGTGTCTGGCTCTTCCAGCCCGATGAATGAGCAGACCAGGTATGGAAGCGTGACAGACTAGAAAGATCCAGGTTGTAACAGAAATTACTTAGAAGCCAGGCCTTCTCACAAATAGCTTATTGTTAGAACTGACGCATGTGTGAACTGACGCATCCTGCAGAAGGATGCCAGCGCAGAGGACAGGGCTCCAGGCTGTCACAGCAGGGCTGGAAAGAGAAGGTATTTAACTTAGCATCCCTCAGTCGGTGGTTTAGCCCTCCGGAAGCCTCATTCGGTCTTCATCTGCCTGCTCTGCTTCCTCTTCCTGTCAGATCATGTGAATTAAAAACTGGTCAGATCACTGAATCAGAAACTGCGTAAGGTAGAAGTTACTGGTAGGTCTTAATGTACCCCTTAGTGGAAGATCATTTGGTGATCAGCTTAACATTTATTATGCATGACGGAAATTCAGGTTTTTCCTTATCCAAAGAGCAGGAGCAGAGTTGGGTGGTTTCTGGGCGGGCTGACCCCAAAGAGGCCTTGAGCAAGAATAGAACTAATGAGTGGTGTAAGGGGCAGCTAAAAAGAAAGAAAAAAGCAAACTTCGTAAGTCAGAGAAGCCAGGGAACCCATTGCCCCTGGTCCCTGCCTATCTCAGGATGACCATTTCTCTGTGTCTTCAGGGTTGACAGGATTTTTCCTTCCTATTTACCATCCTCAATAAGACAGTATCTTCCATGCTCTTCACTGACTGCAGTAAATTCTATACTTTTTTTTTAAAGGAACGGTGCAGGCAGGAATGAAGGCAAGGAGGCAGGCAGGCAGGAAGACAGAGGAAGAAGCATCTTATGTTATATTATGCTATGTTATGCTATGTGTTGTGATGTGATGTGATGTTATTTAGTTGCTCACACCAGTTGTTTCCCCCTAGATCCGGGACTCGAACCCAGGGTTAAGTGACTTGCTCTTTTAGAGGTGATTGACCTAATTGCTATTCCGCCAAGGCACCCCTCTAAGTTTTAAAAACAGCTTTACTGAGCTATCATTCACAAATTATACAATTCAACTATTTAAAAGTTTTTAGTGTATTCATAGAATTATACAGTCATCCTAATTTTAGAACATTTTTACCACCTTAGAAGGAAGTGGTCACACTCCACTTGCCCCCAGATCCCAAGTCTAAGGCAACCAGCCGTCCACTTTTGGCCTCTGGATTTGCTTCTGGACATTTCATATGAAGGGCAAATACAGTATGACCTTTTGTGACTGGCTGCATTGAAGGTTCAAGCTGTGGCATGTGAAAAAGCAAAAGTGAAGCTCAGGATGTTTTCACTAAAATATGGAATAAAAAGAAACAAAACAGACAAATCACAAAATTCATAGGACACAAGACTGTTGGGAGCAGGAGGAGGGAGGGAACAGGGAGTGAAGGAATTAATATATTGGTGGTTAAGGGCACTAGAATTCAGGTGGCCGGTGTGGTGTGAATGCACACGTACTGAGGTGTAACCCAGTATCCTAAAAATCATATGGCATTGTCCACAAAATAAATAATAAAACATTTTTAAAGGAAAAAAATGTTGTATGTATCAGTACTTCATTCTTTTTTATGGCAGAATAATATTCCATTGTATGGATGTACTACATTTATGAATCCATTTGTCAGTTGATGGGCATCTGGATTATTTCCATTACTTGGTTACTATAAAAAATACTGCTACGAGTATTCTTGTACAAGTTTTTGTGTGAACGTATGTTTCAGACGTCTTGGGTGTACAACATGCATTGAGCAATGACTGAGATATAATTTGAGAAATGTGTTTTAGGCAGTTTCACTTTTGTGCAAAAGTCATAGAAAGCAATTACACCAACCTAGACAATACAGCCTACTACACCCCTAAGCTATTTGGTATGCTCTATTGGGCTGTATGGCCCACTGGGACCACTTTTGAATTACTGCCAGACTGTTTTCTACAAATGAATTGTATTAACATTCTCACAATGAGAGTGTAAGAGTTCCAATTTCTCCATATGCTTGTTAACACTCATTATCTGCCTTTTTGATTATTGCCATTCTAGTGAGAGTGAAGTTTCTCATTGTGTTCTTGATTTGCATTTCCTTGGGGGCTAATTATATTGGACATCTTTTTATGTGCTTGTGAGTCATCGTGTATCTTTAGTAGCTAATAAAGTCATGTCAGTAACTAGGAGTATCGACATGCAAGGAGGATACATTCCCGAAAGAAGTGATGTCCATGAGGGAGTCTGATTTAAACAACTTTCACCTATTCTAGATCCATCAGCATTACCTTGACCCAAAGAATTCCTCCAAACCAGTTCCTGTGAAAGCATTAATCTTACCCATTGGTGATACCTTACGTATAGAACAGTTGTTCTCCATCTGGGGTGATTTTCTCCCCCAAGAGATATTTGCAATGTGTGAAGACTCTTTTATTGTCATAACCTAGGGTGATGCTACTGGCATCTTGTAGATATATGCCAGGGAAGCTGCTAAAAAAAACTCTATAATTTGCATGCCTTGGTGGAGTAACAGTTAGGTTCACCACCTCTAGCTGAACGCGGTCCACGTACATCCCAAGGACCAGGGTTCGCATCTCAGGTATGAGGGGAACAACCAAGATGAGCAATTAAATAAAAATAAATAAAATACTTCTTCCTCCTCTCTCTTCCAGCCTGATTGCCTACTCGCCTTCATTCCTGCCAGCACCTTTCCTTAAAAACAAAAACAATTAAAAAAATTCCCTGCCATGCACAAGACAGCCTCCACACACAAAAAAGGATCCAGCCCCAAATTTCGGTAGTGTTGAGGTGTGGAAACCCTCAGAGAGAACCCTGGCCCTATTGCTCATTATCTGTGGCTTTCCTTGCCCTCCCTGAGCTTCAGTCTCCTCATCTGGAAAGTTAATTCACATGATATAGATATGGAGCACCTAGCAGAGTGAATGGTTTGAAGAAGGCCTTATTGTTCCTGAAAAACGAGAGAGCCACTTTTTTTTTTTTTGAGATGTCTTTTCTTACTTCCATCCACTGTTTCTGCTACTCAAGATTCTGTCACAGCTGTTGAGATGTGAAATGTGTTAACAATTACTTGTTTTTCACTCAGAATAGCTCAGAGGCAGAGCACTCTTCTATTGCTCCTGAATGACTTCGACATTTGAATGAGCTAAGCAGGAAGTGACGATATTGGTAAGTCTGATTCAGGTGACTAGATGGATTCTGAGATTAGAACATAAGATAATTCTGGGCTTTCTGTCTGCACTCAGGTCTCTTGTTAACTTTTAATGAGTGAGTCATAGCAATAACTAACACGTTCCCCTTACTGGATGAAAGGAACCCCACACTTAGCAGATGGAGAAACAGGTTCAGAGAAGTTAGGGGTACTTACCCAAGATTCCTACCACTAGAATTCTGGGATTCCAACCCAGTCAGCCAGCATTTTCTGTGGCTTTCCGTTGTGTGTCTTTACCTAGAACTTTGACCCCAACTCTTAGAGTAAGACCCCGTTTGACGTTTTCTCTCATATACACCATTACTTTTCCACACAAATGGAAAAAAAAAAATCCCATGTTCAGCAGAATGAATTCCACTAACTACTCACAAAGCCCCACGCCACCCTCCACGACCCCACCTCCCACAAGGGAAGCTGAACTCTAGAGCATGCAGGGACGCTTGACTGACAACTAATACCAGAGGGAAATGCTCTCCCCAGATAATTTGGCCACATGAGGTGGTTTTGTTTTGAATTGACTTCAATGCCTTCGTGCAGGGCACTATCTCTTCCCTACTGTATAGCCCAGCTGCTTCACATTTTCTAGACATTTGAGTTTTTTCAACCCACTTCTACCCTGACTGACCCACTGTCTGAGGAAGTAGTAAGTAGGCCTTTGAGGAAGGCTCTGTTTCATTTCTAGAAGATATTCAGAGTCAAAGCTTTTGCCTCAGCAATTTCTGGTGAAGCTGAATTTTATTTGATCTTCAGTAAGCATGGGGCTCTAGGGAACATTGACATTTGTGTCCTGGCTGTGTATTGTGGATAGGACAGCAAAGCAGCTTGTTCTTGTGGAATAGCTTTTTAAAATTTTTTTAAAAGGAAAAGTGCAGGCGGGCAGGAAGAGAGAGAAGGAAGAGGCATTTTTATTTTATTAGTTGTTTATCTTGATTGTTCCCCCTCAGTGCTGGGACACAAACCCCAAGTCTTGAGATATATGGGCACTGTGCCAGTCAGAGGCAGGTGCTTAACCACCCCTCCACTACAGCACACTCAGAATAGCTCTTCATGGTCACTCTCTGACCTATCTCAAGGGGAAAGTTTACATGACCCTAAATCTCTTGTAGTAAGAACAAAAGGAGGTTGCCTTCTTTCTGGAAGCTTCCTGGAAGCTATGCCTTCTCACAGAATGCTACGTGAGTACATTCACTTCTATGGTTTAGTGGAGAGATGATTACGTGAATGCAAAGAATATCACCCAGAGCTAAGAGATAAAAGGAAACTGATTAATATATCAATAGGACTAAGTTTCAATTTCTTTGGAAAAAAGCAGAGGCTGCTACACCAGACCCACAATGTTGTGCTAATCTGCTGGGCAAAGACTGACAGAGGGAAGTAAGTAGGAAAGCTTCAGTGACCTGGAAGCATAAAGGAGCCTCACATATTCGGCGGCCATTTTTCCTCTCCAAGACCAGTGTGTAATTTGGAGCAGCGAGGGTCACAGCTTGAAGTCGTTTCGATAGTGTATCCAAAGAGTGCTTTAAACACTCTCTGGAATTATCCTTTGATAAGCTGATAGCCTCTGCTGAGTAAATTGGATTCCACCCCTCAGGCTAGGTTTCCCTGAAAGTCTTCAGAGTTTCTTAGGTGGGAATCCAACCCCCCGTCAATTTTGGCTAGCTTGGTGACAGGATATATTTTTATTTTTAAATTATTTTCTAAGACAAGAATATTCCGGAAGACAATGTCTTAGCATGTTTTGCAACAGTTTGTTTAAATGGTGGGGGATGTTTTATATTTTTGTATGTATGTGTATACACATCCATAGATAGGTATATTGACTGTGAGTCTATCTTTGGGAGAAAGCAGTAATTCTCATTCTCATAGCTTCAAATACTATCCAGAAGCTGATGGCTTTCCTATTCTTCTACAGCCCAGCCCTCTCCTCCACACTCCAGATCAGTACATCCAACAGCCTATTTTGAGTCTCCACTTTGATAACCAATAGGAATCTCACCTTTATCAAACTCATAGTGAACTTCTTACAAATGTTTTGCCTCCAACCAGTAATAACTAGCACAGTGAATGGTATCTCCCTCCACTTTGTTTATGTCTTATCATCTATCATCCATCACATTCTCCCCTCCCTTGCCTCCTACATTCAGTCAATTTTGGCTCTTAAATTTCATTGCCAGCCACCTTTCCATTTCCATGTTCCCAGTCCTTTTCTAGGCCTTAAATTTAAGTTCCAGCCCCCCAACATACATCATTACTCAACTTCTGCACAGCAATTAAAGGGATATTTTATTTATTTTACTTAGCAAGGGGAGAGTTGAAAGGGGAGGAGGAAGAAAAGGTGACGAGGACCCTTCCTTCCTTCCTTCCTTCCTTCCTTCCTTCCTTCCTTCCTTCCTTCTTTCCTTCCTTCCTTCCTTCCTTCTTCCCTCCCTCCCTCCCACCTAGCTGCGATCCTGCTGGCTTTAAGCTCTGAGCCACCAGGGTGCACCCTAAAGAATTTTTTTAAAGACTGCAAATCTGTGTATGTCCATCTCCTGCTCACAGTCCTTCATCGTTGAGTATGCCTAGGGTACAACCCCAATTCCTCATTAAGCCACTTCTAAGACCGTGCATGGTCCAGTCCCTTTCTGTCTGTGATTCCCTCTCATGCTGTGCTCCTGTCACAGCAATAACCCTGTCTCACTGTTGCTGGCGCTCATAGAGCTTCTTCCAGTCTCTTCCTTCTGCCTGAAGCTTCATGCTTTGACTAGCATCCTGTTCATCCTTCAGACTCAGCTCTGGTGCTGTCCCTTCTTCAGGGCAGTCTTCCCCAAAACCCTTACCCTCTCAGACTCGGTAGAGTCTGTTTTTAATAAACTCTTAAGTCTCTCCTACTTTTCCGTAGGAATGCTTCTTGAGGACTAGATCTTTCTCTCTAATAACTAGAACTGAACTAGCACAGAATTAGCACTTCGAAGATACTTTTTTCAATGAATAAATTGCTAAATTGTATGTTGGTGCCCCCTAGTGGCCAAGTGGTTTAAACCAGGCACAGTCCCCACACATCCCCGGGCCCCGAGGGTTCAAGTCCTAGGGCGTGCGTGGGGTGGCTGGAAACAACCAAGATGAACAACTGAATAAAGTAAATAAACATGTTCCTCCTTCTCTCTCTTCCTGATTGCCTATTGCCTTAATTCCTGTCTGTACCTTTCCCTTTAAAAAAGTATGTTATAAAGGCAAAGAATACAGTAATTAATTTTAAGAAAAGAGGGAAGACATTGCGCAGATATGAAATTGATTGTTTCAGCTGATTCATATAACTCCAAGTAAATTCTCAGATATCTTCTTGCTTTACCTATGGACTCACAGTTGCTGCGTTTTTGTGCATATGGTGTCCAGGCACAAATCCAAAGTCTATTAGCATAAATTTTCTTTTGTGTCCGTCTTAAAGAATGTACTCTTCTTAAGTGGAAAATATTGCTTTTATAGCCACTTACTACTGGGAATAAACCTGATCAAGTTTCTTAATTCCTATGACCTCTCGCTTCTTTATCAACAATAGATGTTTACCCTGCAACCTTGTTGTGAGTGTTATAAATGAACTGTTGGGCACACAGCAGGTGTCCAATAAACTCTAGAAGACCATCGCCGCTCTTATTTTAGGAGCCTGTTTCTACTCTCATAGCAAGACTGTCTCGATGATGAGAAACAAGTAGTCTTGCTTTCCTTTGTATACAACCAAGAAGGGAGACACTGAATACAAGGCAAATGTTTTACTCGACATCTGACTGTGAATCCATCGTGAGCTGTCCAGCACTTGATATTTCATGCTAAAATGCCTAAGAAACTCTGGTCTGATTTAGGCAAAAGCTGGTCCAAAGACCTTCAGCCTGAGGCACAGGGTAAGCCAACCTAGGCAATGGTTTTAGTTTCTCTAATTCATTCACTTAGCAAACATTCACTGACCCTCACTTAAATGTGTCTGCCGGGCATTTTCTTAGACTTTAGTGATAGTAGTAAATAAGACAATCCCTACCTTCAGGGAGCTTACAGTCTAATGGATGGAGGCAAAGAGTATTGTAAGCCATGTACAGTGGATTCCTGGTGGTCAGTGGAAGCTGTTGCATAGCATATGGCTTCTTTTATATCCTTGACTTCACACATACTATTCTTCCTGAACATTTCCCCCATTCATTTTACCTGGCTAACTCCTGCTCTAAGACGAACTTCAGACTGCCTAGGCCATCAAGAATAAGCATATCTGAAAAGCCACCAAAGATCTGAAGGATGTGTTGCAAAGTAGCCAGTGAGATCAGAGAGACGTTAAAGAGAATTAGGAGGTTAGCCGGCAACCGTATGGAGTAAAACACTCAAATTATAAGGCCCTGAACCCAAATAACGCAGGGTATTTATAAAAACCAGGACGTGAATGAGCCTTAAGGAACTGGTTTGTACAATGCAATGGGAACAAATGGCCTGCATATAACTTAGATTTTTTTTTCTTTCTCTGGGTGTCCCAGGGTACCTGCATAAGCCGTTTACAAAAAAAAGAGATCACACCCTAAAGTAGAGGTTGGTTTGCATAAGTAGAGGTCACACCCTAAATGTCTTAAGCTACTTTGACATTTAACTTCTTCCTAGATCTCAGCAGATTCACAGAAACCCCTCCAGCCAAGGTCTTACTGGGAGGGTCTAAAGTTTCTGTTTCACTGCCAGAGGATTAGAGGATTATCTAGAAAATTGGGGACCCCAGGACTTTGTGGCTTTTCAGAGTAACCCAGCAAAAATGAGGTTTCTCTAGTTTCTTGTTTCAGGTGTCACTTTTCAGAAGCAGTGTGAACCATTCTATCCTTACAATGGTGGAGTTGGTAGCTGTGCCCAGGCGAACAGCAGGGCAGGACACAGGATTCATGGCCCCAAAGAGTGCTAAATTTTTATTGCACATACTTGAAAATGTAGAGTGATGCTAAATTCAGGGATTTAGAAGTGGAGTCTCTGGGTGCCCCCTGGTGGGCTAGAGGTTTAAACCAAGAACAATCCACATAAATCCCAAGGTTCCTGGTTCAAGATCTGGGACTGGGAAAGAACCAGTGATGAGCAACTGAATAAAATATATTGGATACTTCCTCCTCCTCTCTCTTCCTGCCTGCCTGCTCATCTTCATTCCTGCTGTACCTTGCCTTTTAAAAACTGTAAGAAATTTTTTTTAAAAAGTACGATCTCTGGTAACTGAGCACATCCAAGTAAACAAAGATCCTAAGATGTGTAAAACTTGTAGAGCTCATATTACATTGGTGTTCCCTGCCCTGCCACATCGAAATAATTATTACTGGAAGAAAGCAGATTGATCCTTAACCAGAAATGGAGATTACACTGAAGAAAAAGATACTTCAGAAGAAACAAAAACTGTTACTCAGGAGTAAATTTAGTGGAAGATAAATGCAAATAAAAGTAAAGGCAGAGAAAATAATAATCCCTATAGAGCTCACCTCCTCTTGAAGTATCCTCAGATCAGGACTGTGTGTTCCTGTTATATCTAATGCTTCTAGAATCCTGATGCTTCCATGGTAATTTTTAAAAATGTTTTATTGAAATAACATTGGTTTATAGCATTATAGAGGTTTCAGGTGTGCAGTCTAATAAATCAACATCTGTAAATACTACATTATGTTTGCCACCAAAAGTCTAGTTTCTGTCTATCCTTCACCATACAATTGACCCCCTTACCTGATTTATCCACCCTACTTTCCTCTTCCTTTCTAGTAACCACTATTTTGTTCTTATAAGAGTTTTGTTTCTTAATCTTTCACATATGAAAGACATTCCCTGCTCATAGTTGGGAAGAATCCACATCATTAAAATGGTCATCTTACCTAAAGCAACATACAGATTTAATGCAATCCCCATTAAGATCCCATGGGTTTATTTCCAGGAAACAGAACCAAAAAAAAAAAAAAATCATATGGAACAACAAAAGACCTTGAATAGCCAAAGCAATTATGAGAAAAAGAATGAATCTGGAGGGATTACACTTTCAGACATTGAGCTATATTACAAAGTAATGGTAATCAAAACAGTGTGGTATTGGGATAATAACAGAGGCACAGGTCAGTAGAATAGAACTGAATCACCAGCAAATAAACCACTCACTTACAGTTAACGTATGACAAAGGAGCCAAAAGTATTTGATGGATAAAGGAAATGCCTTTCAATTAATAGTGTTGTGATAACTGGACAGCTGCATGCAAAAGAATGAATCCATACCACTCTCTAACAACGTTCCCCAAAATTAGCTCAAAATGGCCTAAACACTTGGACATAAGACCAGAAACCATAAAATTCTTGGAAGGCAACACAGGAAATACATTCCATGACATCTGTCTTAGAGAGGCCTGTTGGGGACTCAACTCCAGCTTCAACAGAAATAAAAAAGAAAGATAAACAATTGGGACTACATCAAGAGTTTTGTTCACTAGCTTTATTTCTAGTTTCTTCCACATATTATTTACTATTTCATTTGTCTTCCTCCATCTGACTTATTTCACTCGCATAATACCTTCTAGAATATTCATGTGTTCATAAATGATAGCATTTCATCTTTTTTATTGTAGAATTATATTTGAATGTGTATAAGTGCCAATCATTTGTCACAGGCATTCAGATTGTTTCCAGCTCTTGGCTCTTGTGAATAATGCTGCAATGAACAGGGGGTACATCTAGGTCTTCAAGTTTGTGTTTTGTATTTTGAGAATAAATATCCAGAAGAGGAAGAACTAGATCCTAGGGAATTTCTATTAATTTTTGGGGGACTCTCCATACCTTTTTCTATAATAGCTGCACAAATTTATACTCCCACCAACCATGCACAAGTGTCCCCTTCTCTCCACGTCCCCTACAACACTTGCATCACAGGTGTTGTTTTGGTTTGCATTTCCCTGTAAGAGTTGAGGACCACCTTTTCATGCACCTGTTGGCCATCTGTATATTGTCTTTGGAGAAATGTCTACTCAGATCCTCTGCCCATTTTTTAATCTTTTTTTTTTTTTTGGCTGATGTTGAATATGAGGTTTTTAGAAAAAAATAAATTTTGGATATGAACCAATTTTTGGATATATGCTGTGCAAATATCTTCTCCCACTCAGTAGGCTGCCTATTTGTCTTGTTGACCACAGTTCTTTGTAATGTACTACTTCTCTGCCCAATACGCTAGTTTTTTCCTCAAATACAAGGTGTTTCACTTAACTAGATATAACCCACCTATGGGTTAGCTCTCACTATCTTTAAGCTTCCTAGATTTCAGGAATCACTCTTGTCTTTATTTCTTTATTATTATTCATTATTTTGTTTTTACACATTGAAATAAACTCGCATCTAATGGTTCCCCATTCCTCAAATAGATGTCAGCACACCCTGCCCTCCACCATGTCACCAAGTGTTCCTCACCATTGTCCAGTAGAGTTGGCCACCATTTTTCCCCCTTCTTCCTGTTCCATTCCCTATTGGTGACCTCAGTTTTGTTGCAAGTGTCCAAGGCTTGGTTATGTTCCATCTGTTCCTTTGTTTTGTCTATTCCCATTCCACCTGTAAGTGAGGTCATCTCATATTTCTCTTCTTTTGACTTATTTCACTTACATAATCCCCTCTAGTTCCATCCATGTTGATTCAAATGGCAGGGTTTCATCTCGTCTCAGGGCTGTGTAGTGCTCCATTGTGTATATGCACCACATCTTCTTGATCCATTCATCCGATGGTGGGCACTTACGTAGTTTCCAGTTCTTAGCTATTGTGACTAGGGCTGCAGTAAACATGGGGGTGCATGCATCTCTGCAGATGCATGCCTTTGTATCTTTTGGGTTCACTCTTGCCTTTAAAAATCCCAAGAGCAACAACTCAGACCCCATGAAATCCCTAGTCACTGCCCAGTCCCTGTAGGTCACTTTGTCACTGCCTCTATTCTCCTGAGTGTGAGCCTGTGACCCTCTTCTGATGGCCCCAAATACAGATAAGAGCAAGACATAGTATGAAATAAAACTATTGACGATTTCAGATAACAGAAGGGAGTTTAGTGCAAAAAGGGTAAATTTTAAAATAAAATAATGTCTCTTCATGATTTCATTCAACACATTTTAAAACATCTTTGCAAAAGCTCTCTTCAAGACCTTAGGAATATAAACAGGCACAGGAAAAATTCCTACTTTTAGCTGCTCGCATGCTTGAGAGGGGAGAGAGAGAGGACATGAATATGATATGATTTCAGGGACCAGTAAGAGCTGTAGCAGAGAAGCTAAATCAAGCTGGTGACATGGAGGGTCATAGAAATGGGGGTGCGTTGGTGCGGGGGCGGGGGGGTCAGGAAAAAATCTTTGGTTATTCTTTTCCTTCAACCAGGATTTGAGAGCCGTTTTGTAATAGTACTCAAAGTAGTACTTTGAGACAGGATCATTAAAAAATGTGTAGGCACATAGTTAACACCCAAGGTTGGTGGGGAGCAGGAGCACATGGTGGAGAAGATGGGGTAGGCGGTGGTGTCCTCACTCCAGCTGCTGCTCAGATTGGTCATAAGGAAGGTATGGGTACTGCTTGTTAATGAGGTGGCGCTCAGGTCCTCTTACAGCTGGATCCCGCATGTCTGAATCATTCATCTTGACTCACCTTTCCTGTCAGGTATATAGAACACCCTCGAAAAAACCTGCATGGCCAGCTCCTCTCTGTATTCCCAGAGAAGTCAACTGAGCTTTCCACCCTGTCAGGAAGAGAGCTTGTTCTGATTAAGTACCATCCCCATGTGTATTACAATTCTTGTTTCAGAGAAACATGAGACAGGAACAGAAAGAAACGAGCCAGTTTGGTACTGCTCTCAATTTATGCAGAGCCTGACTTCTGGCAAATTGTAATGTTTTTGCTTATAAAAATATCTTAATTATGCCTCTGATATCTTAAAAACAATGACACAGCCAACATTTTGCAAAGTGATATGCTTCTCACTCTCAAGCCTGTAACTCACCTTTGACTGTTTTTCTTCTAATCCAGAGATATGTTTGCATTTTCAATTCTATTTTTGGCCTCTGCAAAAGAGAATGCACCTTTTTCAAAAACCCACTTTTTCATAAATGTATGCACATGTGTAAAGGATGCTTCTAAGAGTGTTTGCATTTTGATGCCCTTTTTACTTTCTTGATACTGTTCTTTGATGCCCAGAGTTTTAAAGTTTTTATGAAATCCAAAGTATCTCCCTTTTTTTTTTGTTTTGTGCTTTTGGCATTATAGCTAAAAACTTTTGCCTAAACAAGGACACAAAGAATTGTTCTTTGTTTTCTTCTGAGTATTTTATAGTTTTAGCTCTTAATTTTGGGGTATGGAGTCTAGTCAGGGTCCAGCTTCATTCTTTTTTCCTGTGGATATTCAGTTGTCCCAGCACCATCTGTTGAAGAGACTCCTTTTTCCACATTTGTTACAACAATGTTTCATATTCTTAGCACCCTTGTCCTAGCAACCTGTCAAAAATCAATGGACTATAAACGTATGGGTTTATTTAGCAACTCTTTATTTTTTTCAGATTTGTATGTCCATCCTTATGCTAGTACCGCATTATCATAGTTATTACATTTTTACAGCAAATTTTGAAATTAAGAACTCTGAGTCTTCCAAATTTGTTCTCTCTTTTTTTTTTTTTTTCATTTTTAAGAAGAAGGCAGATAGGAATGTAGGCAGATGGGCAGTGGGTGGGAAGGAAGAGAGAAGAGGAAGAGCATTTTATTTGTTTGTTCGTTTTAATGGTTCCCCCTGGTCTCTAGCCACAAACCCAGGTCTTTGGGCTGTATGTGGACTAGAGTCCAGGGATGGGTTTAACACCTGAGCCACCAGGGAACACCGACTTTGTTCTTTTTTAAGATGTTTTGTCTATTTCGGGTTCCTTGGATTTCTGTGTGAATATCAGAGTCAGGTGTCAATTTCTGCAGACAAGCCAGATGGGATTTTGCTAGCGATTGCCTTGAATCTGGAAGTCAATGTGAAGTTAACAATGTTAATAATCCATGAACATAGGCTAACTTTCCTTTTATTCAGGGATTCTTTAATTCTTTAATGTTTTACAGTTTTCAGTGTGCCAAATCTTGTACTTCTTTTAGTAAATTTATTCCTAAGCTTTTATTACTTTAAAGCTATTATGAATGAAATTATTTTCTTATTTTCATTTTTGGACAGCTCCTTGCTAGTGAATGGAAATACAGCTGTTTGCTCTATATTGATCTTTTGTCTTGTAACCTTCATGAATTTACTAGTTATATAGTTTCTAGTGAATTCCACAGGATTTTTTATATACAAGCTCATGTCACCTACAAATGTAGTTCTGCTTCATCTGATATGGATTCCTTGTATTTTCTTTCTTGTCCTATTGCCTTGCACAGAATGTCCAACAGGAGGTTGAACAGAAGTGGTGAAATCATAAACTTTAATTCCTGCCTTAGAGGGAATGCTTTCAGTCTTTCACTGAATCCATAACATTAAATATAATGTTAGCTATGGGTTTTTGTTAATGTCTTTTATCAGGTTAAGGATATTCCATTCTATTCTTATTTTGTTGAGAGTTGTCATAAAGGCGTTTGGAGTTTATCAAGAGTTTTTTTCTCTTAAGAAGATCATGTAAGCTCTTCCTTTGTTCTGTGAATATGATGTATTACATAATCAATTTTTAGATGTTAAGTCAAACTTGCATTTCTGAGCTATCACCCTCTTTGTCATGGCATATAATCTTTTCTATTGTTTTTTGTTTTGGTTTGAAGGCATTTTTCCGTATTTTTTTTAAAGGACAGGTGCAGGCAGGAATGAAGGCTAGTAGGCAGGCAGGAAGAGAGAGGAGAAAGAAGCATTTTACTTATTTTATTTGATTGTTCATATTGGTCATTTCCCAAGGTCCTGGGTCTTGACCTGGGCACCTTGCTTGGGAAATATATGGACTACACCCAGTAGACTAAACTGCTGGGCCAACAGGGCACCAATTTGATAGCACTTTTTTGAGGATTTTTACATCTGGACTCAAAAGAGATACTTATCTGAGTTTTCTGCTAGCCTAATTGAATGAATTTATTCATGTTCTCTCTCCCTTCTTCTTTTTGGAACTTTGCTTGTAAGAAACTGGCATTAATTTTTCTATAAATGTTTGGTAGAATTTATCAGTGATAATCATCTGAATCTGGGCTTTTCTGTGGGGCAAACTTTTACTCACTTACTCTTGTTATATGTCTATTAAAATTTTCTGTTTCCTCTTGACTCAGTTTCTGTAGTTCGTATATTTCTAGGAATGTATTCATCTCATCTAAGGTATTTTACTGGCATAAGTTGTTCATAGCACTGCCTTCTAACCCTTTTTATTTCTGTAAGGCTGCTGATGATATCCCTTCATTCCTGATTTCACCTTTCATTTTTTTGTTGAGCTTCTATTGTTTTTCTACCCTCTACTTAACAATTTCTGCACTAAACTTTATTCTTTCCATCCTTTCTGCTTGTTTTGGGTTTAATTTGTTCTTCCTTTTACTGTTTCTTAAGGTGGAAAATTAGGTCATTGACATTAGAACTTTTTTAATGAAGGCAACCATCGTTAAGTATATTATATATAATATTATATATATCATATATATTACAGTATATATTATAAAACTTTTTAATATGCTGTCATGGTAATGTTTTGACATCTTATGCATAAACAGTCATGCAAAATGTTTTTGGTCAAAGATCACCCCATTTGGGGAAAATGGTCAGTGTCTCTGATACATACACACATTATACAGTAAAATTTACTGCTGAAGGGAGTCAAGAGCTCAGGTCATTGTAACACATGTGCACATTCTGAGACCCACCACCACTCAGAAGACACAGTTCCATGCCACCCAAATCACGTTTATACTGTCCCTTCCCCGTCACACCCTCCACCAGCACCCGCCTGCTGGTCTCATCACTGTAGTTTTGCTTCTTTCAGAATGCTGTGTAAGTGAAATCACACAATAGATAACTTCGTGGTAGTGACTTTTTTTACTCAGCACAATTCCCATGAGATTCCCTCGGTCGGTTGCGTGAATCGATAGTTTGTCTTTATTGCGCAGTCAGGTGGTCCGCGGTACGGCTGCACCAGAGTTGGTTTATCTTCATTTTATTTTCTTTTGAACCCTCTGGAAGTTATACACAGTGCAACTCCAACTAAAAAGCTTCTTCACAGTGAGCGACAACATCGCCAAAACAAAAAGACAACCTACTAACTGGGAGAAGATAATTGCATTTTATATTTCTGACAAGGGCTTAATCTCTATACAAAGAACCCATAAACCCCGAGAACAGAAAAACAGACAATCCAATCAAAAAATGGGAAGAGGAATTAGATATTTTTGGGCAGAAGATATACAGATGGCCAACAGGCACCTGAAAAGATGTACCTCCTCGCTGGCTATCAGGGAGATGCGAATCAAAAAAAAAAAGACAAAACAATGAGATATCACCTTACACCTGAGAGACTGGCTATTCTCCGAAAATCTGGAAACAACAGATGCTGGCGAGGATGTGGAGAAAAGAGAACACTTTTACGCTGTTGGTGGTAGTGCAAATTCGTGCAACCCACGGAAAACACTATAGAGATACCTTAAAAAGTTGAAGATGGAAAATCCACCACACTTCTGGGTATTTACCCGAAAGATACAAGAACACCTATTTGCAGAGATGCATGCACCCCCATGTTTATCGTGGCCCTATTCGCAATAGCTACCAACTGGAAACTGCCTAATGCCCAACATCAGATGAATGGATCAAGGAGATGCGGTCCATATACACAATGGAACACTACACAGCCCTTGGAACAAATAAAAATTCTGTCCTTTGAATCAGCTTGGAGGGATCTAGAGGAAATGATGCTAAGTGAAATAAGCCAAAAGAAGAAAGAAAGATGGATACCAGATACTCTCATTCATGGGTGGAATTGAATAGACAAAACAAAGGAACAGACGAAACAACACCAACCCTTGAACACTTGCAGTGAGCTGAGGTTTCCAACAGGGAAAGGGATGGTGGGGAGGGGAGGAGCAAGGCGTGGGCAGAGCCCACTGGACAATGGTGAAGGACAATTGGTGATGTGGTGGAGGGCAGTGATAGTATCTGAGGAATGGGGAACTTATACAGTTTATTTTAATGTGTAAAGCAAAGTTATTGCAATAAAATACTGAAAGTCAAAAAGGGGATAATTCAAAGAAAGTCACTGAAAATACCTGTTTATAACACTCCTAGGAATTTCCCTTCTTAGTACTTAAGCCTGGTTCGCTCCCTAACTTGAGCAACATCGCCGTCTGCTGGTAGAAAGGATAAGTGCGCCTGCAAACCTGGATCCGCTACTTTTTCGTTCTCTGATAAAGCGATGGTGGATAAAACCAGTAGGAAAGAATTAACAAATTTGTGCCTTAAGAGCTTTCCTTGGAAGTCCAATAGTCAAACCTGAATCTATTCCTTTATCATTACCTTGTGATCCTAAAGACCTAACGATTTACTGCTCTATTCCTGACTGCATTTTTATTGTCTGCCCAATCATAACTTTTATGTGTCATTGCTTTGTTTTTTATGTGTTGGTTTTGTTTTGTTTCCCCCCAGCCCTGGGTCTTGAACCGGGGTTCATGGTTCACATAGCCTTCACCTGAGCCTCCTGGGCCACAGAGGGGCCAACGATGGCCTTTAAATGATAGGGTATCTCACTTTGTTAAAATGTCTGAGAGTTTAAACCCAGGAATTATGTTTTGAACTGTTTTTACTGATTTTAAAAGCACTTTGGAACTCTAAATTTAAATATTAAAAGCTTCAATTCTTTTATGGACTTCACTTTTTTCCTACCACCTGTGCTTTTGTTTGAACGCAAGTTTTGCCACTGATAAAAAAGACAATCAGAAGAGCAAGTCTGTTGGTTTTGATAATTTCTGTGTTTATATTACTGTATGCTTTTTATGATAATAGATTCACAGCTCAGTCAATGTGTATTTCCCACCACCCCACCATCATTTCTGTTCTGTCAACCCTCTGTCCCCTCCTCCCTCCCCACTGCTCTACTCATAACCACTGTTTTACATCCTTCCAGTTAAATCTATTTATTTATTTAGCACTTTATTTTATTTAGTTGTTCATCTTGGTTTTTCCTCCCGTCCCCGGAACATGAACCTGGGTCCTTGGGATGTGTGTGGACTGTGCCAGCTGAAGGCAACTGACCCAACTGCTACTCCACTAGGGAGCGCCCAAATCTATCTTAAATGCAGGTCTTTTATCTACATTCCTCCCCTTTGTGACATATTATTCAGCACAGACTTTATAATAACAATGAGAGAAATACAAATTATAATAAGTTTTGTAATGTTGGAAGTCCAATAAAGTCTTTGTCATGAAGTCGCTTTGCTTATTTAGTTGGACCAAGGTGTGTTGAATGTGGCAGGTTAGCTTGGGGATTTCTGTGTGAGTTTTCTCAGATGAAAGTTTTTTTCAGCTCACAAATTTGGAATTTTAAAAATGCTTCTAAATTGAAAATTCATGTACCAAGTAAGTCATCATAATGGAAATAAAGAAATAATTTAAGGGCATGCCCTGTGGCTCAGGTGGCTGAGACACTGGTGTGTGCAGACCACATAAAGCCCAAGGACCCCAGTTTGCAACCCGGGGCTGGAGCGAAAAACCAGAATAATGACTAGCTAAAAGAGGCTTCTTCTGTCTCTTCCTTTCCTTCCTCTATTAAAAAAAAAAAAAAAAAAGGAAAAGAAAAACATTTTTTTTTTAAGAAAGGGAGAGAAGAAAGCATCATTATTTAAGAAAGGAAGGAAGGAAGAGTAAGAAGCACCTTTATTATTTGGTTTACTTATTTGCTTATTTATTTCAGTTGTTACCCTTTGGCCCCAGGTCTCAAACCCTACTCCTTGGATTTTACATGATCCACACTCCAGCTGCTGGCTCAGTGACTGAACATGCCAAAAGAAAATAATTTAAGACAGAATTTAGATGAAAATATACATCAACATCTGTGGATATAGTTTGAAGCAATACTTAGGGAAGTATAAGCAAAAAGTAAGCTCAGAAAATTCATAAGCTACATAAGAGAGGGAAGGGAATGACAAGTGGAAGAAAGGAAAAAGAAAGAACAAGGAAATGAGAGAAGAAAAAGCAGAAGCAGATCATCAAAAGAACCAAATGTTGGTTCTTTGAAAAGACACATAAAATTGACAAATTTGGGGGCAAAACTAATCGAAGGAGAAAAAAGAGAAGGCAAGGTTTCCTTTGGTTATCACTGAAATTCATTGATGGAAATTTATTAATGGGCAAACTATTATTATGTCACAGAATCAGAGCCTAGCCATTCTCCCCCAAATGACTTGTAGATTCAATACGATACCAGTCCACATCCTTAATAGAGTTTTTGGTGAGAGTTGGCAAACTCTTAAAATTTATATGTAAATGCAGATAGGCAAGACTGTACAAGACTAAGAAAAAGAATAAAGAAGGAATACTTGCTCTACTGGACAAAGAGATAATATCTACAATAAAAAATAGTGTGGTGATGCGTCCTGGTGGCCTAGAGGATAAGGCCACTGAATGCCGTCCACATACATACAAGCACCCAGGTTCAAGACCCAGGGCCAGCAGAGTAACCACGATCAACAACTAAATAAAATAAATAAATGCTTCCTTCTCCTCTCTCTTTTTGCCTGCACCTTTCCTTTAAAAAAAAAAGAAAAGAAAAATGACTTTCGTATTTGTTTTTATAAATTTAGATGATCTCAATTGAAAAATACTTTTTCCCTAGCGCTAGATTAGCTGATCTAGTTAATATAGAAAGCTAAACAAGAATAACTAATCTTTTTTTAAACTCAAAATTAGTAGTTATAGCAAACTAGACTTCCCATATATTAAACACATTATAAAGTCTCTAGAATGTATGGTACTGGTGCATAAAAAAGAATTATGGAATAAAATAGGAAGCCCAAAGACAAATGAATATGCATAGGCAAATTTAGGGTTGGATAAAAATGGCATATTATATCAATGGAGAAAAATAAGCATTTTAATAAATGTATAATTATTTGGAAAAAGATAAAATTGGATCTATGCTTCATTCAATATACCAGAGCTTTAAATGTAAAAAAAGGAAAAAAACAATCCTTGGATAACTATAAAGTTGATAAGGGGAAATTTCTCTGTGCTTTTTATTCTCTTATCAACTTAATCTGGGAACTGCGTTTCCCAGAATCCCTTTCCCCACGTGGCCAGAAGAGGACCTCAAGTGTAATATGGGAGATGGACGTGAAGCAGTAGCTAATATAATTCTGAAGGTCATCGTGGTTACCTGGTTCCCTAAACATCAGAGCTCCTGCTTTGGGAAAGTGAAATCCTCAGTGTCATTTGACTGAGGGTGCAGTTTCAATGTACCCGCAAAAAGGAAGTCAAGTCACAGATATATTACTTGCAGACACCAGAATGAGGGACAGGGCCATCGTCTGTTTCAGGCCACCAGTGTGCAGGAGAGAGAGCCCAGCAGCAAGCACCTAAGTCACGTGTTGTTTAACAACGTTTTTGGCCAATGAAAGGCCACACATATGGCGGTGGTCCTGAGGCGACCCCATACAGCCTAGGTTTGCAGTGGGCTGTACCATCTAGGTTCGTGTAATTACATCTATGATCTTCACAGAATCACCTGACACAATTCTCAGAACAGAACCCTGTCCTCAAGTGGCACCTGACTATACTTAGGTGGTTGAAATGGATGTCACTAACTTTTGATGGGCTCGATTTGAAGTGTTATTTCAAAAGTTGCCCCTGGGGAAAAGGGAACCCTTTGACGCTGTTGATGGGAGTGTACATTGGTGAACCATTACGGAAATTCCTTTAAGAAGCTGAGAAAATCCTGTCATCCCACTTCTGAGTACTTACCCAAAAACACAACTTCGCAGACACACATGCATGCCTGTGTTTATGGTAGCCAAGTACTGGAAACTACCTGTGTGTCCATTGTCCAACGAACGGATAAGAAGATGTGATCTATAAATACAATGGAAGTCAACACAGCCCTAAAAATGATGAAATGCTGTCATTTGTGACAACATGGACAGATGATGCTAAGTGAGATAAGTCAGAGGGAGAAAGACAAACACTGAATGATCTCACTCATCTGTGGAATATAAAGAAACAAAGCCAACAAACAAAACAAACACCCATCTTTGGACATTGACAGCAGAACTGAGGTTACCAGCAGGGACGAGGGTAGGCGGCGGGTCCAATGGGCAGTGGCGGAGGACTTTTGGTAACTTGGTAGCTGCTGTGGCATGTAGTCGTTTAATTGACCAATGATGAACCTACACATATATTATTGTGTAAATCAAAGTTACCTCAATAAATATTTTAAAAAGTGCCTCAGGAGAAGCAAATGGGAACTTGTGGTGGGGATCCTAAGCGTGGGTCTTTAAATGTTGAGACCCAGCCAGGGGCAACAACCAAGATGAATAACTAAATAAAATAAATACATGCTGCTTCCTCTTCTTCTCTCCTCCTACCGGAGAAGAAAGGAAGAAAGGATGGAAGGAAGGAGGGAGGGAGGGAGAAGGAAGGGGAAGGGAAGGGCAGGGGATGGAAGGAGGGAGGGAAGGGAGGAAAGGAAGAAGGGAGGAAGGAAGGAAGGAAGGGAGGGAGGAAGGAAAGAAGGGGAAGGAGGGAGGAAGGAAGGAAGGGAGGGAGGGAGGAAGGGAGGGAGGGAGGGAGGAAGGAACGGAGGGAGGAAGGAAGGAAGGGAGGGAGGGAGGAAAGAAGAGGAGGGAGGGAGGAAGGAAAGAAGGAAGGAAGGGAGGGAGGGAAGAAGGGAGGGAGGAAGGGAGGGAGGGAGGAAGGAAGGAAGGAAGGAAGGAAAGAAGGAAGGAAGGAAGGAAGGAAAAACTACACATGCCATAGTGACATGTCTTGTGAAGGCCTATTCTAGACATCTTGAGGAGGCCTGTCCTTCAAGATCTAAGAGATATATCCATCAAAAGCAATGCGTGGACTTTAGGTGGATCCTAATCCAACTAATCGTCAAACATATTCTTGAGAAAAATCAGGAAAATGTGACTAAGGATTGGGTATTAGAAGATGCTAAGGTATGATAATGGTGCTGTCCTTTCGTTTAAAAAAAATTACCCTTTAAAGATACAGCCAACAATATTTATGGATAAAATAGTATAATGCAGTTTGCCCTGGTGGAAAAAGTTTGGTGAGACACCTCCAAAGGAGCACTGTCCACATACATCCCCAGGATTTGGGTTTGCAGCCTGGGTCTGCGGAGGGCCAACCAGTGTGAACAACTCAGTAAAAGTAAAATAGAATGTTTCTTCCTCTCTCTTCCTACCTGCCTGCTAGCCTTCATTCCTGCCTGCACTTTTCCTTTCAAAAAAAATAATACAATGTCTACAATTTGACTTAAAATAATGCAGCGCTGAGTAGAGGCAGGTGGATAGAGATGAAACAAGATCGATTGGTCATGATGTGCTCACTGTCCCTGGCTGGTGGGTCCTAGGGGTTAGTTGTTCTTTTCATTCTGCATTTAGGTATGTGTGAACTTCTCCATGGGAAGGAGTGGGGAAGGCAGGGAGGGTCCCTGGGACAGTCCCATGCCTGTGGGGAAGTGCTCCGGCCAGAGCAGGGCCCAGGTCGGGGTGGGATATGGCACGTCCTCCTGCAGATGATGTCACTGCCAGTGTGAGCTTCAGAAGATGGTCCAACACCTATGCCTCTTTCACTGTTCCTTTGGGAGGCCACACTTGCCCAAAGGGCTGCTGTATTTGGACTGCAGTGTCTGAGCAGGCTCAGGCATCGGACCCTCTTAGGATTCTGCATGATTCCTTGTCTATCTCAGTCCCAGGAGACCATGCACCAGGGGTGGGGCCAAGTCCCCTGTTCTGCTTCCTGAAAGACCACAGAGGTTCCGCTTGAAACACACCAGTTGTTTCATTCCACCCCTTCTGGCACAGCCTGACAGCCCTGGAGAAGGGGCTCAGATCTAAGAACAAGAACAACAGAAAAGCCTTCCCAGTGTGCTCTGGCAGAGTAGTGGTTGGGTCAACTGCCTCTGGCCAAAGCGCAGTCCACATACATCCTGAGAGCCTGGGCTAGGAAGAACAACCAAGATGTACGACTCAGTACAAACCAATAAAACGCTTCTTCCTTCACTCTCTTCCTGCCTGCCTTCATTCCTACCTGCATCTTTCTTAAAAAAAAAAATAGGGGGTCTTCCCTTCAACCCCAGGCTTTTTCCCTCCTCCTGGGACTGGGAAAGATGCGGTGACTGGGTGGGCATAATCCTTTCCCTGGTAATTCCTATTTCTCTCCATTCTATCTCCCGCAACCAAACATAGACAGATTTCTGGCTGTAGAAGTGAGATGATGAGTTACCTGAACTCCCCGCTTCAGATGAGGTATCTCAGCTCCCAGAGACGCCAGCGCCAGCTCTTGCGACCGGAGCCATGCCTTCCCCCACGAGAGCTCCTCACTATTTGCCACGCTGACTGCCCCCTTGTGGTCATTCGCTTCCCACAGACATGCCCGCAGTACCGATTTCCCACCAGCCCACAGCCTCCTGGGTGAGCCCCCCTAAACCTTGCACTGGGCCCCTGTTCACAGAGGGGGAGACATTTGGCTCAGCAGTGAGGAAACATCCTTTTGTCTTTTGGAAGGCTTTTAATTACTTGTTCTAATTTCATTGCTTATAATCAGTAGTTTTATCATTTCTTCCTGTTTAAATCTTGGGAGACTATCATTCTAAAAATTTGTCCATTTCTGTAAAATGTCCAATTTATTGGCACATAAATATTGTAATAGTTTTTTTTTTTTTATAGCCCTTTGTATGTCCCTTGTTGTAACTTCTCCAAACTTTAAATTTCTGATTCTATTTATTAAAGTTTTATTTTCTTTCCTTTTTTTTTCCTCCACCCCACAGCCACTGCCTGAGTCACAGGGCCATACTTCTCTTTTTTTTTCTTTTCCTTTTTTTTTTTTAAAGGAAAGGTTCAGGCAGGAATGACGGCAAGTAGGCAAACACACAGGAAGGAGAGGAAGGAACGTTTATTTTTAGTGAATTAGTTAGTTGTTCATCTTAGTTGTTGGCCCTGGCCCTGGGTCTTGAACTAGGAACCTTGGGATGTATCTGGACTCTGTCCAGTGAGTCTTACCTGCTAGGCCACCAGGGAGCACCTTTTTTTCCTTTTTTTAAGGAAAGGTGCTGGCAGCAATGAAGGTGAGTATGCAGGCAGACAGAGAGATGAGGAAGAAGCATTTTCTTTTCATTTTTTCGTTTAGTTGTTCACACTGGTTGTTTGCTCCTGACCCTGGGACTTGACCCCAGGGGTATGTGGCCTACATACACTCTTTCAGAGGCGATTGACCTAACCACTACTCCACCAGGGTATAGCTCCTTTTTTTTCTTTAATGAAACTAAAGGTTTGTCATTTTGTTTATCTTTTCGGAGAAACAGTGTTTAGGTTGATCACCTCTGAAGGAGCATAGACCACATACTCTTGGGTTTGAGTCCAGGGGGAAACAACCAGCGTGAACAACTAAAGAAAATAAAACAAAGTAAAGATGCTTCCTCCTCCTCTCTCTTCCTGCCTGCCTGCCTACCTGCTCACCTTCATTCCTGCCTGTGCCTTTCCTTTAAAAAAAAAAAATGTAAATTGCATTGTTTGGGGGGAAGTGTTCTATGTCTTTAAACCCATCTAGTCTAATCCATTCATTAAGCATTGCTATTTCCTTGTTAATTCTTTGTTTGATTTCAGTCCGAATCTTTAGGACCATGCTTTTAAACCTTCTTCAGGAAGATCTCTGATTTCTGATAGATCAGTATTTTTCCCAGAGGCTTTGCTTTGATCCATCATTTGAGATGCATTTCCCTATTCCCTCAAGTTCTTTCTCAGTGGCTGTGGGGCGATGACATGAGATGCTGCCTTTCTGCTGCTCTGGAAGCTTAACCTTTGCTCCCGGCAGGTTGGCTAGGGTACTATCAGCATGAAGTGGCAGCCCAAGATCCCAGGTGACAGAGCCGCAGAGATCCCGGAGGTTGCTAGTCAGGAGTGCCAGCAGCTCATACCTCTGCTTGAAAGTCAGGAAACATCCATATCCACCAAGACAGGCTCTGCTATGGGAACTTTATCAGGAGCTTCCACTGAGGCTGTCCCCCAGCTATCATTTGACTGTGAAATGCGTAAGTTGAATGAGATGTTTCCCCTTTCCCCCTCTTCTCCAAACCCTTCAGCCAGAGCAATGCAACTCAAGCCCCGTAGGGTTGGCCTGTAGTCAAGCACATTCCCAGTAACAGCTGAGGCCAGAGGAGTCATCTCTCAAAGACTGTGGGAGCCAGTTGAAATGAGGTGCCTCCCTGCAGACTGTTAGACTGGCTCAGAAAGACGGGACAGCGGGCAGGGCATGCCCAGCCGCCAAGCCCGGGAAAAAGGTGGATGACGTCAGAATAAGGGATGCGACCCCCACACCTGGATTCACAGGGCCAATCCCCAATCATGACATGGGAAGCCCGCGAAATTCCTCTGCTTAAAGAGCCGGTCCCCCTTTGTTCTGCGCGTGACTTCCCCAGGCCCGTTTTGCGGACTTGGGAGTTTCGCCCGGGAGCGCAAAGTCCAATAAAGCCCCGACTATTCTGCTTTCTGTCTGATTGAAATTTTCTCCTCGCGGAGCCCAGAAAAACCTTAGACAGACCTCTCACCCTCTCTCAGGAGGTGCTATGATCACCAGTGGATTGCAATCCAGGTCTGCTTCTCACTGGTTCATTGCCAGAGCCCTTCCTGGAGGCATAAGTTCAAGCCCCCAACCTGGGCTTGGGGACTTCAGGATCCATCCCACAAACAGCAGACACCATGGGTGTCCACTTAACAGAACTTGCCCTGTGTGCTATTTTCCACCCCTGGATGTGTCCACTTCCCTCTCTGGTGCAGTTTCCAGGTGGCGTGGCAGCTCACGTGGGAGTGAGCTCTTCAGTCTTCAGGAAGAAGTTCCACGTTGAAGTCCCAGCCAGCCCAGTCGGCAGAATTCCAGTAGGATTCCCAGTGAGACAGTCTTGGCTTTTCCTACCCTTTGCCATTTTCTGTCTCTTGTGGAGCTGCTGGTTCTGCAATCCTCCTGTCTTTTTGTGGGACAGCCATCCCCGTCCACTTGCAGTTATCTTGTGTTTGTGGGGAAGAGGGGGGCTCAGGATCTCACTCACCAGCCATCTCTGGTCAGAATCCTGGAGGCCCTGGGCTAGAAACTCCTCTTTGTGGCTTTGTCTAAAGATGACTTCCCTCTAAAATTCTGATGTTCGCAGCCATCACAGTGTCCCTGCAGCCGTGTTTTCCCCTGACTTGGAGGAAAGGTGGTCTTTTCTGTCTCATGCTACCACATCAGTCTTGGAGAGACCAGAGCCTCATGAGGGAGGCAGCATGACAGAAAGACACTCCAGCTGGAGAGGTCAGCCTCAGAATCGACAACCACACATCCATGGGAAACAGACTTGTCCCCACTGCCCCTTCCCTCAGTTCTAAAAGAGGGGCAATGCCAGCACCTGCCCATCTCAGGGAGCATTGGCATGACACACATGAAAGATATTTGGAATTTGCTGACATTACTACTTCCATGTGCAAAGAAAATGGCATCAAGTGTACCTTCTTTGCAAGTCTCTGGGTGGGCACATAGAGGGAACATGAGGGGCCGGAATAGAATATTCTCTGGATTTTCTGTGGGTTTTTTTTTTAGACCAAGATCTTCCAGCACAGCAAAGGCCAACTTCTGGGTGCTGGACTTCAAAGTCCGCCTCATGAACCCTCTGGAAAGATCCATGCAATCCCTTCAACAACCTAATGTTTTCCCCAAACAAGGAGCCAGGATCACCAGAATGCTGGAGGCAGCTTCACAGACCTGGAGAGCTTCCTGGAAAATCTCTTCATTTACTTCTGTGTTTGAACTTCTTGTGGCCACTTCATTCCTACTCTCTAGCTAATTTCAGACACTCTGAAGATAGTCTGCCCAATACCCTGTCCCACGGGCATAAATCTAACCAGCCCCCAGCCTGCAGTGCAGCTCTTTCTGCCCACGGGAGCTCTGCTCTCCTGCTCTCACTTTCTTTGGCCTCCATTTTCTCTAATGAACTCGTAAACTGTACTTTAACACTTCAAGATGTTTTTCTTGGCGCCTTCGCTGCCAAACCCCATCAACCCTGTATCAGGGGTGCCAAGAATTTAGCTCAGCAATTCAGTCTCCTCTGGTCCATTTTTTTTAAAGGTAGGTGCAGGCAGGAATCAAGGCAGGTAGATCAGGCAGGCAGGAAGAGAGAAGAAGAAGTATCTTTTATTTATTTTTATTTAGTTGCCCATCTTCCTTATGCCCCTAGTCCCAGTTAACAAACAGAGGTCCTTGGGATGTGTGTCGACTGTGGACTTGGCCAGAGGTGGCTGACTGAACCACTGCTCCGCCAGAGTGTGCCTGGTCCACTTTTCTAAGTTCCTTTCCAAGTGCAGCTTTGAATGAGGAATGGTGTAAAGGTCTCTTTTGTACCAGTCTCTTTCAGATGATTTTTCTGTCATTCGGAAATAGTTTTGTTTCCATCTTTACACATCTCTCCCACATGGTGTCTGGGTATATGTGGGGAGAAGGGGAAAGAGCTGGGGACTGAGGGTCAAAGAAAGGAGGAGTCCCCTGGGTCCAAGCTAACTCCTGCAGTGAAGGTCAACTTGGGTTGGTTTGGTTGTGAACAAAAGATTGCTTCAGGGTAACTTATGCCACCTGACCTTTGGGCTACTGCTCTGGGTCCAGCCATTTGCCTGTGACCCTGAAGTCCTCTTGCTGTTCATCTGTTCCACCCCAGATCTTGCTGGCCCATGCATCCCCTCAGCACCTCCATGACACATGTGGAAGGTTCTGGGTCTCTCCATGCCTCCCCAGGCCACGAAGAGCCAGAAACCCTGTCTCAGATTCATCTATCATCTGTGAAGAGGTTCAGAACTGGCCACCCCAGAGACTATCACTTTGTATGTGGATTATTTTGAGCTGAAGGCAATCAAGAACACGCAAGCTAAAGAAAAACTCTTACCTCTCTCTTAATTACCTAAAGAATTTAGATAAGGAACTTGGCCCTAAAACTCAGCTACTACCAGACATACCTTTGTGTCTGAATGATCTGTATGGCTGGGCGAACAGCTAATTATTAAATATCTGCAATTCTTATCTTCTTGTGAATGACCTTCTCCCCTTTGAAGTCCCAGGCCCCATCCCATTCCTTAACTCATGACGGCATATAAGTTTCTGTTCGCCCAATGGGTCCTATTGGTCCATTACCTTTATCTTTGTGCCTCCCATACATAGAAACTAAATTTGGTTTTCTCCTGTTAATCTTTCTTATGTCAATTTAATGATTAGAGTGGTTAAAAGAATCTATAATGGTAAAAGGAAATATTTTCCTCCCATATAGCTGCTTCCCTCTGCCCTTGTTTAATGAATGTTAATGTCCCCTGAAGTTTTTATGTTGAAACCATAACTCCAATGTGATGGATTCTTTCAGCAGTGTGATATTTTGATTTATTACAAGAAATGTATATCTAATCTTTGTTCCCAGTCCTGTCACAGAGCATCTAAAGCCCATGGAATTTCCTAAGTGAGGAGAATTATGGTGTCTTGTGTTATGTCAATGGAATGATTTTTGGACCCCACCAGAGGGGTTGAGGGCTGGTTACCAGGAGAAAGAACCTTGTGATTAGGAGATTGGAACTTTCAGCCCCACCTCCACCTGAGTGAGGAAGGGACTGGAGAATGAGTTTTCTCACTATGTCCAGGGTTCATCAACCGTGCCTATGGAAGCAGCCTCCATCAAAGTCCTAAAGGATGGGACTCGGAGAGTTTCTGGGTTGGTGAACATGAGGAGATTCAGGAGAGTAGCATGCTCACAAGTTCCAAGCCTCTTTATATCTGGCCCCATGAACTTTCCACCTGCCTATTCCTGAGTTATATCCTTTCACAGTAAACTGGTGATTGAGGAAGGAAAATGTTGCTCTGAGTTCTGTGAGCTACTCTAGCAAAAGAATCAAATCCATGGCAACCTCCCATCTGTAACCAGTTGTGCCAGTCCACAGTACTTAGACTTGCAGTTGGTGTCCAAAGTGGGAGATAAGGCGGTCTTGTAGAACTGAGTCCTGAACCTATGGGACCTGATGCTACCTCTAGTGTTGGAACTGAGATGAATTTTAGGACATCAAAGTGGTGTCAGAGAAGTGCATGATGCTGTGGAGAAACACACACATTGTAATTATAGACCAGAATCAGTAGTCAGTAATTAGGTCATGAGGGTAGAGCCCCATGAATGGAATTAGGGCTTTTATAAAAGAGACCCCAGAGAGTGCAAACTGATATATCCCCTTTGGAAAACAGTATGGAGATTCCTCAAAAAGTTAAAGATGGAAGTCCCACCATCCCACTTCTGGGTATTTACCCAAAATATACAAAAACACTCAGTCACATAGACCTATGCACCCACATGTTTATTGCAACCTTATTCACAGTAGCTAAGAATATCTAAATGCCTAACATCAGATGAATGGCTCAAGAAGATGTGGTTCATGTACACAACGGAATACTACACAGCCCTTAGAAGAAAGGAAATCCTATCATTTGAATCAACATGGATGGACCTAGAGGGGATTATGGTAAATGAAATAAGTCAAAAGAAGAAAGATAGATACCAGATGATCTCACTCACAGGTGTAACTTGAATAGACAAAACCAAGGAACAGATGAAACAAAACCAACCCATGGGCAGTTGCAATAGAACTGAGGTGACCAACAGGGAATGGGACAGGGATGGGGGTCAAGTGATGGTGGAGCCCACTGGACAGTGGTGAAGGACACTTGGTGATGTGATGGAGGGCAGGGTGTGTTGACATATCTGAGGAATGGGGAAACTGTACATATGGGGAAACTACACATAGGAGTTTATTTTAATGTCTCAAATCAAAGTTACAGCAAAAAAAATTTTTTTAAAGAGGCCAGAGAGCCTTATTGCCCTCTCCACCACTGAAAGCACAGTGACATGATGGCCCATCTGCAATCCTGGAAGAGGGGCCCCCTCAGAACCAATCTTCTGGCTCCCTAATCTCAGGCTTCCCACTTCCAGAGCTGTGAGACATTAATTTCTGCTGTTTACAAGATACCTAGACTGGGATATTCTGTCATCATAGCCCCAATGGACTAAGCTACTTGATCCTACTCTCCTGAATCTCTCTGGATGTATCTGTCAGGCTTCCCCCAGCAAGTGTCCACCCTGACAATGAACAAACAGAACATGTGCCTCTGACCTCCTCTTCTCCCTTCATTCTTTGGGTGCAGAAGGAAGGGACATCCCAGACCTCAGTCTGACATAGTCCCTTCTGCTCAGAAGCCGTAGTGGGAGCTCTGCACCACAGAGGAAACTTTATGGCCTGGTGGTCTCCAAACACCATGCTCACCAGGGTAGTTTGCTAAGTCTGTTCACCACATATTGCCAGCCCTCCACCTTCCAGTTCATGCTTGGGTTACACCTCAGTGCTTGGGCGAGCTGTGTGGTTATTCTAGGAGGAGAAAGAGCAAAACACATACCATGTCCCCTCACATCTCAGAGTCCCCTACCAAACCACAATAGACATAAAGAATGAGTGAAAATAAACCTTTGCTACAATAAGCCACTGAGATTTTTATTCTGTTTCTTTCTGCAGCATTGCCTAGAGGATACTGACTGATACACTTACACAGCCTCTAAAAGAAGTTTTTAAAAGCCATTGTACTCTCTTACAAATTTTTTAGTTATTTTTAATCTTTTTTTTCTTATTTTTTGTAAAGGAAAGGTGCAAGCAAGCAGAGGCAGGGAGGCAGGAAGAGAGAGGAGGAAGAATTTTATTTTATTTTCCTTTAGTTGTTCACACTGGTTGTTTCCCCCTAGGCCAGACTCGAGCCCGGGGTTATGTGGCCTGCGCTCCTTCAGAGGTGATTGACCTAACTGCTGCTCCACCAAGGCACATCATGCCTTTTTTTAAGGTGCATGCAGGAATGAAGGTAAACAGGCAGGCAGGCAGGCTGAGAGAGGAGGCAGAAGCATTTTGTTGGATTTAGTTGTTCATCTTGGTTGTTTCTCCAGTCCCACATCATAAACAGGGGACTTTGGGATGTATGTGGACTGTGCCCTGGTGGAATAACCCACTAGGCCACCAGGGTACATCTAGACATTTTTAAGAATAACATCTGAAATTTCCACTACGCATTTAAATTGTGGCAAGGGGGTGCACCCTGGTGGAGTAGTAGTCAAGTCAATCACTTCCAAAGGAGCACAGGCGACATAGCCCTGGGTTCTAGTCCCAGGTTCAAGGGGAAACAACCAGTGTGAACAACTAACTAAAAAAATAAAACAAAAATGCTTCCTCCACCTCTCTCTTCCTGCCTGCCAGCTTGCATTCATTCCTGCTTACACATTTCTTTAAAAAAAAAAACAAAACTGTGGCAAGGGATGTAATTTTTCACCTATTGTAAATATGAATATTTAAAGTCAAAACTGTTCAATCAATCTTTTAAATTTATCCAATGGAATCTAGATATTAAAACACTTTTTAATCCAGTATGTTCAGTTTTTCAAATCCATGAACAAGTTTTTCTTCAATATTTGGAATTTCAGATTTTTTTCTCTTTGAATTTATAGTTTCATTTCATATCATCCATATAGATTTGCTATATGGTGATACTTTTTTTTGGTTTAAACTCTTCTGTCAACCATCTTATGTTTAGTTAATACAAAAATGTATGTAAATTGTAATGTATTTGAGTCCATCAGTGATATAAATTCTAAGTGTTAAACATGACTTCTAAATTGAATAATGGATACAAATAGTATTATTTTAATGTGTAGAATAATCACTACAGTTTTTTAAAAAGTGCATGAGACTTCCAGCCAAGATGGCAACCGGGTAGGAGTGAGACTCATGACCTCTCCATAGAGCAACTAAAAATTCACCTATTTTCCAGAAACAAACACTGAAGAAAAGCAGGCACAGGCTGTAAGACACAGCAGCAATCACAACAAAGGGTAGGTGAAAATGTCTGGGTTCAGAGCTACACTGCAGTCTCAGACTCGGGATTCCGGCCACGGGAGAGGGCGTGAAACTTCAGGAAGAACTGGCCTTCCCAGGGATCTCAAAAGCAGTGGAAAACCCACCCAGAAGGGACCAGGAATGGAGCCAGGGGAGAAGGTCTAGGCACAGGGTGGAAGAAGCACCTGTGCCCCGGTGGTTTGAACAGGAAACCTGGTGAGAAAATTATACTAGCCACCACCATAACTGGAAGGCAGGGGAATCACCCATTCAAACTCCCTCCCACCATATTGCCCAGGAGCCATGAGACCGGCCCACCAGAAATCCCACCTCAGGCTTAAAGGAAGGAGAGCATCTCCCAGAGGGAGAGTCAATGCTACTCACAATTGCCACCTTGTGGGTGTAGGTGAAACTGCAGCCTGATTGCCAATTGTGGGTCAATAGCAAGGTGGTCATCACAGTTGGGAGCTGAGATGCTTGGGCAAGACTCTGCATCCCCCACACAAACTCCAGCCCCATACATTGAACTTTTGGGCAGCAACAGAGGCCCACATAAGAACTTCAACAAATCCAGCCAGTGGTGACGCCGCAACAAAACTCAAGAAATCCCAGTGTCCAAACCAAGATCCATGCTTACTCAGTGCAAGTCAATACCCTCCACAAGGCCATCACTGCAGGAAAACCTAATTCACAGAAACATAAACAGAATGCCAAACAGAACAAAGATACAGAGAAATATATGTGAAATGCTGGATCCAATAAAAAAAAACCCAGGGGAAAATCTGAATACAAAAGACATCTACAAATTTCCTGAGGAACTGTTGAGGACAACAGCGATAAACATACTCATGGAAATCAGGAAAACAATAGAGGAAGAAAAAGAAAACAACGAAAAGAGAGAGAAGAAATGAAGTAGCTCAAAACAGATGTCAAAGAAACAAAGAACACAATAGCTGACCTAAAGAATTTAACAGAGGGACTCAAGAATAAGATGGCTGAAGCCTTCACTAGAATGAACTAGAAGGCAGGGCGGAGGAATGCACTCAAGCAAACTCGCAAAGAACAAAAAAAAAAAAAAAAAAAAAAAAAAAAAAAAAAAAAAAAAAAAAAAAAAAAGAAACAAAATGAAGACCACATTTGAGATCTACAGTATAATATCGAAAGAAACAACATTTGCATATTAGGGGGTCCCAGAAGTAGAAAAGAAAGAAAAGGGGGCAACTGTATTTGAAGAAATAATAGCTGAGAACTGTCCTACCATGAAGAATGAAGCAAGCCTCCAGACCCAGGAAGCTCAAACGGTCCCTAAGAAAAGAAACCCAAGCAGCCCTACACCTAGATACATTGTCATTGAAATGTCAAAAATACAAGATAAAGAAAAAAATCTTAAATCATCCAGAGAAACATGAATCACATACATAGGAATCCCCATCAGACTGTCAGTGGATTTCTCAACTGAAACTCTATAGGCCAGGAGGGAATGGCATGATATATTCAAAGACTGAAAGAAAAGCATTTTCAACCTAGGATATTATACCCTGTAAGATTTTCATTCAGAACTAAAGGAATGATAAAAACAAACAAACAAAAAACAACATTTTGCAATGAGCAAAAGTTAAAATTCTTCTCTTAAGGTTTGATGAAACTCATTGGAAATGCCATGTGGACCTGGGTTTTCATTTTTAAGGAGACTTCTGATGACCTCTTCCATTTCTTTGCTTGTGATTGTTCTGTGGGGTCTATTCAAGAACTTGGCATATGTTATTTAAGATAATCCTCTGATGTCGACTTTATTATTTGCACTCAATTTTGTAGATGAGAAAACCGAAGCTAAGAAATCTGCCTAAGGTATATAGCATACAAGTGTCAGAACCAAGTTTCAAATGTATCTTTTATGCCCAGGTTCCATATGCTTAATATTTGATCCTGTTTAGCTTTATGGTTATTTTGTTTTGTTTAGAAAGAGAACACTAACCAAAATTTTTAAATTTTACTTTCATCATGCTGAGTTTTTTCTTTCCAGTTACCTTACTCTTCTTGGCAATTCTAATTTTTAACTTTTCTAAAGCAAGGAATTGTGATTCAGCTTATGTTATGAATTTTTATATATGCTACTATATACATTTTAAAGTTTGTTTTGGAAATATCCAATATATTTTACTCTCCTGAGTGTCTTTTGAAATAAGTATTTAGACTGATAAATTATGTTCTTTTCTTGGCCTGAAACAAAAATCAAAACAAAAAAAAAAATAAGGAGTGGCAAAGGAAACTAGAGCCCTGGTGGTGGGTGTGGTGTGAAATGCATATAGACTGAGGTGTGAATTCAGTGCCCTAAAAAGCATATAGTGATGTGAAATAATTACACATACACATATATACAGTATATACTATATAAACAAATATATATGACAACATAATGAATATCCATATGTCTACCATATTATTCAATTTTACCTGTTTTGAAATGTATGTAAATTTTAAGAAAGCATATAGACAAATAATTTTGAGGGAAAAAAAAGAAATGCATGAGAGGAAAACAGTAAGTCCCCGTGGACACCCTGAGTAATCAGCAAAGAGCGTGACCTCATATACGGAGATGGGATTAGTGCCATGTGGGAGAAGAGCAGTCAGTTACTTCAAATTACTCCGGTACAAGCAGACCAATTTTAGGAAAGAAGACAAATGCAACCTGAGATTCTGGAAATTCATTCCCTTCAGACTAGCCATGGGGGTGCATCCTGGTGGAGTAGTGGTTGGGTCAGTCACCTCTGAAGGAGCAAAGGCCATGTAACCCTGGGCTCAAGTGGGGGGAGGGAGTATGTATGTGTGTGTGTGTGTGTGTGTGTGTGTGTATGTGTGTAGAAACAACCAGTGAGAACAACTAAATAAAAGGTGAAAGCTTCTTCCTCCTCTCTCTTCCTGCCTGCCTCTGCTCGTCTTCATTCCTGCCTGCACCTTTCCTTAGCAATAAGAGTAATAATAAACTATCCCTGGATCATGGCCTGGTGGAGTAGCAGTGAGATCTGCTGTTAGGTCCAGATGAGCACAGATCACATGCATCCCAAGCACCCAAGTTCACATACTGGGGCTGAAGGAAGCAACCAAGATGAACAATTAAATAAAATTAAAATACTTCTTCCTCCTTTCTCTTCCTGCCTGCCGGCCTGCTCACCTTCCTTCCTGCCTGCACCTTTCCTTTAAAAAAATGAAAAAAAGAAAAAAGAAAAAAAAAAAAACTATCCAAGTAACTGGAATACAATTAAACAAAAACTGGCCTAATTTTCTGGTATTACCCACATGTTCAAGATACATTGGCTAAAATTCTTAGGTTTTTTTTTTTTTGGATTCCATATTGAGACCTGTTTTTTTATTTCCCCCAACCCACCCCAACCCACGCCTGGAAAGACTTTCTGTCCCCCAGAAGTTTGTGTCTGATGACATGAGCTTGTGTACCAGGAAAGGAAACTGAAGACATTTACGCTCCTTTCCCACTCCTTGCCAGCTCTCTTCTCTGGGGGCAAAGCTTTATAGACTCCAGCAGCAAGGTCAAAATAAAGAATGCCTTTGGCAAGTGCACACATCTAAGGAAATGCAGGAGAAAAAATAAATGACAGTGGTGCCATTCGAAACATTCCTGCTATGCCTGGAGCGCTCAGACGGTAACGGGCAAGCAGGCAAGCGTTACACGAAGTGTGTCAAGCTGACAACTTTCACAAGTCTGTGCCTGCGTCCCAGCCGCTCTGAGGTTCAAACTCCTTGAAGGGGGTTTAGGAACTTTGAGCCAGATCGGAACCGGCAGCCCTGCTGCCAGCTCTGATGCCTAACAGTTCAGGGAAGAAGCTGAAGGCTTCACGGTGGTGACACCCAGAGGAGACTCCTTGCTGGGTGGGTCCAGGAGGCTGCCAGTCATCCCCGGTCATCCAGGAAGTGTCCCTTCGCAGGTGGGAAGTTGCGATCTGGAGGCGAAAAAAGTAGAGATGACTCAAAACAGAGGAGGCGGACAAGTCCACCTTCCCTGTGGCCCAACCAGCTGTAAGTCCTTGGAGAACAGTAGAACCAACAGAAGAGCTGGAATCCAAGAGCCTTAAGGGACCTGCTCACTGGAGCTGCTCCGGGTTGTGTCGCCACCCTGCTTGGTTTTATAACCCCTCTCACATTGGGATAACCTCTTCGCACATTTGATTCCACCCTCATCATTTGGGAAGCTCCACGGGACAGATCAGAACTCACCCTGTTTAATTCACTCTGTGAAATGTTTAGAGGAAACACCAGAACTGTAACTCGTTGTACGACTGAGGACACTTTTACCTTTTCTACTGGCCAAAAAACTAAATCATGCAAAAGACACAGGTTCTATGAATGCATCTATCTCCTCCCGCATAACTCGGGAAGGAGAAGGCTCCAGTGATTAGGGTTAGAAAAATGTCATTCGTAGCTTTTTGGAGGCAGGTGCTTGGCGAACATCGTCCTGCAGGGGGCGCTGTACACTCAGCCACTCGCCGAAACCTTGTGGGTGGGCACAGAGTCGGGGGCGCTCTGTCTGCGCGGTTTTCACAGCCCGGTACATTCTGAAGTGCTGCAGGGTTATTTGCTGCAGATGTACTTATTAAAATGTTTGCTTTCCTATAGGCAGTCCCAGCGAGTTCAAGCAAATAACACGCTTCTTTAAATTGACAAGAAAATACATGCGTCCTCCACCAAAATACTTCTATAACAAGTCTTAGCAAAGGTCAGGATTGCTGGGCAGTCCTTTTCAGCTTTAGAAAACGTCCTGTTCATGAATACTGGATTCAAACTTATTCAATTGTGTGCGCTCGTTATTACTCGGATGTTAGGTTCATTTTGTTCTATTTATATTCCATTTCCAGTTTGCTTTTTTCCTCTTTTTTCGGTTTAACTTTTCTTTTGGAATATGCAAAACATGTTCATGAGTCAAAAGTCAAAACCACAAAAATGAAAGTGACCTCGGAGAAGTCTTGTTCCTCCCATTCCTCACTCCAATGTCAATATCTGAGTCACCCCTCCACTGCACACCGCCCCCCACCCGCCACTTCACCAATTGTCTGATACCTGCTGGGTATTGTACAATTCACCGCCATTCTCACACTGTCTACTGGGTTTAGTGTCAGCTCCCACAGGTTAAGGATCCAGTCCTGCAGAGCTGTCCCCTTCAGACGACAATCACCAGTCATTTGGTTCTGAAGGAAGGGCTGGTCACTGGAAGTTCCAACCAGCCCCTCCCTGAGTTTCATTCATTTGCTGAGTGGCTCACAGAACTCACAGTAACATTTTACTTACTACATCACCAGCTTACTATCAAAAGCTCTCTCAGGAAGCGCGAGATGAAAAGAGGCAGGGGTTAAGGTATGGGGGAAAGGACCCGGGCTTCCAAGTTCTCTTCAAGTGTGCCATTCTCACCCTACATCTTCACAAGTGGGACCAAACTCATTAACTCCGACATTTTGTGTTTTGATGGAGGCTTCCTTACATAGACATGATTGGCTAAACCAGTGGCCATTGGTGATTGGCTCAAGTTGTCTTCCCCAGAGGTCAAGAGGTGGGGCTGAGAATTCCAGCCATCTTTACAAAGGGTTGGTTCCCCTGGCAACCAGCCCCCTTTCCCCAGACAGAGGCCAAAGGTCACCTCAGTGACAAAACAGAAGACACCTTCCCATCATCTCAGGAAATTGCAAGGGCTTTAGGATCTGCTCCTGGTCTAAGAGGCAGGCCAAATGTATATTTCTTTTATAAATCACAATATCACAGATCCCTGTGTTGACCTACCTTTACAGCTGCTGCTCCTGGAACCCCCATTGTTCTGGCCTCTGCCCTGTCCCTCTGGGATGGAGGACTCAGCCGTTCAAGTTCCTGTCAGGGCCTCAGGTAACTCAGAGTCCCTAGAGGTCAATCAACATGCCTCTCCATCTCACAGATGGAAACTGCGATGCCAGACTTCCACAGTACAAGACCAGAACCCAGATCTGCTCAGAACAGGAAGGCCCCCACCCAGAGCAAGGGGTGGGGCTGCTCACTATCCAACTGCTTCCAACACCTGGTTGCTTTCATCTAACTCCTCCAAACAATAGATATTTTACAAAGGAAGACAGATGCATGGGGAAAAAAAGAAAAGAAAAGGGTGCCCCGCGCTGGTGGTTAGCAGATAAATCTACCAGTCACAGTCCACAAACATCCCGGGTAACCAGGTTTGTGTTCCTGGGCTGGGGAGGCAGGGGGGACCAAGATGAACAACTGAATAAAACAAATAAAATGCTTCTTTCTCCTCTTTCTGCCTGCCTGCCTGTCTGCTCACCTGCATTCCTGCCTGCACCTTTGCTTTAACAAAAATAAAAATTAAAAAAAAAAAGACCCTTCTGGTCTGATCCAAATCCCTATATCACAAAAAAAAATGTCATATCTGTCCCTCGTGATACCCCATTTCATTCCAGAATTCCCTGCTCCTGCTACCAGCAGCTACAGCAGAGACAGCCAACTTCTCTTCACCTGGATCCAGGTGCGGCCACGGAATCCAGCCCTAGAGGCTGGAAGAAACCACAAAGGGCATCCAGTTCGGCTGCCCACGTCACACTTGGATTTCTCCTAAATGGTTCTGGGGAGGCTGTTAGCCAGGCTGGGTCTAAGCAAGACTCCCACTTCCTGTCATTTATTACCTGCTACATCTAGACACAGTTGGAGGGGTGAACTTCATGTATTACCTGCACACGTTGCTGTACACCCACGCACAGCTTAATCTTATAGAATGCCAGGCTACCATGATGCCTCAATAAAATCACTTTCAAAAGTTAATAAACATTTTTTTTAAAGTGTGCCCTGGTGGCTCAGGGGTTAAATATGCAACTCTGGCGCAGTCCACATAAAGCCCAAGGACCCAAGTTCTTGGCCTGGGACAATGGGGAACAACCGAATTGAACAAGTAAATAAGTAAGTAAATAAATAAATGCTTCTTCCTTCTCTCTCTTCCTTCCTGCCTGCTGCCTGCCTTCATTTCTGCCTGCTTTCCTCCTCTTAAAAAAATAAATAAATAAATAAAAATCTGGCGTGCCCCGGTGGAGGTGGAGCTAAACCGATTGCCTCTAAAGGAAGGAGACACATACCCTTGGGTTTGAGTCCGGGGTTTGGGGGGAGGGAAGGGAAATCAACCAGTGTGAACAACTAAATGAAAATAAAATTAAAATTTGGTAAAGCTTCTGCCTGCCTACTCACCTTTATTCCTACCTGTATCTTTCTTTAAAAAAAAAAAAGGTCTGCCTTAGGTGGAACTGAAATCTACCTCTCTATTACCTCCCCTTCCCACCTCCAACACACACACAGAAGATAAATACCCCCCAGTGCTCCAGCAGTCTGCAGATGATGGGGTTTCAAGTCACTAGCCTTTCAGTTCCTCCTTGAAACATGCTCCATTTATCTAAATGAGGTATGAACTCTGTGCCCCTGGGGGCCAGGCAAGTGACATCAATGAGTGAGGTGGGTAGGGCACAGTAGGGAGTGATGGAGACAGCAGCAAAGTAGAGCAGGTAACTGCAAACAGCCCACTTCACTTCAGCCAATTATTGCCCTGTAGAAGTGAGGCCCCAGCAGGAAATTCTGATTTGGATTTGAAATGTCTTGATTTTTTTTTTAAGTCAGTAATTACAGTCATGCATTGCTGAGTAGAGCGACCAACTTGAGAAATGCATCACTAGGGGATTCTGTGTTTGTGTGAATGTCCTAGAACTGGCAGCAAACTCAAAACCATAGTCAGGTCCAGCCTCTTCCTTCAACAGCACAAACAAACTTTTTGCATGGGCCATGATGTCCAGGGTGCCAGGAAGGAGCCACTTCTGCATCTAGTCTTCCATCCAGGTCATTAGAAGTTTCTCCATGTCTGATATAGGTGCTTCTTGACTTTTGAAGGCTCCTTGCCGTCAATGAGGCAGAGTCTTGAACAGCGCTCATCATTTTTGTTCTTCTCCTTCAAGCTGGTAGCTGCGGTAGAATGGGACAGGAGGACGGACAAGCAGTAACCATCACTGGTTTTCCATTTTCGTTGTTCTTCATCACCCTTAATTTCGTCTTCAGGTCAGTCTCTCCACGTGGCCTCTGACTGGCTGCATGAGCAGTAGATTTTGTATACGTAAGGGTCACAATGAACAGAACAACACAAGATTAAATCAAGCCCCAGGGGAAATTATACCATCAAGAGATGCAGTAGACATATGATGGACGTGGCTTCTATAGGCATAAAACATTACGACACAGCCATTGCTTTGACGTCACTAGGTAATGGGAATTTGGGGACCACCATTGTTTATACAGTCCATCGTTGACAAAAAATATCCTTATGTGGGCATCTGTGTAATTAAGCAAAACCACTATGTGAGTTAATACTGTGCAAGCAAACAAACATCTAGGGGTGCCAGCATGTAACCTCTGTTCTGCAGTTCTCCTTAAACTGGACCAGACGTGGTGACTGACTAGTCTCATCCATCCTCTCTTGGAAATCTAATCCCTCCTTTCAACATCCTCTCCCCCAGGCACAGGCCCACAGTGTCCTAAGCAGCCATCTGTCTTTCCTCTCCAGTTCTGCCCCCTCACGGCTGCCCAATTCACCCCCTGCACCTGAGGCCCAGCCCTGGAACCCACGGAGGCCAGACCTCAATTATCCAGTTCTGCATCCTTGTGGAGGAGCAGGCAGGCCAGGGCCTTGATCGACGCACTCCCTCAGCCTCTTCTCCTGTTCGGACAAAACTGGTGCCTCCTCTCTTCCATCCCTCCACACCACGTTGCAGAAAGTCCTCTGCTTCATTACGTTCAGTTCAGCTTGCAGCGTGCTGGCTTCAACTGGGTGACAAGGTTTCATCCAGGACTCCTCAAACCCATCACATATAATTACAATGCGATTTACTGGGGGAAATCCATCTTATCATATCTTAAGCATTTATTTCAATGAGTGTAAAAAACATGGGAGTGGGGAGTATTAGGAACCACTTAGAGGAGATAGAGAAAACGAAGAGTGGCCTTGTTTGGGTCCAGAACTTCCCAGGTGGCGTCAGCTCCCTGGGAGAGGGGAGCTGTGGCCCTGGGCAGAGCCTTGAGCGACAGATGTGAAAATCTGGGGAAGGCTTCTGAGACCTCACAGGTATGACGTCTAAAGTATCTGTTTGGCTTCCTTCAGCCCCGCTATTATCTGCTTCACAGGTGTAATATCAGTGCACTTGGTAACTTTTGGACTTGGCCTCTGTGCTCAGCCAGGCTTTTTATCAATGCCACCCATTAGTGTGTGGGCAAGGGTCTCCAGGCACAGGGACTTTTGTCAACACCTGCCAAGCGTGTCCCCTGTTCTTCTTGTCTACCCTTGCTTAGTCAGTTTATCAATATCCTCATAAGTGAGTGAATCTTTTCATTTTAAATGGTCAGCATAAGTCACTTTAGTTTATTTTTTTAAAGGAAAGGTGCGGGCAGGAATAAAGGTGAGCAGAGACAGGCAGGAAGAGAGAGGAGGAGATGCTTTATTTTACTTAGTTGTTCATCTTGGTTGTTCCCCCTGCCCCCACCACTCCTGCCCTTGGACAGGAGCATGTGAGTGGGATGTATGTGAATTGCGCCAGCCAAAGGCAGCTGACTAAACCATTACTCCACCAGGGTGTACCATATTTATTTTATTCAGTTGTTCATCTTGGTTATTTCCCTAGGCCCCAGGTCTTGAACGAGGGACCTTGGGATGTATGTGGACTATGCCCAGTGAACTAAACCGCTAGGTCACCAGGGTGCGCCAAGTCTTTTCCTTTTTTTTTTAAGACAGGTGCAGATAGGAATGAAGGCGAGCAGGCAGGCAGGAAGAGAGAGGAGGAAGAAATACTTGATTTATTTTTATTTAGTTGTTCATCTTGGTTGTTCTCCCTGGTCCAGGACGCAAACCTAAATCCTTGAAATGGATGTGACCTGTGTTTTGGCTGGAGGCCATTGACCAAGCCACTATTCCACTAGGGCGCACCAAGTCACTTTACTTTAATTACGCTTAATGCTCGATCCGCCAGGATCATTGTTACGATATCTCTAACAGTCTCCCCCCACCCACATCTCACCCAGGGTCCACTCAGATGTCAGTCCACAGAGGTCTCCGCCCCTTACACTTTGTCATATCTTGAAACACTAAGAATGACAGACCGATCTCAACGAGGGTGTGAGGAATAAATGAGGAGTGGTGTCCAGCACTTGGAGCAGTAAGCGTGGGACACAGAAGGGCTCAAGGAATGTAAGTTCTTACTATCACCATCCTGCTTAGCACCACATCCAGATGTCATGCTCTGTTCCCTTTCACAATTGTTAATCACATCTGTCCAGCAGATGACACAGAAAGAACCCTGGACGTGGACACGGAAAGCCCTGTTTTGCCCAGAGGATGTCACCCAAACTTGCCTGGCCTCTGTCGCCGTGTCTGTAAAACAGAGCTAACGATCCCCCTTCTCAGGGCTGTGATAGGCTCAAATGAGGCAATGCCTGCAAAGGTCTCAGTAAACTGGGGAGAAATTCTATTAGAACAAGTTTCCGGATGAGGAGATTCCAGACCAGCCACCGGGACAGCCCCAGTCACGTGCGGGTGGTGCTGACTTGGAGCAGACCCAGCACATTTGCAAGCAACTTGGTCGGGTATTCGACAGAGTTCCAGCCCCACGCAAAGCTGCTACCCAAGTGAAGCCCCAGCCTTGAGGTAAAGGTGATAAAATACCTTTATAACATCACCTATAAACCTCCCCCCATGAATCCCCTCTGTTCCGTCCCCACCGCCTGCAGAGACTCTTACTCTCCCCAGCATCTGGTATTCCCACACCCCCTGACCCCAGTCCCCGGACTCTGCGCGTTCCAGTTCATTCTCTCACTGTTATCAAAATGACTATCCAGTCACACATCGTTCATTCACTCATTCAGGCATTAGACAGGTGTTTATTCAGTGGTTACTGATGCAGAGGGAGGGTTTCTTGAGACTCGCTGATGAGATGCTGGGTTTGTCCAGAAAGAATTTGTGGACAAGAATTTGTGGGAGCCTTTTGGTCGGAATCACACAGCAAGTTTATTAAAAGCAGAAACAGTGAGTTAAAGCTCCCTGCGGGCTGGGAAAGTTACATCAAGAGAATACACATGTGTGTGGACATCCTGTGCTCTCTGCCCCTCACTCAGGCAAGATGGCTTATATATATATATATACATATACACATACATATGAGGGTTAGGGGCTTTGGGTGTGTTCAGGTTACCTGGAGTAAAAGGAAGAGAGTGTGGGTCCTAGACTCAGGTTGCTAAGGTGAGATCCCCTGTCTTTGGGGTCCTTACTCGAACCTGTCCCAAGTTCTGCCTGTTAGTTTTCTACTCATACATCTGCATACTGCCCTACAGATTCCAAGCTATGCTGTCCTCGCCTCAGTTCCCAGGTATTCTGAAAACCAACCAGACCAGCACGCCTGCCCTCATGCATTTTACATTCTAGTGAAATACCAACCTCATCACATAACTTCTTTACTTTCAAAGCTCCACTAGCGGTATGCGCAGGTGAAGGAATGGCTTGGCTGGCCAATCGCAGCCAGGGCAGTCCACCTACATCCCAAGGAGAAACCAAGACGAACAATAAATAAAAATAAATCAAGGGCTTCTTCCTCCTCTCTGTTCCTGCCTGCCTGCTCGCCTTCATTCCAGCCTGCAGAGTCGAGTCTTGAGCTTCACTCTCTGGACGGTTCTGGATCTGGCTCCACCCTTTTCCAGGTAGGAGGCTCCCAGGGCACCAGATGGGCCCACCTCTCAGGCCTAGCCTGTGTTTCCTCTACCGAGGTAGAGGCAGCCGAAAGCTTTCTCTGTAGGGTCACTCCCTGCCGCCTGGCCCGGGAGCCTGTCTCTCCTTTGAGCTCAGCCACTCTCATGGTAGCAAACTAAGTCCATTTGCCTTGTTTCCCAGCATCTACATAGATGGATGCTCAGCCATGAGGCTGTGTGTGTGTGTGTGTGTGTGTGTGTGTGTGTGTGTGTGTGTGTGTGTGTAGAAAGTTCTGGTAATGGATATAAAGGGTTTTGTGGGTGTCCAGAGAAGCAGAGAACACTGTCCCCTGGGAGACAAGAGAGAGGGTGTCACGGAGGATTCTGTGGCCCGGGCCTGCATGAATGAGCAGGCTATGGACACAGGACAGTGACTGGACGATGGGGCAGAAGAGCCAGTGGGCGCAGGGAAAGGGTGGCCAAGGAAAGGGTGGCCAGAAACGGGACACGTTAAGGAACCATCCCGTCTCATGGGCCAGAAGAGGATGTGAGACAAGGAAGGAATAGAGCAAGAATGTGGGGAGAGGAGGTGTAACCTGGTAGGAAAGACTCTGAAGGTCAGGTGGGGAACCTGACTTCAGTGGGTCAGGGTGAAAAGCTCAGACAGGACAAGGGCAGATCATGGAGATGCACCAGGGGACCAAATGCAGACTGGGGCCTTTCTAGAAAGGACAGGCACTCGGCTCCAGGGATAGACTCGGGGGGATAATGGGACTCACAGATGCCACAGCTTCACATTTTTAAAAAGAGAAACCGCGGGTCCAATCTTTTTTTTTTTTTTTTTTTTTTTTTTTAAGGAAAGGTGTAGGTAGGAATGAAGGTGAGGAGGCAGGCAGGCTGGAAGAGAGAAGAGGAGGAAGCATTTACTTATTTTATTAGTTCTTCATCATGGTTGTTCCCATGTCATGAACCTTGGTCCTTGGGATGTTTGTGGACTGTACCGGCCAGAGGCAGTGGACTTAGCCACTAAACCACCAGGCCGTGCCCGGGAGGCCAATCTTAACAGTGGAGTTTTCTGGCTGAAAACACCATTACCACCAACCACATTTGCGGGTTTTCCGTTTGTGCTGTGGGCCAGGGATTTAGGTGGCAAGTTCAGGTGACAAGTATTGGCCCTAAAACGTGGTGACAGGTGCAGCAAGGATGAGAGAGAAGGCAGTGGGCGCCAGCTGGGAGGGGGCAGCAGTGGCTCAGGTGGGTGGGAGAAGCGTTGCCAGGCAAATCCAGGATCACGCATTAAATAAGAATTCCAGATAAACCAAAGAACATTCTAGTGTAAATAAATAATAAATTAATAAATATAATTTAAAAATAACTTGTTTATCTGAAATTCCAATTGATTTAGGTTGTTTTCTAATGAAAAATATTTTTCCTTTTTAAAAATTTATTGTAGTAATTATTCTACAGATTAAAATAACTTCCTATATATAGGCTCCCCATTCCTTAGATATATGTCAACACACCCTGCCCTTCACCAAATTACCAAGCGTTCTTCACCACTGTCCAGTGGGCTCCGCCACCATTTGCCCCCTACTAGCCCCATTCCCTGTTGGTGACCTCAGTTCTGTTGTAAATGTTCAAGCGTTGGTTTTGCTTCATCTGTTCCTTTGTTTGGTCTGTTCACATTCCACCTATGAGTGAGGTCATCTGGTCTCTATCTTTCTTCTTTTGACTTATTTCACTCAGCATCATCCCCTCTAGACCCCTCCATGTTGATTCAAATGATAGGGTTTCATCTGTCCTGAGGGCTGTGTAATATTCCATAGTGTATATGTACCACATCTTATTTATCCATTCATCTGATGTTGGGCACTTAGTTTCCAGTTCTTAGTATTGTAAATAGGGCTACAATAAATATGGGGATGCATCCATTTCTGCAAATGAGCGTTTTTGTTTCTTTTGGGTAGATGCCCAGAAGTGGAATGACAGGATCATATGGGATTTCCATCTTCCGTTTTTTTGAGGGATTTCCACACCGTTTTCCATAGGAGTTGCACCGATTTGCACTCCCACCAGAAGTACAAAAGTGTTCCCTTTTCTCCACATCCTTGCCAGCATTTGTTTCCAGGCTTTTAGATAATAGCCTGTCTCTCAGGTGTAAGGTGACATCTCATTGTTGTTTTAATTTGCATTTCCCTGATAGACAGTGAGTTTGACCTAGGTATTTTTATTTGCTCAATCTGGGGATATTAGAGAGGGGCTGATGAATAACTGAACATGTGGGGAATAGAGGTGGGACACCCACAGAGCAGCAGGGCTTCACTGGAGTACCTGGGGGTACCTGCTGGGCCTAACGAGGGCAGCTGGGCCCTATAAACCCAGACCAGAATCAACATGCTGGACGAAAGAGCCCATTTAATCCCAGATACCCGCACCCCTGCTCTTTTGCCTTTTCTTGTAGGGTGACCTTTAGACTGGGCTCAGGAGCCATGAAGGGTTCCTGGGTGCCTGGTGATGAGGAATAGCAAATCTGGTCCTTTCCCCAGACCTCTCCTGGCTGCACATCTGCCCCCGCAGGGAAGCAGGCTCTGGCTGGCTTCCATCTCCTGGCCCACAGCCCAAGGTGCCACCGACCCCACCTGGCTGGACCTGAACCCAGAGAGAGGGAGGGAGTGCAGTTAGGGGTCCACACCAGGTGTCCTCCTCCCCCTCTGCAGGTCTTGCAGTCTCCTCCTCCTTAACCTGCCTGTACATCTGCAGTCCCTCCAGCCTCACCAGGAGCCCAGTTCTCTCTCCTGAAGATCTGGTCCTGACTGGGACCTCAGTGACCATCACAGGCTGAGCATTACGGCAGGTCATTTTCTTTACGCTGCCTGTTTAAACCCCAAGGGTGTTTTGATCTCTGTTCCTGTGCATCCTCTCCTACCTGCCTTCTCCCTGGCCCCTTCTCTCTTCTTCCTTCCCTCTCTCCCCATTCCTGATATGCCTCAACTATTCTTATCTGTTTCTGTCTTGTTCACAGAACTGCTAAAAAAGTCTCCTACATTCCTTAAGAAATGTACAAACCATCTCTTTTCCACCCAACAACACAAAATAAAACTGATTGGCAAGTCCTGGTGGTGTCGTGGTCTAGCTTGCCACCTCCGGCTGAGCGCAGTCCACATCCATCCCCAGGACCCAGGTTCGTATCCCAGGACCTGGGGAATAACCGAGATGAACAGCTAAATAGAACACTTCTTCCTCTTCCTCCCTCTTCCTGTCTGCCTGCCTACTCACTTCCAATCCTGCCAGCACCCTTCCTTTACAAAAATAAATAAATCACAACAATAAACAGAACAAAATTAGACTTTAAAAAAGTGATATCTAGGAAAAGAATTTTGGCAAAATAAAATTTTAAAGCAAAAAGTAAGAAATATTTTAAGGTGTGCTCTGGTGGTCAATCGCCTCTGAAGGACTAGGTGACACACCCCGGAATTTTGAGTCCCGGCTCTAGTGGGAGGCAACCAGTGTGAAGAAACAAATAAAAATAAAGTAAAGAGGCTTCTTCCTCCTTTCTCTTCCTGTCTGCCTGCACCTTTCTTTAAAGAAAATAAAAAGAAATATTTTAACTGTGCCTTATTTCCATTTTTAAAAAAATTTTACAGTGTAATTTTATTGAAGTAGCATTATTTTACAACAGTTTGTAAGTTCTAGGTATGCAGGTTTATGCTTCATCAAAGATAAGATATCACACCACCCCCACCACCAAATTTCTAATAACTCCCTACCACACTGTCCATTGGGCCTTCATTATTACATTTCAATTTTTTATCATGAACTAATTTCCTTTTTCCCAAAATGCTTTGCCGATCCAAGAAAAAATCCTAAGTATTAGCAAACACTCTAATTAAAATATTTGTAGCTATGAAAAATGCACGATCAAAATGTCCCCAGACAGTCGAAGACTCTAATTTTATAAATGTTTGCCTGAACTCTAAATTCAAGCATGCGACTGTCCATGGAACATTCTCTTCTAAATATCTCAAACCCTCATCAAATGCCAAAAGCAAACTGACGGTTTTCTCTTACCAAATTAGTCTTCCTCTCAGACACAGCTGCCTCAGTCTGGGCCCATCATCTGCTTGGTTATTCCTGCCCACACTCCTCCGATGCCCTCAACCCCCTCATCCCCAAATACGACCTACCTCCGAGTTCATCAACTCAACACCGAGAAAACGTCTCGAATCCTCTTTCCAGTTCTACCCTCAATGCCCTCATCCACCCTCCCACCCGCCTCTTCATGAATTATATAACCGGTCTTCTCAAAACTACTCTTGCATCCTCTGGGCCATGCTCTTCACTGATAGTCTGGCACTTTAAGAAGCAAACCAAGTGTGCCATGGTGGAGTAGAGGCTTGGTCATCTGCTTCTGGCTAAGTGCAGTCCACATGCATTCCGGAGTTCACGTCCCAGGCCAGGGGGAACAACCAAGGTGAATAAAAATAAAGTGCGTTTTCCTTCTCTCTCTCCTGCCTGCCTGCTTCTGCTCACCTTTATCATTACTGCCAGCACCTTTCCTTAAAAAAAAAAAAAAAAAAAAGCAAACCAGGACCTCCCTTCCAGTAAAGGCAAACTAAAATGCTTATCAAATACATACACACACACACACACACACACACACACACCCCTTTAAAAACATCAAAGAGCTGTCATGCCCTGGTTGGACGCAGCTCACATACATCCCAAGGTCCCCAGTTCTAGTCCCAGGACCCGTGAGACCAACCAAGATGAGCAACTAAAATTAAATAAAATAGAGTGCTTCTTCCTTCTCTCTCTTCCTGCCTTCCTGCTTCTGCTCACCTTCATTCCTGCCTATACCTTTCCTTTAAAAAAAAAAAAAAATCAAAGAGCTAACAAGATAGCAAGGCATTGCTCTGTTAGGGTCCAGGAAAGGATAAGATTCTAAAAAGGTGACCCTGATACTTGGGGCTGTGATTGCCTGAAAACTTCTAAGAAGCCAACACCACTTTTAATACCCTTGCATAGTGGAAGACAAAAATCAGAGCTGAAAGACTGCCGAGACTGGGGGGACTGAGAAACCACTACACATACATTGGCCTCATCCCCCAAAGGATTGCGCCCCACACATAAAGGTGACCTCAAAGCAAATCATCCCTTCCCTGAATGATAGTTCACCTTTGAGTCATCTGGTGCCCCAGAAGACATCATGCCCTAAGTATGAGTTAACGTGATCTCAACTTGCTAATCCCTTCAGGCACTTGGCAAGAGCAATACAAAATTCTCTTTGGAAAATAATATAATTACCCCATTTCAAATGATCTCTACAAATAATTTCACCCATGCAATAGTCAACATACAAAAATAATTAGACACGTGAAGAAGCAAGATTCCTTCTGCTAAAACCATCATATCATTGACTGAGCTGAAAACTGACTGTAGGAAAAACAATAATCATGGCTGTGAAGTTGTACAGACAACAGTCATTTGGAAGTCAGTGAGGAATGAATGAAATGAAAGCTCTCTGGAGGAACACAGACTCTAAGACAAATCACACTTACAAGTTCAAGAAATTAAATGTCACAGCTGAAAATGTCAGTAGGGAGTTAGAAACTCTATAAAATTATCTAGCCAATGTGAAAAAGTAATACCTAGGAAGTCAATAATTCGAAACTCTAATGGTAAATGGTTTTAATAACAGACTCGAGGCAGCTAAAGAATGAATTAGAGAGGTGGAAGGCTGGCCAGAAGAAGCAATCCAGAGAGAATGCATAGAGCCAAAGGATAGAACACACGGAAAAAAAGGTTACAGATATAGAAGTTACAATGAGAAAATCTTACACATTTCATTTCAGTCCCAGACGAAGAGGAGAAAGAGAGGCAATACTAGAAAAGAATGATGTTTGAAAGGGTTCCAGAATGGATGGAAAAGATCCATCTATGGATAGACCCCAAACACAATAAATAAAAAGAAATCCACCTTTCAACCTGTCATGGGAAGACTATAGAAAATCAAAGACCAAGAGAAAAAAATGGTAAAAGCATCCAGAGGAAAACAATAGACATTTGTCAGTTATTTATCTTTTGTCTCTCAAGTCAAAGCCCTCCCTTCTAGCTTTGGTTCTGCCATGAATGGGCTAAGATGTGCAAACCACATTTTCCAGGGTCCTTTGTCAGCTGATTTCCTGTTCAGTGCTGCAGATGGGAGACTCAAAAGGGAGATTAGTGGGCTTGAGAAGGAAATTTCTTACTGTCTCCACTTCCTGTCAGCTTCACTACATGAGCTTCCAGCTCCATTCATACTCCCGGCACCAAACACCCAGAATCCTCTTACAGACGACAGCTCAAATCCCTCGTAAGATCTGAGCCACTGGGTGTCCTCCTCCACTGTGCTAGTTGCTGTTAGTCCTCCCTCTTCCCTTTCCTCCTCCCAGGCTTAGCGGTGGCAGGTACTTCCCATAATTACTAATATCTGAGTAACCTCAGCATCCTCTTTTTGCCATTTCATCTTGCAAAATCTGTGTAAGCAATTCACCTTGTATATCATGTTTGTTTGAAAAAAAACTAGCATAGATTATATTTACTGGAACCCTAAGTGATACAGAATTCTTCAAAGGAGTCACAATATGGCAAGCAGCATTATTATTTCCAACTGTTTGCCACCAATCCCTGTGGGAGACTGAACTCTCCCATCCTGCTGACATCAGGATTTGGCTGATGTCACGAGAGGGTAACGACATGTGAGTATCAGGTAAGGATGTCTGCCTCCCCTTCTCAACAAAAGCTTGACAAAGCTTCAGGATTTTGCCGTGGTTCTCTCTGTGGGAGAACTAGCACCTCCCAGCCTTTGTGGTTGCAAGTCAAAGAGATTTACGTATTTGGCACATCCTCATGGAATAGGGGCTGAATGCCATCCAGTTACATCCCAAGGTTCCGGGTCCTTGTTCTGAGACTGACAGGGACAACCAAGATGAACAGCTAAAATAAAATGAAATAAAGTGCTTTTTTCTCCTCTCTCTTCCTGCCTGCCTGCCTCTGCTCACCTGCCTGTACCTTTACTTTAAAAAAAAAAAAAAAAAAAAAAAGACATTTAGATATTTGTTAACTGTAGTTCTCTGATAACCCCTCGCTCCAGGGTCTTCAGAAATAGACATTGCACAGAGGCCGAAACATTCTTCAGACAAGTTGTTATTGCAGAGATCAGACACAGGAGAAAGAGAAAGAGAGAGGGGTGGCTTCTGTACATTGGAGTCGGCATGGAGGACAGGCCCTTGCTTGGCTATGCACCCCGTGTTTGGGCTTTGGGGTTTTTAAGTCAGTAGGGCAGATCAGATCAGCAGTGTCCACGAGCTGGTGATCAGTAGTTTTGGAAAAAAAGATTGTCTGTGCTTCTAGACATTCTGTCTCCTTCTTGGTGGGTCCACAAAATACCCAGGGGACTCAAAACGCATATATTACATACGGAGCCTTGTCTGTCACATTCTCGCCGGAGAGCTTGCCTAGCTATTGTTCATCAGTCTCGGGGGTACTAGGTTGCTCCGTAATTCCTGAGAGCCAGTTTGCTAAAGATTAGGCAGAAAGTTGTGTGCTAGACTATCTGACGGTTTGTGCCTTTAATCTAGGGGTGTGGTTGGGACTTCGAATAGGGCAGAGGTCAGTTATCACATGTATTGGGGACGAGAAGATAAAGCCCACCACACTTTCCCTCCCTCTGTCAACATACTCTGGCGAAACCGGATTAATCACAGAATTAAACCACCTCTGACTGCCATAGTAAAAAAGGAAGCCAGAAGAAATTTGGGTAATACCTTCTGAATGCTAAAAGAAAAGAACTGCCAACCTAAAAGTCTACACACAGAAAAATGACTCTTCAAGAAGAAAGCTAAGCACGCCCTGGGGGAGTAAAGGGTGGGCCCAGTCCCCATACATGCCAAGGTCCCGGGTTCGCATCCTGGGGTCAGAGCTAACAACCAGGATGGACAACTAAATAAAATGCAGGTGCACCCTAGTGGATGAGGCCACTGGACTAAGTCCACATCCATCCTGAGGACCAGCTTCAGGACCTGGGGCCAGGGGGAACAACCAAGATGAACAAGTAAATAAAATAAATGAAAGTGCTTCTTCCTTCTCTCGCTTCCTGTCTGCCTACTTGCCTTCATTCCTGCCTGCACCTTTCCTTAAAAATAAGTGAATAAATATAAATGAATAAAATCCTTCTTCCTCCTCTCGCTTCCTTTCTACCTGCCTTGGCTCACCTTCATTCCTGGGAAAGAAATGGAAGAGGAAGAGGAGGAGGGGAGGGGGGCAGAGGGGGAGGAGGAGGAGAAGAAGGAGGATTGAATAGGTGTGCTATGATGGCTCAGGTGGCTAAGTGGTAACTGGGGTGTAGATCATGTAAAGCCCAGAGACCTGGGTTCAATGTCCTGGGTCGGGGGGAAGAAGCAAAAATAAATAAAAAGTGCTTTCTCCTCTTTCTCTTTCTTCCTTCTTTCCTTAAAAATGCTTCTTCCAGTGTGCCCTAGTAGAGTGGCAGTTTAGTCAGCTGCCTTCAGCTGAGAGCACAGTCCACATACATTCCAAGCACCCAGGTTCAAGACCCAGGGCCACGGTGAAAACCAAGATGAGATGAAAAACTAAATAAAATAAATAAAGCGCTTTTTCCTCCTCTCTCTTCCTGTCTGCTCATCTTCATTCCTGTACCTTGCCTTTAAAAAAGAAAATGCTTCTCTCTTAAAAAAAAGAAAAACTAAGCAAAGACATTTTCTGACAAACACTGACAGACTGTCTGCAGACCATCACACATTAAAGGAATTCTAAAGAGAGAGAGAAGGAAAATTGCAGAGAGGAGGGAAATAATCTAGATGGAAGATCATGGATGCAGGAAAGAATAAAGGGTTCAAAAAAAAATGCTAAATACTTGGGTCAGCCTAACTGAAAACTGTATGAAGATGAATAATCACGTCTGTGGAGTTATATAGACAATCGTAGCTTGGAAACCAGGGAGGAATGAACAGAAATAAAGTGTTCTAAAGTCTTTGCATATGGTGGGCACTGGTGTTTCAGGTGTTAAGCTGGTGGCTGGAGTGTGATCCAAGTAAAACTCAAGGACCTGGGTTCACGATTTAGGACCAGGGTGAACAAGCAAAATGAATGAATATATAAATAAAAACCTAAAAACCGCTTCTTCCTCCTCTCTCTTCTTGCCTGCCGGCCTCTGCTTGTCTTCATGCCTGCCTGCACCTGTCCTTTAAACAACAACAAACAAACAAAAAACACCCACAGAGCACCCCTGTGGCTCAGCAGTTAAGGTTCAGATCAGTAAAGCCCAAGGACTTGGGACGGGAGAAGGGAAACAAAAATAAAACAGAACAAATCACCCAGAAATATTGACTGTTAATATTTCTGCTGTGTTCTCTGCCTGTCCCTCTTCTCCCACAGAATGATGTTTCATGGTCCACATAAGGAAGATCATGTGGTTTCAATCCATGCCAGAGATGTTGTCTAGAGATGTCACCATTTGAAATCTTGTAACAGGGACCATCCGTCCCATTTCCCAAATAAGGAAATTAAGGTATAGGGTAAGTTAAAGGTCACACAACCAATAAAGGCCAGGACTCAATTCCAGCGATAGGTCCCTTGATGCCAGATTCCAAAATCACACTGAAACCCAATTCTTTTTTTTTTTTTTAAAGAGGAAGGCAGACAGGCAGGAAGAAAGAGAAGAGGAAGAAGCATTTTAGTTAGTTGTTTCCCGCAGCCCCAGGCTGTGAATCTTGGGCTGTATGTGGACTGCACCCCAGGCATAGGTTTAACCCCTGAGCCACGAGGGTGTATCTAAAACCCAATTCTTGAAGAGAGTTCATTCACTTGTCCACCCATTCATTCATTCATTCATTCAACCCAGTCATGCACCTCCTGGCAGGAGTGGGGAGGGGACAAAGCATCCAGGAAATCGTAGCTCCATCATCAGCTCATTTCCATTCTAAAGGTTTTATGGCAAAACCTGGTGCTCAGCTCACAACCTGGCCCGGTGTAATTGCATGGGACAAGGCAGCAGTCCTCTGACAGGACTGGCTGCTCAGTGGTGAGGACATGTCTGCTGATAGTGCCTGGCTGTTAGCACCATCTCAGCTTTCAGAGCAAGGTCACACTCTTCTCTGAAGGCCAGTGACTGAACAAGTAAAGGGTACTCCCTGGTGGCTTAGTGGTTTAGTTCACCAGGTGCAGCTCACATATGTCCCAAGGACCTGGGTTCAAGACTTGGGTCCAGGGACAACAACCACGATGAACAACTAAATAGAATACATACAAAGCTCCTTCCTTGCCCTCTTGACCTGCCTATTCAACTTCACTCCTGCCTGCACCTGTCCTTTAAAAAAAAAAAATGTGGTGAAAGGGCACTTTGCAGCCTACAGGCAATCCTCTAATCTGGTTAGAGCTCTGTGCTGGACGGCCCTCTGTCCACCAGTGCTTCCTCCCCTTTTCATTCGTCAATGCTTGCATTGATCAATAAATTCTTGCATTCCTCACCCCGTCTCAGCATTTGCTTTCTTGATGAAGCTGCAACAAAGCTGTGCAAGGGGTGTGTAAATCTTCCCAAAGGCTCACGTGGGTTACTAATACAAAGGCGACCTGCTGGTGCCACCAGGTCATGCCCTGCAGCTAGCAGCTGTGTGCAGACAGAGGGTGGTCCTGGGCACTGAACACAATTCTGCTCCCGACCTGCCAGCAGCTCTGCTGAGGGTGTGACAGATGTGTGCTTGAGGACCTTGAGGACGCATGAGGATCTGTGTGTGGCCCAGATCTCAGAGGAGGAAGTAGAGCAAGTGGGAGAGGCAGCTGCTGCCCAGGGAGGTTTTGTTGGAGGGTGGGTGGGGGTGTGGCAGTGCCAGGCGGGTGAGGGTGTGTGCCAGCCTGTCTGGCTCAGCTGGGTGGGGCTGGATGAATGTTTGGGTCCAGGCTGCGGCTGTCACAGGGCTTGGAGCGTCGGGCCTGCTGCAGGTAAGGGAGGGAAGCCAGACAGATGTGCTGTGTTGGGCACACCTACTCAGTGGGCTGTAGTGGCCCAACAGAGTGGGGGCCTAGCACCTGCCGCCTCACTGAGACACAGGCAAGGGAGGACTCTGTCACATCTTGACCGGCTGGTCATGATGGAAGGGTAGCGTAGATGGAAGGGGGGATGAGCAGCCCACTGAGTGGACATGGAGGAGCAGGGCGTGTATGACTCAGGGCCAGGACCTACCTGGTCAGGCCTATGGCTCCCATCAGCCGGGGGCAGCGTCTTCTCTGGGTACTTGAACATCTCTGCCATCTTTCTCTCACAGACAGGGGACCCACAGGTGGGCCCCAAGATCACTTCCCTTGTTCTGACAAAGCCTCCAGACAGAGAGAAGATTGACAATCAGGCACTAGAAAGGTAGGAAAGCCAGCACTTTATTGCAAGCAGCAGTGCTGGCTCAAGGGTATTGTTACCCAAAGCTGAGCAATGGGGGGGAGGGGGGTGTCTAGGGGAGCTCCTTTTATATTCTGAGGTAAAGATTCATCTCCTTGGCTATTGCAGTTTCTACTGGCAACTCTTATCAGTTATGCACAGCTGCAGAATAGGGAGGCGATGCTTGTTGATCCTTGGTCACGATAACAGGGCATAGCTGCAGTCTCCACAGCACGGTGGAAAATTCCTGGCAGACTAACTTTTGCATGGGGGTCAGGGTAAGATTTTCTACCATACTCTGGCCTTCCCTTGAGAGGAAGAGAGGGAAGAGAGCTGCCTTATTCTCTCGGTGGATAGGTGACTCTCACACTGGTCTGCCCATTTGCAGGAGGCCCAGCCCGGCAGACCCAGAGGGGTCTAAACGCTTCTGCCCTGGTAGGCAATTGTACCTGATCATCCACCCTGAAATAAAAGCATAATTAGTTCAACTGAAAATGCTCACCTACTCTGAAATATTGATGGATAAAATATAATGTCTGGAATTTGTATGAAAGTAGCCCAGCAGAGGGGAGCGTACAGAGAGGGGAGAGGGTTTATTTTGAGACGAATAAAATCACCCCTGCAACTACTGAGGTTGCATGATATGTACATGGAAGGTGTTTTATTCTCTTCTCTCTACCTTTGTGCATATTTTCAAAATTCCATAATGAAATCTGGGGAACATCCTTGTTAAAATGACAGTCCCCTGGCGCATCCTAATGGAGTAGTGGTTAGGTCTGCTGCCTCCGGTCAGTGCATCCGTATGCATCCTAATGACCTGGGTCCACATCCCAGGGCCATGGGAACACCCAGAATAAATGAATGAATAAATAAAAGTGCATCTTCTTCCTCTCTCTTCCTGCTCACCTTCACTCCTGTCTACACCTTTCCTTTAAACACACACACACACACACACACACACACACACTATCAGCACTATTTCATGAACAGTCAAGTATAGAATAGTTGTACAGGTTTTCCTTCCTTTTTAAAAATGTTTAACTGTTGGTGGCCTGGTGACCTAGTGGATAAGGCCACCGGACATAGTCCACATACATCCAAGGACTCAGGCTTGAGACCCAGGGCCAGGGGGCGAACAACTAAGATGAACAACTAAATAAAAAGAAAAAAAGAGCTTCTTCCTCCTCTTTCTTCCTGTCTGCCTGTGTGCCTGCCTTCATTTTTGCTGCGCCTTTCCTCAAAAAAAAAAAAAAAAAGAGGTGTTTAACTGTTGTAAAAGACACATGACATACAATTTATTCTCTCAACCCTTTTCATGTGTGAAGTTCAGTGATCTTTTCTCTTTGTTTAAGGAAAGGTGCAGCAAGAATAAAGGCGAGTAGGCCGGCGGGAAGAGAGAAGAGGAAGTATCTTTATTTTGATTGAGTTGTTCACAATGGCTGTTTCCTGTGCACATGGGACTCAAAACCACAGGTATGTGACTTGGGCTCCTTTGGAGATGACTGACCTAACCGCTACTCCACCAGGGCACCTTTCTTCTTGCCATGTTCAAAATTAGAGTGAGTTCCCCAGATGCTTCTTAATCCATAGCCCCACCCCCCACCCCCCACAGGTCACTGCAGCTGATGGACTGGAGCCCAGTCTCCCAGGTTGCAGAGCCAGGTATGTGTCACCGCCGGGGCTGGGCAGTGGACCTGGGCCTGGCTGTGAGGCCAGGGTGCTGGTGACCTGCCAGAAGGCCAGTCGGGCTGCTGGGACTTCCGGGGCGGCCCGGCTGGCTCCTGCAGGTCTGAGCTCTCCGCCCCAGGGCAGACACCTGAGCAAGTACTGGCAGCTCGCAATTGCCACCCCCACCTGCAGCCTGGGGCTGCCTGGGTCACTGGGGAGGAGGGGAGAAGTGAGAAGTGAGGGGGACAGTCAGGGTGAACAAGGACTCCTCCCCCATATGGTGACTCAGGGAGGTGGTCCAGGTCCCAGGAGTCCACTTTCACTCCCCCCCCAAGGTTGTGAGGGGGTGTCGTAGCGCTTTGACCTCCAGCAGTCACCGTAACCCCCACTGCGACAACAGCTCTTGGATCTAGAACTATCTTGGAGGAGCAGGAAGGAGCTGGATTGGGCACCAGGGGTTACTTGTGAACTTGCTCTTTGCAAGGTCAGCAAGATCACAGACGCTGCCCCCCAGTAACGCCCAGCTCTCTCCTCCCTCTAGCCGGGGCCTGGCTCCTCTCCAGGGGAATAAGGGAGGACAAGGAGTGAAGAGGGAAGGTGGGGGCGCGGCGGGACACACAGCTGTCACATCTTCCGGGGAGTTATACCCTTTCAGGCAGGCGATGCTGCCTGTCTACAAATGAAGAAACTGACGCCTAGCAAGGTAACCAGGAAGTTACAGAGAGTTAGAGCCCGACTGCCTTTCTCCTTCTCCAACCTCTGCTTAGATGGCAGCCACAAGGTGGCTTTAAAAAAAATGTTAAAGGAAAAAGATACAGAGAGGAATGAAGGCAAGTCTGCAGGCAGGCAGGAAGAGAGAGGAGGAAGACAATTATTTAATTATTTTATTTTATTATTTTATTTGATTTGATGTTCACAATGGTTGTTTCCCCGCCCAGACCTGGGACTTGAACCCAGGGGTATGTAGCTTGCTTCTTCGGAGGCAACTGACTCAATGGCTGCTCCACCAGGGGGCGCAACAAAAAAGCACCATCTATTTTTTTTTGCCGATGACGGGACGCTGCTGAGCCTGGTCTATAGGTCCCGGAGGAGGCTTTGGGGTCTGGATGTGGGTGGACATCAGTTTCTGCACAATCATGGCTCATTACCTCCCAGAGGGTGACACACTGGCAGTCCCCAAATGTTGATGTACTGTGACAGGTGCCATCTCAGGGACAGACGATGGGATGTCGTTGCTTTGGGAGTGGGAGGAGGGGCCTTGGGCACAGTGGGTGCCCTGACTGGATTCTCCCAACACCCAGCACCTCCAGCACAATGACTTGCCGAGGTTGTCCCAGCACAAAGGTGCCCAAGGCAGGGGCTGAGGCTGGGACTGACGGAGCCGTGGGACCAGTCCTGAGGCTGGGCCTCTATCCGCCTCTCAAGCAGAGCAGAGTAGGGACTGAATGTGTGGCCTGGAATGAGGGAGCCCAGACTGCTGCAATAGTTGAGGGAAAAGGTAATGGGGCCAGAGGTGACTGGCAGGGAGAAGGGAGGAAGTCCTACTGTGCACAGATGGCCCCAGGATTTTACAGACCTGGTCACTTGTGGGCAGCGAGGATGCACGTACAGCCCAGCCCAGGGAGACAGACCTGAGACAAATGTGCATGCTGAATTATTCACAAGAGCCAAGAGCTGGAAACAACCTAAGGGCCCATCGACAGATGAATGGATAAAGAGGATGTGGTTTATATACTCAATGGAATACTACTCAGCCATCCAAAAAAATGAAATGCTTTCCTCAAAAAGTTGAAGATGGAAATCCCATATAATCTAGCCATCCCATATCTGGGTATTTACCCAAAAAACACAAAAACACTTGTTCACAGAGATGTATGCACACACCCCCCGCCCCGCCCCATGTTTATTGCAGCTCTATTCACAATAGCTAAGAACTGGAAACGACCTACGTGCCCAACATCAGATGAATGGATGAAGAAGATGTGGTCCATATACACAATGGAACACTGCACAGTCCTTAAAAGAGATGAAACCCTGTCATTTGAATCGACATGGATGGATCTAGAGGAGATGATGCTAAGTGAAACAAGTCAGAAGAAGAAAGAGACCAGAAGACCTCACTCATAGGTGGAACATGAAGAGACAAAACAAAGGAACAGATGAAACAAAACCAACCCTTGGACACCTGCAGGAGAAGTGAGGTCACCACAAGGAATACGACTGGGGGAGGGAAGGTGGGGAGAAGTGGTGGCAGAGCCCACGGGACAATGGGGAAGAACACTTGGTGATGTGGTGGAGGGCAGGGTGTGCTGACATATATACGAAGAATGCGGGACCTTTACATGTGAGTTTAATTTAATATGTAAAAGTAAAAATAATTAATTTGAAAAAAAAGATGAAATCCTGCTATTTGCAACATGACTGGATCTAGAGGAAAGATGCTTAGTGAGATAAGCCAGAAGGAGAAAGAGACATCATATGATATCTCTCATGTGTGCTACAGAGAGAAACCAAGAAAACAGATGAACTAAATCAAATAAAAAATTGACTTTTAGTCAAAAAATGTCAAAATAGGCGCTCCCTGGTGGAGTCATGGTTTGGTCACCTGCCACTGACTGAAGCGCAATCCACATACATCCCAAGGACCCAGCTGGGGGAAACAATCAAGATGAACAACTAAATAAAAATAAATTCTTTTTCCTCTTCTCTCTTCCTGCCTGCCTGCCTCTGCTCACCCTCCATTTCTGCCTGCATGTTTCCTTTAAAAAAAAAGAAAATCAGGGATTATGAGCCTGGAAGGGAGGGGAGTGGGAACACTGGGGAGTGTGGATGAATTGTACGATGAAGGAAAACCTGAACTATCAGTGAAGTTAATGTATTAGACATAGATGTTGATTTACAATGATGCACATGTTAAACCTGTATCACATTGTAAGGCGATGCCTCTTCCACAAAATTAATTCGAAAGCAAAGTGCAAGCTGGGTATGGGCAGGGCAGAGCCCTTCTAAGCCACTAGAGACAGGCTCCGTTTCATCCCAGCGGACTTTTCTCATAAGAAGAAAGAAGAAGGGCAAGTCACCATTGACAGACCGGGCACGTGCTGGCTTTTTTATAGCTGTCACTTCACTTGGTTTTCCCGGCCCAACTAGGACCCCCTTTTTGAGATGAAGACACTGAGGTGCAGAGAGAGAAACTAAATCATCTGCAATCAGTGGATGCAGGATGTTTGTAGATCCAGGAAGCTACCAAGCCAATTCCACAAGAATGTGGAGTTTAGGGGTAGGTGGTTCAGGTGGGGGCATCTACCTTGCAAGGTCAGAAAGGTAAGCAAAGTTCACTGCATACAAGTCCCCTCTCCTCCCAGAGCTTGACCTCTCCCACGTTGTCCAGGAAAGCATGTCTGGGGAGGTGGGCAGGGAGGGGTGCTTGCCCGCTCTGTTCAGCCCACCTTCATCCTTCAAAGGCTTCAGAAGGGCACAGAGGCCACTCAGGACCAAGGGACAGGGGTGTGAAGAAGAGGCAGCCTGCATCCAGGGAAGTAGTACTGCTGAACGGAGTAAGCATTGGCCTAAGCAGCAAACATGCCACTTCTAGAGCCAGCTCTGCCAGCAAGTAGCTCTGAGATGTCTTTGGGGAAGCAAATATCTCAACTTCAAGTTTTCCATCAGAGAGGTTGGACTGAGAGTGTGCACGGGTTCAAGGTAATTCTCTATGGTTTATGCCCTAAAGTTAATATTTGAGACCCCACCTAGGAGGGTGTTGGGCCTGTACAGGAGGAGGAGGAGAAGGAACTTTATGGGTTGGGACTGAAGCGTCCTCTCTCCCAGGGCAAATGGTCCCCTAGGCCCTGCACATCGCTTCTAGGTGACCAGGACAAACTCCAAAGGGTCAGGGAAGCCAGAGAGGAAGGAACAGCTGCTAGGCCAGTACCCCAATTTCTGGGGAGGGGTGTAGGGTGATCTTAGCAGCCTGGAGACCAGAGTCTGTGCATGGGGTGGGGGACAGGTTGTCTGGTCCAGGCTGGCGGGGGCTGGGCTTGAGCTTTGTTTCTCTGAATGACAGCTTTGCTAGAGGGATGAAGCCAGCTGGTCCCCCCACCTGAAACACACCCAACCACTATGTACAGCCCACTGTGGAGAAGGCTCTGGATGGGCAGGGGGCAAGTTTCCTGCTGAGCTGCCAGGGGTCAGCCGGCTCTGACCTGCAGCTGCCCTCCTCTGATGTGCAGACACTTTTTTGGTCTTCCATTCAGCCAGGATCTTCCCACTCCTTCTCCCTTCCCCTCCCCTGCTGTCTTTGACATATCTGAGCTCCTGGGTAGTCCTCAGATTTCTTTTTTATTTTTTAAGAAAAAGTACAAGCAGGAATGAAGGCAAGAAGGCAGGCAGGAAGGGAGAGAGAGGAGGAAGAAGAAGCATTTTTATTTATTTTATGTAGTGGTTCAACTTGGTTGCTCCCCGCAGGTGTGGGTCTTGAACCAGGGTCCTTGGGATGCATGTGGACTATGTCTGGTGAACTAAACTGCTAGACCACCAGGGCAGATTTCTTTCTCTCCTGCTGGAGTGTTCCAAGATCCAAGATGAACAAGACAAACATCTTCTCCTCCCACCTCCTCCTTCTGGCAGCCTGGTTGAACTGTGGGGTCGAGAGGCCTGGGATAAGCCATGGTGTTTGTTAACAACAGAAAGAGGAGGCATTGCAGCTGAATTTCACCAAAACTTATTTTTGCCCTCCCTTCCCTCTTCTCTTCCTGGCATTTCTAGCCAAGACGAGTGAATTCTTTCAAACCGTCGCGTGAAGGTCCCCATCTCTTCCTCTCCCCACTGCCCCCTCATAGCACCGGTGCTCACACCCCAAAAGGCAGCTTGATCTTCACATGCCCCTCAGAACCCCTCTGTCAACTATTTCAAGAGGCCTTCCTGGGTCTGTTCCAATATGCCACTGTGCCCTGCCTGCTCCAGCCATAAACTTTTGCTCCCTGAGGAGGACTGTCTTCCATGGAAATGCTTTCTAGTCTTCCAGTACCATCTCAAAAGCCATCTTCCAGGGGGACCTTTCCTCAGGTCTCCAAAAAGGTGAAATGTGTCCTTGCACTGATCTTTTTCTGTAACCCCACCTGACTGGGGGCTCCTCAAGGGCTGAGACTCAGAGCAGTTCTTAATAGACAAGTCGTCTGAAGTCTGGCACTTCCATGCTCAGGAAACTAGTAAGGACAGCAGCCAAGACAGGGATTGCAAACTGATGAGCCATAGCCCAAACCCGATCACAGGTGATAGGGATCAGGTCATTGAAGTAAAATTCACAACTTAAATTAATCATTTTATTTATTTTGCCACCACAGGCTCAGGTCTCAAACCCGGGTCCATGACTTTCAGGGCCCGCACTTTAGTCAACTGAACCACAGAGCAGGGCAGAATTAACCATTCTAAATCCTACAATGGGGTGTGCTCTGTGGAGTAGCAGTTAGGTTAGCCACCTCCAGAGGAGCACAGTTCATGTACATCCCAGGGACCTGGATTTCTGTCTAGGGTCCAGGGGGAGTATCAGTGTGAACAACTAAATAAAGATAAAATGAATGGCATTTGGCACCTTTACAATGTGTGATCTATCTGTGTCCTCATCTCAAAAGGAAATCCCAGACCATTAAGCAACTACTACTCACTCTCCCTCCACACAGTCCCTCACACTAATCTGCTTCCTGTGTGTATGAACTTACCTGCTTCAAATAAGTCCCTGTGGTCTTTTGTGCCTGGTTTCTTTCACATCCCAACATTTTCTGGAGATTCACCCATGGCGTAGCATATGAGAAACTAATTCCTTTTCATGGTTGAATAGTATTCCACTTTATGGATATGCCACAATATGTTTGTCAGTTCATCAGTGGATGGACAATTTGGACTGCGTCCACTTTTGGTTCAGCTCCATCACGGTACAAGTGCTTGCTGAATTTTCTGTTTCAGTTCTCTTGGAAACATACCTAGGAGTGGTGTGCTTAGGTCATAAGGTAACTATGTTTAACTTTTTTTTTTTTTAACTATGTTTAAGATTTAGGGTGTGTGTGCGTGTGTGTGTGTGCGTGTGTGTGTGCGTGTGTGTGTGTGTTTTACTGACAAGATTACTGACTTTATTACAACAGCCAGTTAGAAGAAATTCATAAGGCAACATATGGAGAAAGGGCCTGGTTCCATAGCCAATCCAGACATGCCATCTTCCCCAAAGCTCATGCTCACCAAAGCAGAAGCTCCATGAACTTCATTTCTTGTTGTTTTGTTGGTTTTTTTTTTTTTTTTTGGTTGTTGTTTTTTTCTAGAATTTCACTGCAGTACCTCTGTTTCACAAAATCAAACTCATACGTGCCATTCGCCATAAGTACACTTTTCCATTCCTCAGACAAATCTCAGCACACCTGCCCTTCAGCAGATCACCAAGTGTTTTCCACCATGTCTAGTGGGCTCCCTCCTGCAGCGTTTTAATATTTGAATTTGGGCTCCTTGGTGGAGTTACCGTTAGTTCACCCTTCCAAAGGAGCACAGTCCACATACATTCCAAGGACTCAGGTTCTCCTTTGGGACCTGGGGGGAAAAACTAATGTGAACAAATCAATAAAAATAAAATACAATGCTTTTCCTCCTTTCTCCTGCCCGCCTTCCTACTTGTTTTCATTGCATCTTTCCTTTTAAAAAAATATTTGAATTTGAATGCCTTTAGGTGACCATCTCTGACGGTCTCCATCTCTTTTCTTGAATCACACCCATCCGCCCCTTTGATTCATATTTGATCCCTGAAGGCATCTGAATTTGCTGCCCCTAGAAGGTTTGGTGGCAAAAAAACCCAAAAAACAACAACTGAAAATTAGAGCCAAATTCTAGCGAGAGGCATAGACCTCGAGGAAATCTCTCCACCTCTCGTAAAACTACTTTGCTCAGCCTCAAAAGGGGATAATAATGCTTACCTATAAGCAACTCACCTTGGATCAGAGAGGTGATGGACAGAAAGCACCTTCTGAAGCTGTATCCACGAGGTCAGGAGGCGGAGGACGAGCGGGGCGGGCTGTGCGTCCTCTGGGGGCGTTGGCCCGCCGAGTGCTGCGAGCCCGCCCGGGTGGGTGTCCGCACTTTCCGGGCCGCGCTGGTGCTGAGCGCAGCCGGCAGGGGGCTCGGGCACCGCGGCGCGCGGTGGCGCCTCGGCGGGCTGGGGCTGGGCTGGAGCCGCGAACCCGGGCGGGGCTCAGGTTGGCTGGCGGTGGGCGGGGGTTGCCCCCCGTCCCCGCCCCCCACATCCGGGGGCCCGGCCAGGACTCTGGGCTCGCCCCGCGCGGGTGAGTCAGGCCGGGTTTTCCCTCCGCCTCTGGAGCGGACCAGCGAGCTTTGCCGAGCGGCGTCCCTTCCTCGCCATTCCGGCTCCGGTGTCCGCCCTCCCGCGTTTTCCCGGCGTCTGCCGCCGGCAGCTCTGGCCCGGCTCGCAATCCGGACTGGAACCGACTCCTGGGAGGGAGGGTTCAAGTCCGTGCGAGGGAACGGCAGCGCGCAACGGGTGCGGAGCGGCGGGCGGGCGAGCGAGCGCAGCGCCAGCATGGTAAGTGAGGCGCGCGAGGGGCCGGGGCCGGGGCTGGGGGCCGGACTACGGATTTGGGGCCGGCCGCCGAGGTCTCGCTCTCCCGGCGACCTCGGCTGAGCCGCAGTCCCTAGCCCGGAGAGGTTTCAGTCCGAGAAGTGGGCGGGGGTGGCAGGGCGCGGTGTGCGCCCAGGTGCTCCCTGCTTCCAGCGCCGAAACAGCGAGGCGCGGGCTCCAGCACCGACCGCGACGCCCGCTAGAGGTTCGGGCGGCAGCTTCTGCTGCTCCCCGCAACCCCTGCAAGCGCGCTTTCCTCGGAGCAGCGCCCGGCAACCCTGCGCCGCCGCTGGGGTGGGGCCGGCGCCCTTGGCGCGGGAGTGTCTGTCCCCGGCCTCCGCCCCCAGTCCAGCCGACCCTGGCCGGCCTGTGGAAGGCACCTGGAAGGGACGCCCCTGCCTGTCCCCCAGGTAGCTCCCGCAGTTGCAGGGAGCCCTCACCTCCACAGCCTTCCCGGGGGAAATTCCGCGGGAATGCCAACCTCATCTACCTCTCCACCTTACCGCTCCCGCCCCTCCCGGATACCCTTTTTCTCCTCCAAACCTCTGCCGGGTACAAGCGGCAGTTGCTAACCTTCCTGGCCCCGATCTGCGAGTAGGGAACGCTCCCAGGGCTTGGCAGCCAGAGCACCACCCCAATCTGGCCACAGCCTCCGGCTAAAGTGAGGGCCGGTCTGGGGCCAGGCCGAAATCAGGGCCCTGGCTGTGTCCGGAAAGAGGACTGGGTCCCGCCTCGCCTACCCGATACCCTCGCCCGCAAGAATAGATTGGGGCGCTCTTCGCTAGACCCAGGGGCGCCGACTGGCTATCCTGCAGCCTTGGGTAGCTTGGCCGCGTGCCTTCTCCCTGTCCAGCTAAGGAGGCAACGGAGGCAGGAGGCCCTCCTGGGCCCGGTGCTCAGCCTCCTCCCAGGTCCCTCCTGGGCAGGGCGCATCTGACGGCTGGCAGTGTGTGGGTGTGTAAGTGCGAGACTGACTGAATGAAAGCCACCAGCCGGCTCCCGCCACCGCCTAGACAGCCAGCAGCTCCTAGGGCTCAGTACTCTGGTGCAGACTTGAGGGATTCCAGGCTGCAGAGCGATTCCAAATCTGCCTGGCTGCAAATGCCCTTGGGAGAAGCAGGTGTGGGGGGCTGGGCAGACGTGTATCTACACAGCAGTGTGTGTGCCTGGATGGCTTCCGGTGACCCCTGGTTGGGACCGCCTGGTGCAGCATACAAAGCCTTGCCCAGGAAGTTGGGATTACACTTCTACTGTGGGATCTTGGGCAACTCACTTCCTCTTCCTGGGCCTCGGTTTCCCTATCTGTAAAATGGAGCGAGGGTAATTATTACCTACCTAGCCCTCTGGCAGTTGGGGATGAGATGAGATAATGAAATGACTGGGCTCAGAAAAACTAGTGCTGTGCTACTGTAAATAACTATGGAGTGATACTAAGAACCACTCCTGCAGGATTTAGATGTCTCTTCAAGTGTCACAGTGGTAGGTAGGGTATGCCAGCTTCTCCTGACCTCTCTTTGTCCCCACACACCCTCACTGTCACCTCTTTGGGAGCTGGGACATTCCAATCCCATTCCTCAGGGGCAGCTGCAGAAACGCCCCTCAGCTAAGCTGATTCCCCCCAGCAGGTGGTAGGACCCTCCCCTGGGGCCAGGGCTCTGGAGGGGCTGGCTCTCTGCACCTCCCTGCACCAGGACTAAGAGTTTCCTGCCCACAAGCTGTGGGGTGTCCCACCCCAGAAGAGATGCACTGGGAATAGGCCATGATTTCTAAACCCCAGGGAGCCTGTGCACTTTCTCCTGTGCCCCTGACGTGACCATAGGCACACACATCATTTCGCCTCCTGGGCCTGCTTCCTCCTCTGATGTCGGAGGTGACCGTGTTTCTCTCCTCTGTGTGTTGTGAGGCTGTGGTAGGGCCAGGATCAGGCTGACCCAACAAGGTCCCCACTAATGGACACTGTGCTGCCTCCCTTCTTTCTTTGCTTTGAGTCTGGGTGGTCCCCCCTCAGCCTCGTTCTGTTTCCATAAAAGTTGGTACAAAAGAGATAACCTTCTGTGTCTAGACCTTTCAGGGCTGTTGGCTAATCTTGGGGATGCCCTGTTGGGGACAGCTGGGGTCTGTGCAGAATGCGATTCATGTGGCTCAAACCTAGGCAGTGGGGTCCTGGCATTTCAGCTCTGCAGAGCTCTCGGTCTGGAAGCCAAGGCACTTGGAAGAGGCCTGGCTTTTTGCTTTATGCTGCCAGTGAGGCTGCAAGGCACTTGGATCACGCCCTCCTGCCGCCCTCAGTGAATCCTCTCCAGCCTTGCCCGCGGGGCTACCCTGGCCTGAGCAGACCAGCCCCTGGCTTCCAACAGGAAGGTATACTGGGAACTGGAAGTGAGTTGGCCCCTTGGAAGAAAGGACTGTCCCCGGACTGAGGAATAGACAGGTAGAGCCTCCTGGAAGCCAGGGGGGGGTCTCAAACCTGTCCCCGCCCCCCAACTGATAATAGGGCTAGAGATACTTCTCAGAGGGGTGGGGGGAGGAGGGTGCAGGGCTCAGGACTTAGGGAAACACAAAGGCAGAGGGGGCTGTCTCTCTTTGCCGCCTTCATGCAAATCCAGAGCTGTTTTAATTTCTCAAGTCTCTTGTGAGGAAAAGCCAGTCCCTTGCCCACCTCACCACCTACACACACACACACACACACACACACACACACACACACACACACATTATATAGCCTGGGGGCTGGGAGGATACCCAGGTTTTCCTTGCTGGGAAGGTGTGTACATGTGTACATGTGTGTGTGTGTCCCCAAGGAAGCTCAGTGTTGTGTGGGTGACCTTGTGCATGACTGTGTCTGCTGTTGGATGTGACCATCCTCACTGTGTCCTCTAACATAGGACCCTCTGTGCTGCTGGTGGCACTGACTGGATTGTGGTATGTGTGGTGTGACGTGCTGGTGTGACCAGTGGCTGCCTCGAGTTCCAGGACTCTCCCTCTGGACCTTGGTGGGAACATGGGGTGTTGGTTCCCGTTCCCAGACAGAGGAAGTGAGATCGGCTCTGGGGAAGGTGAGGTGGGTGGATTTGGCACTACTGTCCCCGTCCCTGGCCCCCTGGGATCACGCTGGGTTCACAGTTCCCAAGCCCTCTGACTTCTATTGTCTCTGCGACTGTCACAGCAGCCCTCTACAGCAGGCAGGACAGAAAGAAGCTTTCCTAACTTCGGAGGCGTGGAAACGGGAGGTGCATGAGTATCCAGGCCCCACCGAGAGAGCGAACGCAGGGCTGGAGACTGGGTCCTCTGCTGTCCACCCCCCGACAAGTGACAGGAGTTGGGGTGCTCTCAGTCACAATGGTTTCTGTTGCTTGGCTTGTGAGGAAAAGCAGATATGGAGGCAAGATACTTCCATCCCAACCCTGACTTTGGGGACACCTGGGGCCTCAATGGACTCCCAGCTGCCATGATATTGGGATCACAGGCATCCTCATTCTGGCCAACGCTGTGACCTTGGACTAGCTTCTTCGTCTTCAGGAGCCCCAGGTCCCTTACCTTAAAAGTGACTCCATCCCAGGACTTGGCTAGACCCTCCTCAGGGCCACAGCACTATAGCTGCCCAGCACCTGTGATCCCTTACCTGATGGGTCCCTGACCCTGTGTGACCTGTGAGATCCCCAGAGAGCTTCAGCCAACTGGGAACTTGGAGGGGAGACCCAGAAAAGGTGACTTTTGCTCAGGGTGAGGACATGGTGGGGGTGGGGGGGCAGGCTACCCCCTCCTTGCCTCTTTCCCACTCCCGGAGAGCTTTGTCTTCCACACACACAAAACCTGGAAATGGGGGAGGAAGATGGAACCTCCTAGCGACCATTGTTTGAGGTGGGAGTGGGTGTCCCGGAAACATATTCAGTGGGTGGTGAGGGCTGTAGATGCCACTGGCCTGCTGGGTGTCTTTCTGGGAATGGGAGCTGCTGCTTGCGGGCAAGAGGCAGAGAAAGTACGCTTTGTTCACTGGTAGGTCCTTTCTGAGCACCTGGTGTGAGCTGGGCCTGGAGGATCCCCGCGAAGGTGGGAGGTGGTTCTTAGCTGGTCCCTTGGCTGCCAGGCAGGCCCTGTGCTGTGACTCCCCATCCCTGAGTGATAGGAGCTGCCATGGTCATTGTCTAGACGAGGAATGCAGGGCCCACGCACTGACTGGCTCCACGCCGGGTCAGACTATGGGACCCTCATGCCTGGTGGTGGGCTTCCAAGTGGTGGCAAATGCAAAGACTGCCAGGGACTCCGGCTGCCCCTTCCCTCTGCCTCCTCCGCATTGTCCCGACGTGAACACCTGTTCCGGAAACTTTGGCCATTGTTCACCCCATCCTTCCTCCCCTCGAGCCCTTCCTGTTTGCATCCCTCCCGCTGGAGCCCCGGGCCCAGCCCGTGCCAGGTGCTTCCCTTGGGCAGCTCTAACCTTCTGCAGAAGAAGGGCTAAATTGGGTTTTCCCCTGCCTGGGGGAAGAAGGAATGATGGGGAGTCTGAGGCTACTGATGCCCTGTGCCCTCTGCCCACCCCCCAATTGGGGTGGGGAGCCTGGCAGGAAAGTGAGCAAACTCAGAGTCAGAGCCTGGGTCCTCAACTGCCTGTCCTGGGAGGGGCCCCTAGTCTGCACCTTAGGACTTGTCGCCTGTGCTCCCCAGACTCACTCCGGCTCGTAGCTAGAGCGGGACCATTGGACAGATGGTTCTAGGGCTTCATCCCTTTCTCAGTCTTGGAATCCTATCCTGAATTCTCTTCAGGACCTACCTCTGCCTCTCCTGGGCCTGAGCTGGGTGGGGAGCTGACAGCATGCCCTGGTTTGAGGGCATTCCGGGTGTTGGGGGGGCAGGTGCCCAGCGACCCCTGATGGAACTTCCTGATCCCCAGAAGCAGCTGTCCGAGCCCTGCTGACACTTCATGGCCACAGCCCCAGGCCCGGCCGGCATTGCCATGGGCAGCGTGGGTAGCCTGTTGGAACGGCAGGACTTCTCCCCTGAAGAGCTGCGGGCGGCGCTCACGGGTTCCCGGGGCTCCCGCCAGCCCGATGGGCTCCTCCGGAAAGGCTTGGGTCAGCGTGAGCTCTTCAGCTATCTGCACCTCCCCAAGAAGGATGGCAAGACCCCCAAGCGGGCCTCTCGGAACGAGCCCGCCGACTATGCCACCCTCTACTACCGGGAGCACCCTCGGGCGGGTGACTTCAGCAAGACCTCACTGCCCGAGCGGGGTCGCTTTGACAAGGTGAAACTCTGCCCTCACCCTTCTCTTGTGTGTGTGGGGAAGGGGGCTTCCGTAGAGACCTTGGGATGGGGTGACCATGTGAGCACCCTTTTACTAGCTTGGTGACATGTGCCCCAAGTTCTCAGTGGGGGTCCCCAGGGGCTGGGGTGGGCGCTGGAGGGAGGGGCATCAGCTGGGGCCTCACAGCCAACCTCTCTTCCTGGCAGTGTCGCATTCGCCCTTCGGTGTTCAAGCCCGTGGGGGGCACCGGGAAAGGCTTCCTGTCCATGCAGAGCCTGGCGGCCCACAAGGGCCAGAAGCTGTGGCGCAGCAATGGCAGCCTGCACACACTGGCCTGTCACCCGCCCCTGAGCCCAGGGCCCCGGGCCAGCCAGGCTCAGGCCCGCGCCCAGCTGCTGCATGCCCTCAGCCTGGACGAGGCGGGCCCAGAGCCTGAGCCCAGCTTGTCCGACTCCTCCAGCGGGGGTAGCTTTGGCCGCAGTCCCGGCACGGGCCCCAGCCCCTTCAGCTCCTCCCTGGGTCATATCAACCACCTTGGGGGCTCCCTGGACCGAGCCTCACGGAACCCCAAAGAGGCTGGGCCGCTGGCGATGCTGAGCTGCCTGCCCGAGCCACCGCCCCCCTACGAGTTCTCCTGCCCCGCCACCGAGGAGGTGGTGGCCGTGCTGCCTGAGACCTGTGAGGAACTCAAGAGAAGCCTTGGGGATGAGAATGGCTCCAACCCCTTCACGCAGGTGAGGCAGCCCTTCCCTGGGACTCTGCTCCGTCCTTGTCATTGGAGTACAGGCAGACAGAGGGTCCCAGCCAACTCACCCCTGGGACTCTGGGCACAGAGAGAAAAAGGAGGAGGGACACGATTCCCACCTTTCTTGGTGGGGATGTCATGTCACTGGGAGTTATGGGAGGGAAACTTTCTGGGGAGGCCACTGTTGGGGACTTTTCACTTCTGGAGGGCATCCCAGGTTAAGGGGACTGTCTGTCTGTCTGTCTGGGACATTAGGCCCTGGGTCCTGGGGTGCTGGGATGCAGGACAGCAGCTGTGGCTGGAGGTAGGAGTGGCAGGCCAGCCGGGGTGTGCTGGTCCTATCAGAAGCTCTTCTGCTTCCAGGTGCTGGAGGAGCGCCAGCGGCTGTGGCTGGCTGAGCTGAAGCGCCTGTACGTGGAACGACTGCATGAGGTGGCCCAGAAGGCTGAGCGCAGTGAGCGCAACCTCCAGCTACAACTATTCATGGCCCAGCAGGAGCAGCGGCGTCTGCACAAGGAGCTGAGGGCACAGCAGGGCCTGGGCCCCGAGCCCCGTCCCCCGGGTACCCTTCCAGATGCGGATCCCAGTGCCCGACCAGAGGAGGAAGCCCGATGGGAGGTGAGAGACCAGATACTCAGTCACTTTTCCATCTCTGGGGCTGTAGTCTCATCCCCTGCCTGCCCCTCTCAGCCCACCTTACTTAACTGTTTGCCCCTGTGGTGCCCGCTCCAGGTGTGCCAGAAGACAGCAGAGATTAGCCTCCTGAAGCAGCAGCTGCGGGAGGCCCAGGCTGAACTGGCACAGAAGCTGGCGGAGATCTTCAGCCTGAAGACTCAACTTCGGAGCAGCCGGGCGCAGGCCCAGGCCCAGGACGCAGCGCTGGCCCGACTGCAAGAGACCGTGCGGAGTCTGCAGGAGCAGGCCCCTCGGGAGGAAGCCCCTGGGAGCTGCGAGACTGACGACTGCAAAAGCCGGGGGCTGCTGGGGGAGGCAGGAAGCGGCGAGGCGGGAGGCGGCTCGGAGCAGCTGCGGGCTGAGCTGCTGCAGGAGCAGCTCCGGGGTCAGGAGCAGGCGCTGCGCTTTGAGCAGGAGCGGCGGACGTGGCAGGAGGAGAAGGAGCGGGTGCTGCGGTACCAGCGGGAGATCCAGGGCAGCTATATGGACATGTACCGCCGCAACCAGGCGCTGGAACAGGAGCTGCGGGCGCTACGGGAGCCCCCTGCGCCCTGGAGCCCTCGGCTGGAGTCTTCCAAGATCTGAGGCCAGCGGCGCAAGCGGACAGCAGAGAGGCACTGTCAGAAGACGGCTTGGACAAGCCCGCCCTGAGACGGCCGGCCCTGCCCTCGCTTTGGTCTGGGGCAGAATCTGCTGAGACCAGCCAGGGATGGGGTGGGAGGCCCACGTGCGAGGAGGGATCCAGGGGGTTTGTGGGCTGCAGGAGCCGGAGCAAGGCACTCCTGGCAGAGGAGCACCCAGGCAGGGCCCAGCCCTGCTCCCTAGGGTAGGTGTGGCCCAGGGAAGGAGGTTGGGGAATGGAGACCCCATGTTGAGCAAGGGCAGCCCCGAGAGGGAGGCTGGGTTGGGAACTGGCTCCCCCCAGAATAAAGCCAGGTTTTCTACAAAGAAGCCCTGGGTGATCCTTTGGACCTGTCCCCAGCTGAGTCTAGAAGATGGTTGATGTCGGAATCAAGGGCCCATGACGGGGCGGTTATGCCTGTGCCCATGTGTGCAGATGCGTGGCCGTGCATGTTGGCCTGTGGAAGAATCCTTGTACCAGCACCACACGGTTCCTTTGCTGCCACGTGGGCTGAAATGCCTTTCCTCGGTCCCAGTGGGATTTTTCAGAAGGAACAATGCCAGCGGATCTAGAAAAACAAAAGGGCAAGTCAACCAAGGCATTGTTGGAATATGGAATGTTCTCTTGGTGAGAAGTTGGGGGCCCAGGTGCTGCTCAGGCCCCTGTTGGGTTTGGGGCGGCCTGAGTTAGTTCCTTCAGTCTGGCTGTGATGCAACGGGGTGGGGGTGGGGGGGTGCCTCTGGGAGGGGCAGAGACAAGACAGAGCAAGTGTGCGTAGAGGGCCTTTACTACACCAGGAAAGTGATCTGTTCTTGTAGGCTTGAGGGCCGTGGGGTATTTTTATGCCATCCTCAGATAAGATCTTACTGGTGTTCTGAAAAGTTCTGTCCCAGGAGAAAGCAGCCTGTCCTCCCCCATGCCCTGCATGGGACTCCCTGACTTGCTCTCAGCCAAGGCTGGTCCTTCACCCACTAAGACCCCACTCCCTGCTGTGGGTGACCAGAGCACAGACACAGTCTGAGCAAGACACCCCCCACCCCTTCTCTGTCTTTTGGATGCCTCATTGTTACTACTGCCACTGACATTTCCTGTCAGCCAGGTGCTGTGTCTGGTCTTGGGGGTTGGGGACAGAGTTGAACTAGATGGACTTCCTGACCCAGCAGAGATGACACAGATGTCTTTCCCGCTCAGACTGTCCAGGGTGGGGGTGGCAGCTCCTTCTGCAAAGCACCCTCTCCCCCACCACAGTCTGCTCCTGGGCTGGGCTGGGTGGCCCCCAGCAGGTGGGCCCTGGTGGCTTAGGGTTGGAGTTGGGTATGCATGGGACTGGGGTGTGAGCTGAGCCAGTGTGCCCCGCCTTTTCAGGGTGGAGAGTGGGTGTGTGTGTTGTCTGCCCTGTGTGTTTATGGCCCGGTGAGGGGCAGGTGTGTGAGTTGTGCTGTGGGCGGTGGGTGTGTCCAAGGGGGTGTGTTTGGGGCTCCTCTTGGAGGCCAGAAGGACTGCTTCCCGGTCCCTCCCTCTGCCCCAGTCCTTCCCGCCAGTCCCAGCTCCTTTCAAACCAGCCAGGCTTAGAAGAAGCCTATGGCCGGAACAGATGGACACAAGAAGCCCACCCCTGAGCCTCGATCCTTTGCCAGGGCAAAGAAAAGGGGAGCATCTGGTTTAGATAGCCCTTGATACCCTTTTCACAGGCCCCCTCCAAGCCAAGATCTGGAGCAGTGGTCCTCTGCAGAGCCCCCACCCTGAGCCAAAGCACTTCTACCTCAAGGTCTGGAGCTGGTCAGGTCTGGTGCCCATGTGCCCATAGTGGCTGGGGTCCACCTTTCAGCAGAAGAGCTCCCCACCCAGCAATTAGGGAGCTGGGCTGGCCAGTACAGCCAGCGGGGAGTGGGTGGGCGGTACCAAAACTTGGCAGCAGAGCCAGAAACCAGGGCCAGGCCCAGATGTAAGGGGAGGGCGAGAGAGAACTGAAGCTGGGGCGTCTCTGAGGGAACCAGATCCGTGTTAACTCATCCTTGCCAGGCAAACCAGTTCGTCCCCAAGTCCCCAAGCTGGCTGGGTGGCTCTGGGGGCGATGACAAGTGCCACCTTAGTGGCGATTGCTTCAGGGCAGCCCGCCCTCCTGGCCCTGGCAAGCTCCCGTCACAGCTGTTCTCCTGAGCCCTCCCCTACCCCCACATACACACACAATAGGCTTCCTGGCCTGTCCTTTCTGTTCTTCACTGGGATAGTATCACACTCTCCAGCAGCTCCCTGGCCCCTCAGCCTATCGCTTGAGGCCCCTAGGATCACTGACAGTGGTGCCCCTTCTGACCCCACATAGCCCTTTTGAGCCCTGCCTGCCTCTTCCAGGTAAAGCCACCTCCTGGTTCTCAGATCTTCCCTCTCAGGGAAGACTTCCCTGGGATCGTGCTCTGCCTCACCTGGGCCAGTCCCGTCTGTCCACAGCCCTTACATGTCCCCACTAGCTGAGTGCTGCTGTAATGGCTGGATTCCTCTGTCTCCACTGGGCTGGCTGTGGACTCTGGGCAGGGCCATTCTAGAGGCCATTCTGGCTCCAGCCGAGCAGGTAACAGGAGGCTTTGGAGTCTGGAGGAACTGGAGCCCTCCCGACTGGCCTGGGTGGGAGCTGGGGAATGGAAGGAAGGCCCCAGCTTCAAGTGTTCATTCGCTTTTGCCAGAGCTAATGCTACTTATCACACAGATATACAGATGCCACCCTCAGGGCCAGGGTGGGTCTCAGGAGAGGAAGTCCACGTGTGGAGAGGTTGGAGGAATAAAACCCAGGCGCCCATGGTAGTGGCCAGAGAGCACGCCATCCACAGTGGGCACAATGGCGGGGCTTCCATGGTGGCGAACCAGTCCATGGAGCAAGAAGACAGAGGAAGCCTCCTGGGGGCATGAGCAGGTTTCTCTAAGACAAGGAATGTAGGTGTTAGGGAACCTTTCTCCACACAGGGTGCACACCCCAGAGTGGCAGTTTGAACTGTATAACCCACCACTAGGGGCTGGGGGCTTAGCCCTCTCTCTTGAAAAAGGAAATGCTGTTTGTTGCCACCCCAAGAGATGTCCCAAGGAAGGCGAGTCTGGAGCGCCCTGGGAGTCAGGAGAGCCGGCTCACCACACGTCTCAGGCGTGGGGTGGGTTGACCAAACTTTGGTTCTGTTCTTTTTTAATGAGGCCCATCCTTGGACTCTTGTGACCAACCTAGTGCAGTCCAGTTCTAGTAGGAATCCTGCTGTGCTCGCTTAGACAAAATCTCCCATCCTTTACACTTGGTGGTCTTCCATATCTAGTCAGGTTCCTTATCTCCCACCCCTTCCTCCCAGGTGTCCGACACTCTGGCCTGCCTTCAGTGACCCCTGCGACTTTCTCTTTTTTTCAAAGGAAAGATACAGGCAGGAATGAAAGTGAGCAGGCAGGCAGGTAGAAGGAAGAGAAGGAGTATTTGTACATCTTGGTTGGTCTCTCTGACACGGGATGCAAACCTAGATCCTTGGGATGTATATGGACTGTGTTTGGTTGGAGGCAGTTGACCAAACCACTATCAGGTCACGCTGAAGTTTTCTTGTAATGCTTTTTCATCCACTGGTACCCCCGGCCCACTTGCTCCTTGGCTATAAATTTTACTTTTCCTTGTCATATTTGGAGTTGAGTCCAGACTCTTCTAAGATGAAATGGTATCTCCTTGGAATAAAGTCTTCCTTACCACTCAGTAACAAGCATCAGGCGTTGTTTTTCTGTTGAAAAGGGATACGCTTCTCTGAGGCAAGGAAGCTGGGGTTTCCTCAGGGGCAGCATGGGATGAGGGCATTGTAGGGTGGGCCCAGACTCAGGGATGGGGAAGTGTGGGGGAGGTCTGTGGAAGGGTCCTGTCTGGAAGTGGATGAGGGGAGGCAGGATGCCCCTGACTGCCCTCCTGTGGCAGTGGTTGGGTTCCTCAGGCTGCCAAGGGGAAGGCCACACAGTTTTGTGTGTGTGGTACAGGGCCCCATGCTCAGAAGGGCCCTACACTGTGCTGCCACCATCTTGAATTTCGTTTCCTTTATTTTGATAAATAAAAACAGACCAAAATACAAAAGGGGGCCAATAAACAAGAATAAACAAGAAAGGAGTGGGAAATTAAAAACCAAAACCAAAAGATGATCAATAAACCCCATCACCACAGGGACTCAATGCCTACCTCCTTCCTTTCCGGCAGCTGCAAATTTGTGTCATCATTCAAACATTTAACTTTTGTCAGTTTATTTGTGCTATTTCTTAATATTCCAAATATAGATGAGATCATCCAATATTTGTTTTTCTTCCTGGACTCACCTCAATTAGCAACATACCATGTCGTTGTACCAGTGGAGATGAATTTCTGTTTCTTTTTAAAGGAAAGGTGACGGCAGGAATGAAGGCAAGGAGGCAGGCAGGAAGAGAGGAAGAACTCTGATTTATTTTATCCAGCTGTTCATCTTGGTTGTTCCCAGAGGCCCCAGGACACAAACCCAGGACCTTGGAATGTGTGTGGACTGCACCCTACTGCTTCTCTACCAGCATGCAGTGGCAGTGAATGTCTCTATAATGGTTGAACAAGGGGCCTTCCATGTTTATTTTAATCTGGGGGCTGCAAATGATGTAACTGCCTCTAACCGGGAACAAATGCCTTGCAAGGAGGGACTGGGACTGTGGGACAGGAGACTGGTTGGGAGCTGCCTGACCTTTAAAGACTCCTTCTGGGAGGCAAAAAAGGCTGCATTTTCAGGAAAGCACACTGGGGCTTTTTATTCTTAAGATTTATATAGTGCAGGCATGCCCTTGTGGCTCAGGCAGCTGAGACCCTTGTGTATGAACCACATACAGTCCAAGGACCCTGGTTCGAAACCTGGGACTGGGGTGAAAAAACAATGAACAACTAAATAAATAAGTGTTTTTTTTTTCCTCCTTTCTTAAAGCTTTCTCTTCTCCCTCCCTTCCTCTCTTAAAAAAGAATTATACAGTGGGCTTTTTGGTGTACTTAAGGAAAGGAGCAAACAGTAATGGAGGAAGAGAGAGGAGGAAGAAGTATTTTATTCATTTTATTTTCATTTAGTTGCTTACATTGATTGTTCCCCCACTCCCAGGCCTCCAGGGGGATGTGGCCTGTGCGCCTTTGGAGGTGACTGACCTAACTGCTACTCCACCAGGGTTCACCATTCCTCCCCCTCATTTTTAAGATATAATTTACATAAGGAAAATTCATCCTTGGAGCTCCCTGGTGGAACAACAGTTTAGCTCAATTGCCTCCGAAGGAGCAAGTCAAGTACCCCTGGGTCTGAGTGCTGGTTAATGAACCAGCATGAACAACTGAATGAAAATAAAAGTAAGAACGTTCCCTCTTCCTCTCTCTCTGCCCTCCTGCTTGCCTGCCTGCTTGTCTTTGTTCCTGCCTGCACCTTTCTTCACAAGAGAAATGTCATCCTTTTTAGGGTACACTTTTAATCTCGTATTTATTTTGAGTTTATTTAATGATGTGATCCATCGCATTTTAATGATCCTTTGCAGGAGAAATATACAATAGGAAAGCTCAGAGAAAGAGGAACAGAGGTGCTTGTTTGGGGGAAGGGGTGAGGGGGTTTTGTTGGCGGCCAGAAATTAGAACTATCTGGAGGAGGCAGGTGCTTTCATCATACAGTTAGGGTTCCCTGTATACAGCAATGACTTCCAGTTCAATTGTTTATATTTTTTATCTCCCTCCCAGGTCTCGAACCCAGCTGGGTGAGTTTATATGCCCTGCCCCTCAGCCACCCGAGCCACAGGAGTTGCACTTCTAATTCACTTTGAAGAGTCCAAATGGCCACTATTTAATGAAGTCAAAGTTCAGAATAAAGTTGTAAGGACTCATTCTTGGCCCTGGCCCAGGAGAGAGAGTTAGAAGAATAAAGACTGTGCTGATAATCTCAGCTGAATGGTTCCTTCTTTAGTTGTCAGTGGAAAGTTAGTCTCTAGAACAGGTTAAACCCCTTCTTATCCTGCCCATTGAGACAGAAGTAAAACCTCAGGCTCAAGTACGCTTGCAGCCAGGGCCCTAAGTAGGTTAGTGCGCTGAGGACAAGCCATATTCATGTCCTCTCACCGCTTCCAGACTGTAAGAGCACAGCAATCTTGGGGTCCAGCTAGGGTACACATTTTAGAGCTTTGACAGCTGCAGAGAGGTCTATAAGCAGCCTTACAGTCGAGCTAGAGAATAGGTCTCTCCCCCCAACCCCTCTCAAGCTCCCCGGTACCCTTCTAAAGTCAACCCTTCTGCCTCCCCCCAGGCCACCATCCATCTGCTGCCTCAATGCACTTCTGTTGCTTTGTTCCTTTTGTGAGCCCTGTTAATCCTACCACAAATTTGAACATAGTGCAAAGTAGCAAGTCAAACAATAAGAAATAAACATTTTGGAGTCTTTTAGGTTTGGGTCACTAAAACAAAATTGGGGGCGTCTGTCACATCCTTGTGGCTCAGACAGCTGTGGAAACAAACACACAGACCCTGCAAAGTTCAAGGATCGGGTTGGAGACCTGGACAAAACAAAAACACAAACAAAAAACAAACTGGGGGGTTATTGAGAATCAAGCCCCAGGTATATCTGGACTGAAACAAACAGCCCGCCACAGATTCCACAAATCACTGCTTTACTAACTTCTCACCTGCTTTGCACGTGAGTACACCCACTGGAACTTGATGACGTCTAACCTTAATTTGCATAGCTGATTATCCCTCCTTTTATATGCTGTACCCCAGTAAGGCAACTCTGAGTCTGTACCTCCTGGGGTCCAGTCCTAATAAAACAAGTAAACACTTATGTTTTGCTTCCACCAACTCTCATTCATTAGTAGAACAAGACATTGGTGTAAAAATAAGACTACACCTTCATGGAAAGAATGACCAGAAATAGATTCCATTTTGTAGAAAATCATTGGACATCAAGGAAAATGAAGTATTATTTAATAACAGGTGTTGGGGGTAACTGGACAAACATTTTGGGGAAAAAAATCATATTTTGCATCACTACCTCCAAAATAAAATGGCTATTTTTCCATTTTCCATTTATTCTAAAAAAAAAATGGAGTTAATTTAGTCAAAGCATATCCTGGGGAAGCTAGCAAAGGGCTAACCAGACTATTACTGAATTAATAGAGAACAGCTAAGTTTTTCAGCTTTGAAGCAGCCCCCCCAAAACACACACACACACACACACACACAAAAACCAGAAAACTACAATCCCAATGAGGGAAGATTGACAAAATCCACTACGTAATAAAACATGGTTGCACGTTGAAAAGTAACAACTCCAGATACAATGAGAGGTACAGATGCAGCAAAACAAGGACAAAGGTGAAAAGGCCTGATGTGCCAGCTGCACATTCACAGTTTTAGAGGCCAGGCCTTGCATAAGACATTCGGCACGGCTGTGAGACAGGCCGGAGAGGAAGTGGGAATGCCTGGGGCATTTGCAAAAGCTTGTGAGGTCCTGCTGGCTCACAGACAGTGAGGCCTGAGTCTGGTGGCCTCAGGCAAGGTTTACTCAACTCTGCGCCCACGTGGGCCAGGACCACCCAGGTTCCTGGTGCACAGACTGGCCTCTCTGGGATGCTGGGAAGCCCCCACCCACCTTACTGAGCAGCTCTGGACAGCCTTCTTCCCGGCCTGTTTCATAAGGTGTTTGAGCTGAGATTTCCTCATTCCTAAGCAGAGCATGGGCTACTGTGTAGAGGTTTCTGAGCATCTCCCTCCTTCCAAACACACAGGATGCTGGGATACAGCCGTGATATATACACAGTTCTTGCTCAGGTGGAGCTGTTACCCTAATGGGGGTGGGAGTGGAGTTAGGGGGCAGGTAGACAAAATAAACAAGTAAATACACAAGATAATTTCAAGTTAAAAGCTATAAAGAAAACAAAACTGGATTGTGCAAGGTCTATATAGAAAACAAAACAAGATTGTGCAAAGGCTTTTTTTTTTTTTTTTTTTGTAGAGCTGTGTGGAGGAGGCGTGGAGGCTTGGAGGGGAGGACAGATGCCCTGGAGTGTCACCTGCCCAAAAAGGAAGCAGGAAGTCCGGCCAACTGGGACGAAGCCTTTTCTCTTAGGCTGTTTCTAGTCCCAAGTGCCAGAGGCCTAAGGAAGGGGCCAAGAGTGGCTTCACTGCCCCGTCCCCACCGAACAAGGGCAACTGGGAGGTTGGTGAATTCAGTCCTGGCTGGGTTTGGGGTCGCTGCGGTCTTCTCTCCTTACTAACCCTTATCCTGCCTCCTTAGGCTGGTTTGCACAATCCTGTCTCTCCCCAAACTGCCAAGGAGGGCCATAGATGCAGGGTGGCAGGGCTGGGTGTGGGGCCCTACCCCTCCATTTCCAACAGAATTTAAGTCTCCTGCTAGATACCCAGTGGGCAGAAAAAGGATTTTTCTTGTAAAACAATTCGACGGTTCAAAAAAACGCCTCACCTTGGGATCCCCTACAAACACTGTAATGCTGGTATTGTCTACTTTGAAGGAGGGCGGGGAGCGGGGGAGGCACCGTCATTTCACTGAACTGAGATCTTCTAAGCGCCGGACCGGGACGCGCGGGGAGGGCCCGGCAGGCGCCGCGTCGCGACGGGGAAGCGCTTCCCGCCGACGGGGAGGGTCCGGGAGAGGCCCAGCGCGACTCAGCGATCGCTGGAGACGCGGCTTCTCCCAGCCGCCGGGCTCCAGCGGGCGACCGCACTCTGGGCGCGCTGAGGGGTAGCGCGCCTGGGCTCGTGGAGAGGCCACCCCTCCGCGACGCCGCGAGTGGGCGAGTCCGAAGCCGTCCGCCGTTCCGGCTACTTCCGGTTGCGATGACAGCCGCGCCGGAAGTGAGGGCCGGGGCTGCGGGACGCGGGGAGAGCGGGAGGTCCCGGGCTTGGAGGATCGGAGCGCGGTGGGCTGCAGCACGGCCGGCTCCCGGGCCCCGGGCCTGCTCTCGAGGCAGCCCCGGCGCCAGTCCGCCCTTGGGCTTATCTTCTCCGCAGCCGTCGGCCCTGGGTCGGGAGCTGGCGTCCCGAGGACTCATCAGAACCTCTCGGAGCCGCCTTTGCTGGGGAGTCACTGGAATTCAGACCTCCCATCCTAGTGCGACCCGGCCTGGTCAGAGGTAAACCCGTGGCGGAAGAGGGGGCGAGGCAGGGCTTTGTTGTTTTAAAGGAAAGGTGCGGGCTGAAATGATGGTGAGCAGGCAGGCAGGGAGAGCGAGGAGGAAGGAGCATTTTATTTTTATTTAGTTGTTCACCGTGGTGGTGTCCGCAGCCCCTCTCCCGGGATCCGGGATTCGAACCTGGAGTGTGTGGCCTGTGCTCCTTCGGAGGCGATTGACCCAGCCGCTACTCCACCACGGCTAGGCAGGGCATTTGAGCAGTCTTTGAAGGGTGAGTAGGGGTTAATCAATCCTATAAACGTTATAGGAGGTGAAACTTCTAGTAGGGGTTGCAGTCTAGGGGGAAATGGTGGGCTTTTCCCAGTTTTGGTTTATGGCAGAAAAAAAAAAAAAAGGAAACTTCACAGAGTGAAGAAGAGGAATAGGGCGATATGATAGAGTGATGGGTGGGCATGGGGCAGAGCTGGCAGCATTCTCTACTGGGGTCTAGGAGAACATCTCTGAAGAGATGAAGTTTGCCTGGAAATCCTAATAAGGGGGCCCCTGGTGGCTCAGGCGTTAAGTCTTGGTTGGGGTGTGGACCATGTACAGCCCAAAATCCTGGCTTGGAAGGGAAGGGGGAACAACCAAGATAAATGAACAAATAAATAGAAGTGTTTCCTCCTCCTCTTCCTCACCTGAAATAAATAAAAACAAACAAAAAAACGCTTCCTCTTCTCCCTCTCTTTAGAAAAAAATAAAACCAAATCTAGTAGGGAGTCAGTCATGGGAAGGTCTGGTGTGGGGGGCGAGGAAGGCACGGTGGAGAGGCATGTTCCAGGCAGCGGGAACAGCCAGTGCAAAGGCCTGTGAGGCAGACAGAAGGAAAGACTAGGGTGGTGGGAATATAGCAAGGGAGGGAGAGTAGGAGGGGATCAGGTTGAAGAAGCCACTGAGGGTCTACTCATACAGAGCCTCATAGGTAATAGAATGGAGGGAGGGCGGGTTTTATTTTAAGTTCGCTGGGAATCTATCGGATTTTAAAAAGATGACTGCTTGAGTAAGGCGGAGAATGAATAGAGGTGGGGACTGTAAAAGTATGAGTTGAGTCAATACAGGTGCTCCATTCTGTGTCAGGCAACCCGGCCCTTTCTATGACTTGCACAATTTTTTTTTTAAAGGAAAAATGCAGGAAGGAAGAGGGAGGAGAAAGAAGCATTTTAGTTATTTTTGTTTTAGTTGTACATCTTGATTGTTTCCCCTGGCCCTGGGATGTGAACCTGGGTCCTTGGGATGTATGTGGACTGTGCTGGGCCAGAGGCGGCTGACCTAACCACCACTCCACCAGGGTGTGCTTTAGTTCATGGTACATTTAAGTGGTTCAAGCCAGGCCTTTTCTTCCTTTGTGTTTATTTATGTATTTCCTTTCATCCTATTCCTGTGGTCTCCCCCCAACCATAGGAAAGCACTCTGATGTGTTTATGTTGCATCCTTTTTTCATGTGTCCTTGGTTGTATGCATATATTATTACATTTGCATAAATAGTATCCTGCCTGCACTTTATTTTGTTTCTTTGTGTCCCCAGTCAGTACCGTGTTTTCCGATCTTATCATTGTCACTGTGGGTGTATCTGAATACAATGTCTAAATAAATGTTACCCAGGTTTTCACAGATGCATCCCCCACATTTTACGTCCTTATCAGTTTCCCCCAGTGATGTGGCCCCTACATTGTCTCCCATTTGCTACCACAGCACATAATGCTGGGATGAAAATCCTTGTGCCCATTCCTTCCTCAGCCCACTGTGGGAATGTCTTGGGCTTCCCTTGGATCATCCTGGTATCAGTTGGTGTCTGAGAGGCCAAACTCTTTGACCTTGATGAGCTCCTGACCTTTTTTGAGCGGTATTTACTTTTTGGCAAATTGTGATTCTGGTTCCCAGACACTCTTGGCAAGCATTTTGCATGCTGTCTTTCCTCATTGAGCCTCTCCTAGGCTCTGTGGTTTAATTTCCTGGTTTTTGTCATCATTCCTTGTGATGTACACTCATTCCAACCACAGATACTTGCTGCTTTCCTTTCCCTGTGAAATGTGGTCTGTTAAGCTGGCCCAGAGAGCACTGTGATGTCAAGTCCTTTCTAGAAGGGCTCTGGAGTCTGGAATCAGACTGCCCTCCTTCCTAGCCTGTCCTACACATCCCAGCTGCATGACCTTGGGCAACTGACTTAATCTCTGTCTCATTTTCTCATCTGTAAAGTGGGTCTGGTAATTGTACCTACCTCATAGTGTTTTTGTAAGAATTAAGTAAATTAGTTGATGCATGCAAAGTTATTAGAACAGTGCCTGGCACATAATAAGCCGCTATGAGATGTTAATTATTAATAGCAATAATAATAACTATACAATTATTTCAGACAGGAGTTCCTGTTATAATTTGCCTGTAATAGCTTATATCCTGTTTTTGGGTATTTACTCAGGGGGCATGAAGAGGGGAGCATGTCCTCTGGACATAGTGATGACAAATTCTTTTTCTTTTTTTTAAAGGAGAGGTGCAGGCAGGAATGAAGGCGAGCTGGGGCAGGCAGGTAGGCAGGAAGAAAGAGAAGAAAGCAGCACTTAGTTTTATTTAGTTGTTCATCTTGGTTCTTCCCGGACCTGGGACATGAATCCGGGTCTTTGGGATGTATGTGGACTGCACTGGCTGAAGGCAGCTGACCTAACAGCTATTCCATCAGGGCGCGTGCGCTAGTGATTACAAATTCTAGTGTGATAGCATCAACCCTAAGTAGGGAGGGCATAAAGACATCTTGTGGCTGCCACTTGTCACTTATTTGGTAGGGCGACAGTGGGCCAAGATTGAGGCCAGAACTGACAGTATGGGGGGAGTGGAAAACTGGGAGACTCTGATGGTCACCTTGGACAGAGGAGTCTTTTTGTAAGGTCACTCCATACCCTCCTTTGAGGGAAGGGACACTTGGCTAGATCAGAACATTTGAGAGCCCTCTCATTTTGAATCCCATAGGTGAAGGATGCGGAGGGCAATCTACTCTCTCACTGACATTTGAGGGTCTTCTGTGTCAGAGGCTGCTCTGCCCTGAGCGGGGCAGTGGCCTAGGGTGGAGGGGGCTTTAGGAACGGGGCCTCAGTGGTAGGAAAGATGGGACAAGAAAAGTCAACTTGCTTTCAATGCTGGAGTGAAGAGGGAAGGTTGTGTTTAAAAGAAGTTCTAGTTTGGTGGAGGAGGCAGCGCACCAAACAGTTCATGACACTAAAATGGAGGGGTGCTCAGGGAAGAGTTGAGGGAGCCAGAGGGGAGCAGGGGAGGCCAGTGGTAGAAGGTGATGTCAGAGCTGATATGGAAAAGGTGGGCCAGCCTCTCCAGTAGTGGAAGAGGTGAGGGGGAGTGGATGGGACACAGGGGAAGCAGCACAGAGCTGGGAGGGAGCCAGGAAGGCGAGGCAGGAGTGGTGGGCAAGGCCCACCAGGCAGACAGTTGTTCCCTGGGCTGCATTTCCAAACACCAGTCATTGGAGGACTGCCTTTGTGGTGTCTACCACTATAGTGTGTGGAAAACCACGTCTGCTAACTGAAGAGGTCGCCAGAATGAATCTATGAAAATACATGAAATAGGGATTTCTAGTTCCTATTGTCTGTCGAGGGTTCTGCAAGCCTGCTCTCTCTTCTGATTAAAAAGAGAAGGACATGCCCTGGTGGCCTAGTGGTTTAGTTCACCATAGTGCAGTCTAAATGCATCAGGGTGCATGGTTCAAGACCTGGGCCTGGGGGAACAACCAAGATGAACAACTAAATAAAAATGAAATACTTTTTTCCCTTTTCTCTTCCTGCCTGCCTGCCTACTCGCCTTCGTTCCTGACTACTTTTCTTTAAAAACAAAAACAAAAACAGGGATTATAAAATGAAACACTGAAAAGAGAGTAATTGTCTCACCATGATTCAAAATCCTGCCCTCACACCTGCCTGCACCCTCCCCTGGGGACCCCGGCCGGGGGTGGTGGGGACTGTGAACCAGTATGGTAAGCCAGGAATTTCTGAGCAGTGATGTAGGATAGGGGAAGGTCAAGAGGCTGTGCCCTGAGGGCCTAGTGGGGCCTGATGCAGCCCGCCTGTCCTCCCCGCAGGCAGAGGCCACCATGGAGCAGTGCGCAAGCGTGGAGAGAGAGGTGGACAAGGTCCTGCAGAAGTTCCTGACCTATGGGCAGCACTGCGAGCAGAGCCTGGAGGAGCTGCTGCACTACGTGGGCCAGCTGCGGGCGGAGCTGGCCAGTGCAGGTGGGTACCCGCCCCCCCACGGAGCCCACTCAGCCTCCTGCCCATGGAGGAGGCCCTGTGGCTGCCTGTGACAGGAGGATGGTTACAGGCTAGGACCTCGGCACAGGGAGTCTCCTTGAAAGCGGATAATGAAAGTCTGATCTGAAAAAGCTTTTTAATTGTCCTGATCTGAGTCTTATTTCCATTTTCTTCTTCATTTGCTTTTGTAGTTTGAATTGGTAAAACATTTCAAATTTACCGAAAAATTTCAAGAATAGTATAAAGAATTTATATATACCTGGATTTACCAACTGCTAACATTTTGTCATGTTTGCCTTACCCATTACATAGTACTTTTTTTTTCCTTAACCATTTAAAATTAAGTTGCAGATAGCAACCTTTGCCCCTGAATCTTCGGTGTGTATGTCCTAAGATCAAGGGCATTCTTTTTATTTATTTATTTTGTAAAGGAAAGATGCAGTCAGGAATGAAGGCGAGTAGGTAGGAATAGAGAGGAGGAAGAAGCATTTATTTATTTTTATTTAGTTGTTCACACTACTTGTTCCACTTGCCCCAGGTCTTGAACCTGGGACCTTGGGATGCATGTGGGACTGCTCCCAAGTGCAGTAGACCACTAGGCCAGCAGGTCGCGAAGGGGCATTCTTTTATAAGTTTGGTATAATTGTTAAAATTAAGAAATGAAACATTAGTACATATTTTATGACCTAATGAACATAGTGCATAGTTTAGTATTTTCAGAATGGCAAGACCTGATGCCACTGGAAAAGACAAATCTCAGTAAAAAAAAGCAAATGAAGGCTGTTCATATTTTTCATGGAAAACATTTTATGGAAAATCCTTCAGTGTCAAAAATGGTTACAGTGAAAAATGCATCTCCCTTGGACCCCGATTCCCAGTTTCTGTGGGCTCCCTGCCCCCCAAGGCTCTGCTGTCCTGTTTCTCAGGTGCCCTTGGAGACAAGATGTGTCTATCGCGTCTCCTTTTCAACGTGAAGGGGAGCAGAGAGTACACACTTTCCTGCGCCGCGCCGCGCCCTTAGCTGTGTTGGACAGGCTTCGGGATCAGTGCGCAGCATTCTGTTTCATTCTCGCACCTCGACGCTTAGCAATCCATCATGGTTGTTCTTGCTGCAGTAAGTGCCCAGGTTTCCTCACCTGTGAGGGCATCTGTTAACTGCGCGTGGTGGAAGCCATTTCTCTCGCTGGTCCAAACTACTTCACCCTGTGCCGTCAGTGCTGATAGAATGGCTGCAGTGTGTTTCGAGCCTGTGCCTTCTTGGATAGGGATGTTCGGGGGCTCCGAGTTGTCAGTGGGACCCCTGAGCAGTGGAGATTTGGGGATTCCAGGTTACAGGACTTTGGTTTCCTAAGGACTGGTTACTTTGTCCTCAAGGGGCTGCGGCTTCTGCGGGGAGCAGAAAGGGAGGAAATAGCAGCAAACTGGGGTTCGGGAGGGCAGGCTGCTGTGCACTGGGCTGTGGTGGTTCTGGCCTGGAGAAGGTGGGATCCCAGCCACCGCCTCCTATTTGTGTTTGTCAGGACTCATTCAGTTACCTGTGACCAAAACCCAGCCCAGAGTAGCCTACGCAAACAAACGGGAGGGAGGACTTCTGGGCTCAGGTAACTGAACTCTCCAGACCCAGCTGGATGCGGGTGTTCACGGGAAAGTCTCAAGCTACGCTGGCTTCAGAGTGGCCCCCCCTGCCATGGCCCCCGGCAGCTCCACTCCACATGTGCGTTTCACAGCCTGGCAGAACACATCCGTGTTCTCAGTGCCGGGCCACTTCCTGATCCAAGGCACTGCTCTCTAAAGGGGTAGGTGCTGGGCCGGCAGAAGGTCCCATGCCGTCTGCCCTCCTTTCTTCAGGCTTCACCTGCGCTTGGGTACCAGTCTGGCTCCAGCTTGACCAAAGTCCTTTAACCAAAAGCACTGCAAGCCTGGAGTCCTGAGCTAGAAATTGCCCTGAGCTTCCCCAGCAGCCCCTGACCTGCCTGGTATCCTTTGGAATAATTGGCATTAGCTGAGGACAATACATTTTGGTTCAAAGCCTTTGTCTACATGGTATCTCGAGATAGTAAGGAGCCCCATCCACTGTGGTGGTGAGAAGCTTGTGTTTAGATGCGGCACTGCCATGTGATCTGGTGAGGTAAGCCCTGGCTTTCCACAGGACGGGATACAGTCATCACTCCTGCGAAGCATGGTGGTGAGGATTAAATGGGCGAAATACTTAGCCACAGTAAGTGCCAAATCATCTTTACTTCACAGCAACCCACAAGACTGGTGCTGTCATCCCCATTTTACAGATGAGAAAGTGAAGACCCCAGTTGCACAACTGACTTGTCCCACTTGGCCCGAAAGTATCAGGAATGACCTGGAACGGAAGCTGGGTCTTCCACTCGAGTTCAGGGCTGCCTCCTGGGCCTCACGCTGGCATTTGCCATAGTGAAAGTGGGGACAAGATCTGCTCCTCTGTGTCCTCACTCAGGGCCAGTGTTTCTCTGCAGCCCTCCAGGGGACACCTCTCTCAGCCACCCTGTCCCTGGTGATGTCGCAGTGCTGCCGCAAGATCAAAGACACTGTGCAGAAACTGGCGTCAGACCACAAGGACATTCACAGCAGTGTCTCCAGAGTGGGCAAAGCCATCGACAGGGTAAGCGTGGGGTGATGCCCAGACAGGGGTGGGGGGTCCCTGGAGCTAGCCTGTACCCGGCTCTCTGGACATCCAGTGGGGGCTGTGTGAGTGCCGAGTCACAGGGCCCTGTCTCTCATCCTGTCAGAACTTTGACTCTGAGATTTGCGGTGTAGTCTCGGATGCAGTGTGGGACTCGCGGGAGAAGCAGCAGCAGATCCTGCAGATGGCCATCGTAGAGCACCTGTACCAGCAGGGCATGCTCAGTGTGGCTGAGGAGCTGTGCCAGGTACCGGCGCCGGCGGGGATGGCGAGGCCTCCCGTGCCACTTTCCACCTGTCCCCACTTGACTGCGGGTCCCTGCTCGTCTTAAATACATTTATTTCAGATGGGAAAGCAGCCCCCCCTGCTGCCAGAAATAGAAGGTAGCTCTAAAAATAAACACATGGAAAGTGAAGCTGTTCATTTCCAGCCAGTTGGGTTCTGTGTGGAAGCCTGACACCCCGTCTTAAAAAGGGAGATCAGGAAAATGGCAAAACAGCACTTGTTCAGTGTTACAGACCCCCTGGCAGTAAAAGGAAAGGATTCTTGCCCTGTAATTAGAAGGGTTGAAGAAGAGTAATTTTCTGACCACGCTGCTCATAGCGGCGCCTGGAGACCTCTACAGTACTGCGGGGTGTAGTGGGGTGGTGGGTGAGGGGTAGTTGCACTCTTGCTCATAGCACTCAGCCTCCCAGAACTGAAGTGGGAACAAGCGTGACCCCCTACTCTGGCAGGAAACTCGAGCTCCCCAGTCTGTGTTGGGTGGATGAAGCTTTATTATGTGCAGACCAGAGAATTTCGGAAACCTCACGCTCTAGGGGTGGATCATGCTCTCCCCGCAGGAATCAACGCTGAATGTGGATGTGGATTTTAAGCAGCCCTTCCTGGAGCTGAACCGCATTCTGGAAGCCCTGCACGAACAAGATCTGGGACCGGCACTGGAGTAAGTTGGCCCCGAATGAGCCAGCCCCACTCTGCCCTGCAGGATCACGCACTGCCTTTGCTGCTCTGTCCCGACCTCAGGCGATGGGACGTGTCTGTGGTCTTCATCTCATCCAGCACACTCCACAGGCCTCATGTTCTGTCTCATGGGTTTCCTGTAGATTTCTGGAACCCACCTGTCAGTCACACCCCTCCAGGCCCCCTCCCGGCCCCCTCCCTGTTCCCCATCAGCTCCACACAAATCGACCCCTTTCTCCCCAGATGGGCTGTGTCCCACAGGCAGCGCCTGCTGGAGCTCAACAGCTCCCTGGAGTTCAAGCTACACCGGCTGCACTTCATCCGCCTCCTGGCAGGCGGCCCCGAAAAGCAGCTGGAGGCCCTCAGCTACGCCCGGCACTTCCAGCCCTTTGCTAGGCTGCACCAGCAAGGTAGGTGCCTGGGCTCCTGCAGATATCAGTGTAGGCCCGGTGACCAGACGCCTCTTCTTCACCTGAAGCTCATCATCATCTCCAAGCTGAACTCTTTGCCTGCCTCTGCTGTACCAGCTAGTTTCATCTCAGACACACTCCCACTGGGGTCTGTGTGGGCCCAGGACAGCCCGGGATGGGGCTGCTGTGTCTCAACATAGGCCTCTCGCCTAGAAGAACCCCACTCATTTCCAAAGACTTCGTTTCACCTCCTCTGCAGCTTCCTCCAAGCCTAACTAGCATTTCCAAACCTGTCATTTCAGTCTCTTTCCAGGTGGTGCTGCCACTGATTCTTACCTCACAGTTCATTTAGACATAAACATCACCAAGCAATGTTATTAAATTTTCTCTAGGTAGCCCCTGAAAGTTGGGTTTTTTTAAAGGAAAGGTGTAGATAGGAGAGGAGGAAGCAAGCATTTTGTTTGTTTAGTTGTTCATCTCAGTGGTTCTTCCTGGCCCAGGATGTGAACCTGGGTCCTTGGGATGTACGTGGCCTGCACTTTGACTGGAGGCAGCAGATCAAACCCCTTCTCCACAAGGGCGCACCCTGAAAGTTTTCTAACGGCAGATTACCTAGTGTTGGAGAATAGAGAATTGCGTGCCAACCTGAGACTTGCTCCTTGGTACAGTCAGAGGGATGGAAAACACTGAAACTCCTCCCTACCTGGCGCCTGTCCTTGTCCCATGTAAGCGCTCCACCTCCTCACTGGATTCTAGGGAAACCAGTTTTGCCCAAGGGCTCTCCAGTCCCCACTCGGCTTGGTCAGGGGCCTGAGAACCACCTCCGCAGCCCTGTGGGCTCCTGGCTAGACGCAGGGCAGGAAAGGCTGTCTCCTGCGCGCCTGCACCAAGCTGTTTGCGGTTGCCTTGCAGAGATCCAGGTGATGATGGGCAGCCTGGTGTACCTGCGGCTGGGTTTGGAGAAGTCGCCCTACTGCCACCTCCTGGACAACAGCCATTGGGCAGAGATCTGCGAGACCTTTACTCGGGACGCTTGCTCCCTGCTGGGGCTCTCCGTGGAGTCACCCCTCAGTGTCAGGTACGGGTTTAGAGGAAGACCATTTGCCAAGGTCCCGCCGTGTGCCAGGGATGGTGCTCGGTGCCTTCACAGACCTAACCTGGCTGTCTCATTCTTCCTGATGATGTTTTTACAGTTGGAAAAACTCAGACTAGGAAGAGTTGTAGTATGACAGTGGCAGGGTCAAGGCTCCTATTCTCCTGGATTATCACTAGACCCCCTGCAGCTTCTCTCCCCTCATTTCTAACACCACTGCCCTGCAGGAGACAGGGGCTGAGCAACGTGTCTCAAAAGCTTTCACTTGGAAACCTCCTCTCCAGGAAGAATCTCCTCCTGACTTCACAAGGACCCTGGGAGTGAGGTTCTGTTAGCCCCCTTTTACAGATGAGCAAACAGGCTCAAGATGTGATGAACTTGCCTAGGAGCCTCACGGAGAATAAGGACACATGAACCTGACCTGTGTGACACATGGCACCACAGACAGTGTCAGGGTGCATTTAGACTGGTGGTGGAACCTCATGGCCCACCTGAGTGTGATGGACTCCATCCTCTTTACTCTGCCATCGAGTGCAGTTACAGAGAAGTATTTCCCAGCACCTGAGACACGGCCGGCCCTCACTGCTTGGCATCTCAGCATCTGAGGCTCCTCTGCCCTAATCATGAGATGTGAATTGCCTTCTTTTCCCAGTCCCCTAGTTGATAGTCTGCGGTGCATCATGACAGCAGAGCGGGGTTGACAGGCAGGCTGTCACACCAATGACTTTCCCAGGGTTTGGATCACAGATACCTGCTTCTGGCTGTTCCTTTTCTCTCTCCTGTAGGTACTCAATCTGGCTGTGTCTGCATGCCTCCAGAGCAGGCACTTTACAAGCATCCTGAGAGACTTCAAGGGTCGAACTGACCTTAGGCCACTTTAGAACCCTATTCCATCACATAGGGAGAGGGCGTGCTGGCCCTTTTTGTCCGTCTGTCATGTTCCTGGTCTGAGCCATCATTCCGTCCCTGCTTTGTTTTGTAGCTTTGCCTCTGGCTGTGTGGCACTGCCCGTGCTGATGAACATCAAAGCTGTGATCGAGCAGAGGCAGTGCACGGGTGTCTGGAGTCACAAGGATGAGCTGCCGGTGAGGCCTGGCTGGCAGGGGGAGGGGCATGGGGCACGGGGCAGGGGTGCTGGGGAGGACTGCATGGCCCGAAGTGGGACTCACGCTCTCCTGACCTCCCCAGATTGAGATCGAACTAGGCATGAAGTGCTGGTACCACTCGGTGTTTGCCTGCCCCATCCTCCGCCAGCAGACATCTGATTCCAACCCTCCCATCAAGCTCATCTGTGGCCACGTTATCTCCCGGGATGCTCTCAACAAGCTCATTAACGGAGGAAAGTAAGTGCCCAGACTGGGCTCCACTGTGGCTCAACGCTTCTGTGGCCAGCCCGGAGACCTTGATTCTCCTTCCCTTTTTAGGCTGAAGTGTCCCTACTGTCCCATGGAACAGAACCCAGCAGATGGAAAACGCATCATATTCTGATTCCTGCCTGGAAGGAACTCTGTTGAAAGGGGTTTCCCACCCAGGAGCCTTGGTCTGTCTCGGTTGGGGGTGACTGGCTTCAGTGAGTAGGGGTTTATTTCAGAGCAACTGACTGAGGGGTTGCCTCCATGAGCAGTGGGCCAGGAGGAAGATAAACCAACCTGCACTGGGCAGCAGGCTCCTTGGCAGTAAGGGCAGACAGCGCTGGTCTCTGGGTTGCTCTCTCCCTTTCTGTATATGCTGTTGATTTAGTAACAACGGCTGAGAAGGAAGGGACTGGGCCAGTGACAGCAGACGTCTTTCCATCCTGCCCTCATCTGGTTTTCTTACTGCCATGACAACTCTGCTGTCTGTCCTTTTACTGTACAGCCCCACAACTGTACGTACCCACTTCCCTTTGTAAATAGTCTAAGTTAGAATGGAATGCCATTGTTTTATAACTTGGAGCAAATATATTCACAAGCCTTCTCCTTACGTTACCTGCCTTTGGCTTTCCCAAGAATCCTTACGCTCCCTCTGCACACAGGTGCACATGTGGAGGCTGCTTCTGGGGGGCATGGAGCCAGCCTAGTGCCCAGTCAGAAAGAATCCAACTTGAATCTGCTGGTGAGAAGAACCGGGGAGATGGCAGACCCCGCACAAGGTGCCCTTGACATAGATGAAGTTGTATTACCTTATTTGAAATGTGTAGGGGATTTAGGAAGATGACATGACTCGAACGACAGGGCTCATAGCTTGCAAAGGAGAGCGTGGCATTTAAACCAGATCTGACCCTCAAGCCCCAAGCCCTTTCCAGTTTAATTCTAGGTGTTACATGTGTACTGCATCCTGCATTGGGTCTCTGAGATCAGGAAGGCACCTTGAATGTAAAATGTTTGAAGGATTGAGTTATCAGAGCCATTATGCCAAGCAGGAGAGATGGCCTGGGGTTCTGTATTTAGTTTCATGTTTCCATTTAAAATGTACTGTGGGTGGGTAATTGCTTCCAGAAGCTTTCCTGTGGCATTTAAGGCTCCTGGGGACAGAAAAAGGGATGGGGGTGTCCCTGACATAGGGGCTACAGACGTCCATGCAACAGGAGCTGGGCTCGGCCACCTTACCCTGCAACTCCTGATTCTGGGATTTCAAAATTCAGGGGTGGACAACCAAGAGTCAATGCTCAACTTGAGTTTAGCAGATAGCACAGGCCCTGGGTGGCTAAGCACTAGCACTAAAATCCTTCAGGCTTTCTGAGAGAAAGTCTGCTTCCACTTCTTCCTGCCCACCACCTCCTGGGCCCCACGAGCAGCTGCTACTTTAAAAAAAAAACACCCACAGACTCACCACATTTTAGTCTTAACATTTACTTCCCCCATACCATTCTTGGAACTGTCTTCCCTGAAGCTCAACAGGAAACAGCCCTGATGGGAGATGCTGGCTTCACCTTGGAAAATAGCTGTTGGAGCTGCCTAGGGAGAATTTGTGCCTCTGGGGACCAGGGAGATGCTGTGAGTGTGGGCAGGAGTAGGGCAGCCAGGTGGCTCGCCACCAGCCCAATAGTCTTTCACATGGGTGGGGGCAGGGCCTGCACCTCCTCCAGGCACTCGTCATAGGCTTCCTGGTATTCCTTGTGAGGCTTGACCATTATCACGCAGGTGGGCCGTTTGGAGCCTGCTGCTGCACCCAGGTCCTGCAGAAACAGCAGAGGGCTGTCTGGGAAAATCTGCTGCACCACCGGCATGCCAGAAGTCACAGACAGATGACCTCCCAGCTGAATCCAGCCCAGATATGGGGTATTCCATCAACACTACAGTTACAAACATTTGCCATCTTTTAAACCCAGGAGGCTTTCAAGCTATGGCCCAGCAACACTGGGCCTACATTCCCACGTGGCAACTGTGGCCCGGCAGGCACTGTCCCCTTAAGCAGGGCCTGTGTGCTCCAGTGCCCTGCCACCCACCTTTCCCCATGCCCCAGGCCCGGCCCTGCTATGTAGTGATAAAACAAGGGTAGTGGCAAGCCCCCAAAATGCCCCTTCTGAGCACTGTGCCCACCTAACAGGACTAACACCCTCACGCTGGCACAGCATCTTACCCGACAAAGCACACAGACATCTGTCTCATTCGAAGTCACAAAAGAGGGGAGTCCCAGTTTACGAGAAGGAAAGTCTTTGAGTGCAGAAAGTAACTTATCTGCAGTCCCCCAAGCAAGTTACAGCAGAGCCAAGAATCCTGTCTTAACTCCGAAGCTCATGCGCTTTTCCATCATGGCCCATGGCCCACTCCCAGACATCCTCACCCGGTGCTGACCAGCATGGGGGTCCTGTGTGCCTTACCGTCTTGGAGGGGATATAGACGTAGGGCAGGTTGCGGTCCTCACACATAACAGGGAGATGGCAGTATACCTCAACAGGCAGCGTGTCTCCTGCCAAAACCATGATCCTGAAATGAGAAGACACTATCATTTCTAGCTTGCTCATTCCCTGTTCCAGTGCCATCTATGGGCTGGGCCTTACGGAGCAGAGAGACATGTAAGATGACCCCCGCCATCAAGGAGCCCAGTTATTAATGTGGGTTCCTCAACCTCTGAAAGTTCACACACTTGTTTGATGAAGGCACTCCTCTGGGGAGGTGATCTCTTTCTTGGCAACAAGTAAATGCCACCAAATGTGACAAGTGGAATCATGCTGAGACATAAAGTATGGGAGGCATACCAAGGAGTAAGAACTCGGCTCTCCTTGGGGAGTCAAAAACAGGAATCAGGAGGTGACACTTGACAGAAAGCTGACTCATGGTTAATGTCTGTCAGGCAGCCCGAGGAGGGACCGGGGGCGAGGAAAGCTTTAGGCTGAGAGAATCCAAATGGAACCAGACACACGGGGGCTGCTGCTGGGAGCCTGGGATGGGGCAGAGAAGAAGGCTAGCGATCGACTGGGCCAGCTCCAAGGGGCTTGTGTGCCAGGTTCAGTCCCAAGAGTGAAGGGAACTAACAAGGTTTGTCATGAATCCTCAGCTAGGGCTCCTAGTGGGTAGAATGTCAGGGCTCTAGAGCAAGGGACTAGGGAGCCCTTCAGTCACAGGAAGAGTACTCCAGAGGGAGTGATAGAAAAATATGAAGAAAGAGCCCTATACTCTAGTTCCCTTCTGCTTCCTGGCTTCCCTCCTCTGCGGGCTTTTTCTTTATATGCTGCTATCTTTACAGCCTGGTCCTTAGCTGCCCTCCCAGGACCTTCTCCCTGGCTGACCCCATCCCTGTCAAGTGCAGTATCTGAACTGACAACTCCTGAATCTATTCTTTCCAGCCTGGCCCTCTCTTTCCCAAGCTCCAGACACATATAGCCATCTGCCTGTTAGTTCTGCTGGGCAGAGGGTTCTGTGTCTAGAAGGCAACTCATGGCATGCCCTGATGGAACAGTGGTTAGGTCCATGGCCTCTAGTCGAGTGTAGCCCACATACAACCCTTAAGGACCGGGGTTCACATCCCAGGGTAGGGGGAAAACAACCAAGATGAACAACTAAATTTGAAAAAATAAAATGCCTTTTCCTCCTCTCTCTTCCTGCCTGCTTGCCTACTCACCTTTATTCCTGCCAGCACCTTTCCTTTAGAAAAAAAAAAGTATTGCAAAGACTTGTCTAAAACCAAACTTGTGATCTTTCCATACAAACACCATCCTATCCACTGTTCACTATCTCGGTAAACTGGCTCTATACCTTCTCATTGCACGTCCCAAATCCTCTCAGATCCATCCACTTTAATTCTCCATTTCCACTATCACCAACCTAGTCAAAACTGCCCTTGCCTCTGCTACACTGGCCTCCTGTTAATATTTTTCTGTTGTTGTTAAAGCAAAGATGCCGGGAGGATGAAAGCAAGGAGGCATGCAGGCTGGAAGAGAGAGGAGGAAGAAGCATTTTATTTTATATTTAGTTGTTCACACTGGTAGTTCCTCTGGGAACATGAACCCGAACCCAGGTCCTTGGGATGTATACGGACTGTGCTCTTTCCGAGGCAGCTGACCTAACCACTACACCAGGGCGTGCAGAGTTAGGAATTTTAAGGGTATAAACGTAATTACGTAACCCCTGGTTTTAGCCCTCGGTAGCCTCATAGAGCTCTGAGTATAACTAAACTAACCATGGCCTACAAAGCTTGATGAGAAGGGAGCACCCTTGTCCTCTCTTTGCCCAGGACCCACTTTCTCCTGGTAGAACCTCCCACAAACTAATCCCTCCTCTTTGGCATCCTACGCTCATTTAGGTCAGACTGTCCACTGAGAATAGAATCCCCAGCATTATTTCTCCCTAGAGCACCAGACAAGCAGTGAAAGGCTTTACTGTCTGGTCTTAATGGAAGATACTAGGTCATTTTCACTGCACTATGCTTTTTCTTCATTGTTCTCTTATCACAACGTGTTATTTTGTGTGTGATTATTTGACTGATGTCTCCCCATAGTATAGTGCCTGAAAAAAGAGTAGACACTCAATAGTCGCCGAACGTAACTGAGTGGGCTTCTAAGATTAGCTTCCCCCTAGAATTCACTTTCCCCGTGGAGTCTCTCTGCGCTTCTGTGAGTGATGTATCCGCATTTGTATTGAGAGGAATTCACCGACTGCTTGGTAAGCTTCTGTATGGGGGGGCTGAGTCAGGACACTTGAACCAGGTTAGTAGGATACCTGCGTTACCATTTAGAAAAGCAAAACCCGACAGAAAGAGGCTCTTACCCTTTCTCGCCTTTGTTGATGAATTTCTGAACTTCCTTCACCCCGCGCCGAATCTGCTTCTGCTTCACGGCTGCAACGACGGAGGAGTTAGTCGGGGGCTCTGGCCCGCCACCCGCGCCCCCACCCACCCGGCCTCCACGGCGCCCGCCGCACCTTTCTTGATGCACTTGTAGAGCTTCCGCGTGAGGCGGCGAGAAGCCAGGGGCTGCGCAATGGGGTTCAGGTTCACCAGCAGCTCGTGATAAGTGCGCTCCCCGCAGCACGCCTCCGTCGGAGCTTCGGGGCCGTCGGGATCTGGCTTTATTTTGGTCATCGCGGCGGACGAGCCAACGGAGCTGCCGGGACGCGAACCCACGTGGCCGAAGTTTCTGCAATCATTTCCGGGTCATCCGGAGGACTCCACAACCAATTAGGAGACGCGGTCTCTAGCCCAGCCCAATCGGTGACTCTCAGCTCTCTAAATAGAGAGCGGAGGGGGCGGAGCCTCGGCCGTAGGGGCGGGGCCACCCCTACGACTAGGAGGCGGGGAGAAGAGGATTAGAGGTGGAGCTCAGAGGTGCGCGGGCCGAGCGGAGGAAGTCCCAGGCCCGGAGGCGCGGCTACCGAAAGGCGTGGAGTCTAGGCACCTGGACGCGCGCCCGGCCCCTTGTCGGAGCTGAGTATCTCGGTGGCGCAAGCGCGTGTGGGGACAGAAACTATGGCCTGTGCCCACGTCGTAGGAACCGGACCCCTGCGTAAAGGGCGGGTCTGCGATCCGAGAACAGACTGCGAAGTCGGCCGCTGCGATTCCAAACCTACCTAGATTCGGGTCTCAGGTGAGCAGTGCTGAGCCTCATCCAGTCCCGATCCTGGGCTGACCCCGGCCGGTGTGGCCTCGGTACCAAGTTTAAGGTAAAACCTGCCACCACTAACGGTTTCTACCGTTCTAGCAGTTTCTCACACTCTCACTTTCTCTTTCCTGGCTGGATGACCCCATTCATTCACTAACCACTGGACCGTTTCTCCCTAGAAGGCCGCTAGCTCGCGCCCGCGCTTCCCGCAGGTATCGGTTCAAAAATACCCACCAGAGACGTTCCCCTGACCTCCTTATCTAAAATTGCATTCTCCTCCGACCTCCCACCGGTGCCCCTAACTCTTGCTTTCCTAGTAGCACTTACCACCGCCTGGCGTTACACACACTAAAGGCCCCACGCAGACAGCTAGCCGGCGGAGGGGGAAGACTGAGTGAGCGCGACTGCGACCCCCACGGGGCACCACACTAGCGCTGGGGCTTCGGTGGCGTGGGGAGATGTGAGTAGGCCTGCAGTTAGCAGTTATCCGTAGAGGATGGTGGACCGCGATGCTGGGGAGTCCGGTAAGCCTAGACCAGGGAGGATCTTAGGTCTCTGACTTTTTTCTTCTACTGGGTCTTGGAACAGGGGGTGGATGTTGATTAATTACTGCAAGTCATTGCCTTTGATTATGAGGTGGTAGAAGAAGCCAGCAAGTGAAACTTGAGAAGGTTGCAGGTGGCGGTAGGCTTTTATGGGTCAAGTACATTATATGCACTATCTTATGCAGTGCCCACAAGGAATACCTTTATTATTCAGTCCACTGAAGCTTACAAAGATGATGAACGCCATCCGGCTCACACAGAGCTGGGTTTGAACCCAGGTCACTGTGTCCAAGCCTGCACTCTGCTCATACTGGTGATTTGGTGATGAACTTCCACTTAAAGGGTATGAAACATGCCTCTGTAGTCACAGTTCCTGAAACTCCACCTGGCCAGGATTCAGATATCTGCTTTTGGAGTCTTAAGACTCCAATGAACAATGAACAAATAAGCCGTAAGACATTGCGCCACGAAGACAGAAGCCACAAGACAGTGAACAAAGCCTAGAATAAATACGTCAGTGAAGCGCACAGTGTATCTCTCCCACCTGGCTCAGAGCCACTGTGTTCATGTGACTTCATTGATCTTGTTGGAATGACCACTCGGAAGCTGTGTAGAGTGTGTGCAACCTTAACAGCTAATGGGCATCCCAGGGGTCCAGATGAGAAGTTACTTGGGGCAAGTCTTTTAACCTCTCTGGGATTCAGTGCCTCACCTGTAAAGAGGGAAAGACCTATATGAACTAGGGTTTTTAATATGGAAATGTGCAGGCAGGAATGAAGGCCAGTAGGTAGGCAGGCAGGCAGAGAGGAGGAAGAAGCATATTTTATTTATTTTTATTTAGTTGTCCACAGGTTGTTTCCTCTCGCTGCCCGCTACACCCACCCCTCCCCACACACACACAGCCTGGGACTCGAACCCTGGAGTGTGCGACTTGCTCCTTTGGAGGTGGTTGACCTAAACACTGCTCCATCAGGCCACACCTAAGTTTCCTTCTTACTGAAAATCGCAGAGGGTGGTTTTTAAAAACTGAGCTATAGGACATACCCTGGTGAAGTAGCAATTAGGTCAGTCATCTCTAGTGTAGATCACCTACCCTGGGTTCAAGCCCCAGGTAGGGTTGGGGGAGGGAAACAACCACATTTAGATGCGAACATCTAAATAAAATAAAGTGCTTCCTCCTCCTCTCTCTTCCTGTCTGCCTGCCTGTTTGTCTTCCTGCCTGTTCCTTTCCTTTTCAAACAAAAAAATTGAAGCTATAATCGGCACGCCCTGGTGGTTCAGCAGTTAAGTGCATGACTCCGGATGGCATAGTCCCCGTAAAAGCCCAAGGGAAGAGGGGATTCAGGGGACAACAGCCAACATGAACAGCTAAAGTGGATGGATAGATGTTACTTCTCTGCCTGCCTGCCTGCCTATTTGTGTTCATTCCTGCCTCCTTCCTTCCTCTAAATAAATAATTCTTAATTTTTTTTAGCAGTAATTTATATACCATTTGATTTGCCCATTCAGTGGCTTTAGTATCTTCACGGAGTTGTGCAGTGTCACCAATCGATTTGAGGACATCTCCATCACTTCGAGAAGAGCCCCTGCACCCTTCAGCTGTCCCTCTGACGCCTTTCTTCTCCAGCCTTAAGCGGCCCCAAACTCTCTCTGTCTCTATAGATTTCCCTGCTCTGGACGTTTCATAGACATGCCATCATATGATCTGTAGTTTTTTGTTTCTGGTTTCTTGCACTTGACACCTGTTTTTGAAGTTCAATCATGACGCGCCCTGGTGGAGCAGCGGTTAGGTCAGTCTCTTCCAAAGGAACGCAGGGCACACACCCCTGGGTTCCAGTCCTGGGTTCCAGGGGAGGAACCAGTGTGAACAACTAAATACAAATAAAATACGATCCTTCTTCCTCCTCTCTCTTTCTGCCTGCCTGCTCAAGGAAGCAGCTCTATTTTATTTTTGTCTAGTAGTTCACATGGGTTCTTTCTCTCTGGATCCAGGACTGGAACCCAGGGGTATGTGGCTTGTGCTCCTTTGGAGGCCATTGACCTCTAACTGCTACCCTACGAGAGCACGCCCATTTACATTTCTGTAGTTCCGTGGCAGACTGAATATATCGTAATTTTAGAGGTCTTTTGTGTTTCTTTTCTGTGAACTCCCTGATCTATCATCCACTTTTTCTATAGAGTGGTCTCTTGTTGCTTTAAAAGAAGCATTTTGTACTTTGAGGACATTTCTCTCGTGCTTTTGTGGTTTCACTGTTTATCTGCACTTTTCTGATTCATCAGGTAATATGAATGCTGGGAACTGGGCGGGGCTGCAGCTTGACCTTCCTCCAGGTAGCGTGTCGTGGTATCCAGACTGTTTGTTGAATTCTTTGCCTTTCCATTCATTCATCTAGAATCCTCTGCTAGATTCTGATGTGGGCGTGGGTCTATTTCCAGTCTCTCTATTCTTTTTCTAGTACTAAGCTGCTTTGATGGCTATAGCGTTTGATTTAAAAAAATTTGTTTGGTTTCATATATATATATATTTTATATATTATTTTTAAGGAGTGAGACAGGAATGAAGGAGAGCAGAGGCAGGCAAGCTGGAGAGAGAGGAGGAAGAAGCACTTTATTTTATTTAGTTGTTCCTCATGGTTGCTCTCCCCAGCCCCAGGCCTTGAACTGGGGTCCTTGGGATGTATGTGGACTGCACTGAACCTCTAGGGTGCATCAGTTTTTAGTTATTTTTAACCATCTAATAGGGTTTTGACAGTTTGCCAGTGTAAAGATTAGAGAAAAACATGCTATGTGGTGAGAGGAAGGACCTGGGAGTCAGAGAGAGGATATGATCCCCCTTGATCCACGGCAGATACTGTCTAAGACCTGAGGGGAGGCCTGAAATTGCAGATAGTATCGGACCCTATATATGCTATATTTTTTCCTATACATACAGGCCTGTGATAAAGTTTAATTTACAGACCGGGTACAGTAAGAGATGAACAACCGTAAATATTGATAAAGTAGGCGTGCCCTCGTGGAGTAGTGGTTCAGTCAACTGCCTGTGGTCAAAGCGCAGTCCACATGAATCCCAAGGACCTGGGTTCGTGTCCCAGGGCCAGAGAGAACAACTAAGATTTACAACTAAAATAAAATCAATAAAAAGTGCTTCTTCCTCTTCTCTTGTCTGCCTGCCTCTGCTCGCCTTCATTCCAGCCTGCACCTCTCCTTTCAAAAACAAAACAAAATAGCAATAATAAGTGTACGATGTGAAAGGTGTGGGAATGTGATCTCTCTCTCTTTAAGATATCTTACTGTAGGTAATATTGTCAGATCACGGGTCATGAAAACCGTGGATAAGGGACTGCTGACTGCTCCTGGACATGTTGTGTGACTCTGCTGTGATGCTTCTTCCTCCTCTGTTCCTGCTGCCTGCCTGCCTGCCTGCCTACTGGCCTTCATTCCTTCCTGCACATTTCCATATTAAAGACCTTAGTTCATATAGGTCTTTCCCTCTTTATAGGTGAGGCGTTGAAGCCCAGAGAGGTTAAAAGACTTGCCCCAAGTCGCTTGTCATCTGGACCCCAGGTCTGATGCTCATTAGCTGTTAAGGTCGCACACACACTACACAGCTTTGAACAAGCCTGAGTGGTCATTCCAACAAGATCAGTGAAGTCACATGACCATAGTGGATCCAGCACAGAGCTCTGAGCCAGGTGGGAGACGTGTCAAAGTCTCTTAAGAATAGAGAACTGGAAGGGATCTAGGAAAACTGCTTCGTACTGAGATTTGTGGAGGGAAGAGGGCATGGGAGGGGTGCTGGCTAAGCCTGGGGGTAAGGTGGGGACTGGGACAGGAGAGATAAGGCCTGGACTGAGGATGGCCCTGTGACAGGCCCCTCCGTGTTTGGCTGCCCTGCTCATTGTTGGGGGAAGGTGGAATGACTGGATCTCGGAACCTGGCTGGGAGTCATTTGTCAGAAAACATTTGGACAGATGAACTTGACAGAGTTTTGTTTAGATCTCGAGATTATGGGGAGCACAGCAGGAGTTTAGGTTGGGGATAACCTGGTTAGCTTCCTGCATTTGGAAGATCATTCGGGCCACAGTGGTAAAACAGGGGAGGTCTGCATAAGGGGCCCAGAGTGGTGACCCTGAGGCTGGAGCTCAGTGAAAAGATGTGAAAGACAGGTAGGAGGTGACAGAATTTAGTGACTAGGTAGGAGCATGGGAAAGAGGGCCGGGGAGATAGGCAGGTTTTCTAAAATGACTCCCCAGAAATTCTGTCATAATACCCAAAACCTGTGAATGTGATGCGATATCAGTTCTTTGAGTACGTATGCTCTTTTTTTTTTTTAAAGAAAGGTGCAGACAGGAATGAGAATGAGTAGGCAGGCAGGAAGAGAGGAGGAGAAAGCATTTTATTTTATTTAGTTCTTCACACTGGTTGCTCCTCTAGCCCACCTCCACCTGGCACTCGAACCCAGGGGTATGTGGCCTGCGCTCCTTTGGAGGTGACTGACCTAACCGCTGCTCCACCAGGGCACGCCAAGTGTGCATGTTATTTGCCTTCCCTGAATCATCCAGGCTGGTCCAACATTATCACATGAGTTCTTAAAAGCAGAGTTCTTCCTCTTACTGGTGGCAGAAGGGGAACCAAAGACGATCTGGAGGCAACCAGGGACCAAAGAACTGTCACAAGGTGCTGAGCGCAAGCCCTGGTGGACCAGAGATGGAAACCCCAGTCCTACAGCCATGGCAGCTTCCAGCCTCCTGCTGCCAACAAAAAGCATGAGCTTGGAAGAGGCCCTCCTGAGCCATGTGAGATCACAGTAGGTTGGAGCTTTGATGTCAGTCTTGTCAAGTGCTGAGCAGAGAACCCCCACTGTGCCACCCTGACCCTTTATTTTTAAAAGGAAAAGTGCAGGCAGGAATGAAGGCAAGTAGGCAGGCAGGAGGAAGCGTTTTGTGTATCTTATTTAGTTGTTCATCTTGGCTGTTTCCCCGCTCTCACACCTTGAACCAGCGACCTTAGGATGCATGTGGACTGCGCCGGGTGGACTAAACCGCTAGGCCACCCATGTTTACCCTTTGTTTTTTTCTTCTGTTTTAAGAGGCTAGAAAGCAGACAAATGAAAGCTGGCAGCCAGGCAGGCAGGACAGAAGGAAGAGAGAGGAGGAGGAGAAAGAATTTTTATTTTCTTATTTTGTTCATTTTTGGTTGTTTCCCCGGCTCTGGGTCCTGAACCCCGGTCCCCGGCCTTTACGTGGTCTGTGCCCCAACTTCTGGCTTACTGGCTGTGCCACCAGGGCGTCGCTCTCCTGGACTTTCAGCCTGTAGACCTATGAGCAGATGAGTGGATTTTCTTTTTTTGACTTTCTCTGGTGACCTAGTGGGTTACTCCACTGCGGGACAGTCCATATGCATCCCAAGGTCCCCGACTGGGGCCGTGAGAAGCAACCAGGATGAACAACTAAATAAAATAAAGTACAGGCAGGAATGAAGGCAGTAGTAGGCAGGAAGACAGAGGAGGAAGAAGCATCTCATTTTATTTTTATTTACTTGTTCACACTGGTTGCTTCCTCCCAGACCCTGGACTTGAACCCAGGTATAGGTGGCTTGTGCTCCTTCGGAGGCATTGACCTAACTGCTGCTCCACCATGGCCATGGCGCACCATGGATTTTATTTTTTTAAGAGAAGGGAGAGAGGAGAAAGAGTCACTAAAGGGAGAAAGGAAGAGGAGGAGGAAACACCTGTATTGATTTGAATTGTTCATCTGGTTTATCACCCTGGCCAGGGGCTCCATCCTGGGTCCTTTGGTTCTATGTGACCCGCACACCAGTGTCTCAGCTGCCTGAGCCACAAGGGTGCACCAAGTGGGTGGTGTTTTAAGGCACTAAGTGGTGGTGTGTTCCAGGAGCAATAGAAAATGAACACACTGAATTTCAGGATTGATCATAAAGGTGGAGGGGCAGGTCTGGGCAGGTTGGCAGAGGTAAGAGGTGCAGGAGGACCTGGAGTGGGCATTAATCATGTCTGCCGCTTCCAGTTGTGAGACGGTCAAGTGCACAGAAAGTGCTGGATAAGGGCTGGCTGCTGTGGTCATGGCTTGAACCCAGGGGAGAGCTCCATCCCAGTGTCAAGTGGAATCTGAGAGCAAGCCTCTACCTCCAGGCCCTCAGGCTCTCCCGGAGTTGTGGATCCTCTGAGGTTTGACAGGGTGAAGAAAGCAGGTGACTTTCTCACTGCTCAAATGCCGCTGCACCCCTAGGGCTCAGGCCTGTCAAGTGGGAGGGTCCTCTCCCTCTAGGGACTGCAGCTGTGTCTCCTGCCCCTTGAGTGCATGTCACCTCCTGGAGCAGTGAGGAATTACCAGGAGTCCATGGCTCTGGTTTAGTGATTTATTTTTGCCACTATGTTCTGTTGACAAGTAGCTTCTTGCTTTGCCTTCAGAGGGGGTTGGAGATCCTTCCTGGAATGTGAGACCTGGAGGCATCTTTTAGACCCATCTGTTGCCCTTCCTCCTGTAACAGAGGGACATGATGAGGCTTGGAGAGGCAGGGACCTGTCCCTGACCACAAAGCAAACCACGAAACCAAGGACCAGCATCCCCCCCAACCCCCCCGCCACCCCTGTGCTCCTAAAAAGGAATAGAATCCACCCAAATACTGCTAAAGAGGAAGAGAACCCCAGTGCTGCTGGGCATCCATGCAGTCCTTCTGTGTGCGGGAGGAGGAGGACCATTTTCCTCTTTCTTCATAAGGGCCAGAGAGGAGAGCAGTCAGGCTAGATTGGAGCTGGCTTAGGGGCAAATGGGATTGAGAATATTTGAGAGGCCTTGGGTGTCAGAGTTTATTTGATTTAGATATGGGATGGGCAGACATCTTCTGTAAGGGTTGCACAGTAAGTATTCTAGGTTTCGTGGTATCATCTCTGGTGCAGCTCTTCAATTCTGACATCACAATAGGAGAGCAGCCATGCACAGACGGAAACAATTGACTGTGACTGTTTTCCAATAAAACTTTATTTATAAAAGCAGGCAGTGGGCTGGATTTGGCCGTATGGGCGTCACCGTCGTTTGCTGATTGGATGACGATGGTCGATGGTGGAGGTGATGGCGTCTTCTCTTGTCCCCACCTCCCCCACTGTCATCATTACTGTTACTTGGGGCCTAGTAATGGAAGGTCTTGGACCTAAATGACTTACTGGCCATACAGAGCCCTTTAGAGAAATTTTGGTCACAGCAATGTGAATCTTTGATTGTTGGCTTGTGTTTTTAGTTTTTAAAAATAGCGCACTCTGTGCTTCAGGCAGCTAAAGGAGCTAAGGTGCAAGCCATGTAAAACCTATAGCCCTGAGTATGAGGCCAGGGCCAGTAGTTTTAAAAGAACTTGAACAAGTAATACATTGATAGATTCCAAAAGTTGGCATGGATAGCAAACATTTATAGTGTTAAAAATGTCCCTTCCATCCTTGTTTCAGTTACCCATTTTTCTAACCAGAAGCAACCAATCAGACCCATTTCTTACATCATTTGCTTTCCACCGTCTCTTCCTCCCACCCCTCTATGTGTGTGTTTATACACACAAATAAGTCTTTTCTCCTTTTTACAGAAGTGGTAGCATACTTTACACAGCATTCTGCATCTTGCTTTCAATTGTTTTATTCTTATTAAACAAAAAGCAAAACCACCAAAAAAAAAAAAAAAAAAAAAAGGAAAGGAAGAGATCAAACAATAAACAACCCTTCTCTTCTACATGATTCTACCCCTAGCCCCCTTCCCTCTGGTAACCTCAGTTCTGCTGTCAAGATTCAAATGCTTGTTCTGTGATTAACCCCTACCAGTTCATTTACACTGCTTCTTCCTATTCCTGATACTGGAGAAACCAGCCAATGTTTGTCTTTCTCTTTCTGACGCATTTCACTCAGCAAAATACCCTCATGTTCTGTCCTGAATGGCCAGACTCTACCATTTTCTGGCTACATCATACTCCCATTGTGCCTGTGCACCAGATCCTCTTTCAGCCATCAGTGGGCACCTCAATAGCTTCCTTAGTTTGGCTGCAAAAGAACTAGCCAAAGAAATGGAAAATTATTTGGCAGTGAAGAAGAATGAATCACTGACACATGTTCTAAAAGGGATGAACCTTGAAAACATACTGCCAACTAAAAGAGGCTGGACACAAAAGGCCACATATTATGTGATTTCGTTTATATAAAATATCCAGAATAGGCAAATTTGGGGAGACAAAGTAAATTAGTGGTTGCAGAGGTTGGAGGGAGGGTAGGATTGGACTGACCGCTGATGGGTAAGGGCGTACATCATGCAGATGTTCTCCATTCAGATTGTGGTGATAGTTGCCAGCGTCTGTGAATTTGCTGGAACTATAAGTACAGTGTAAGTGGGGATATTTTCGGCTATGTCAGTGATATTTTAAAATGTGGGGTCACTGGACAATGGGGAAGAATATTTGGTGATGCAGTGGAGGGCAAGGTGCATTGACATATATATGGGGAAGCTTTGCATGTGAGTTTATTTCAGTGTATAAATAAAATAATCAATTTTAAAAATTGTCATAACTACATGGAAACAACTCCATAGATTGTGAAATAATTTATAGCAATGTGTAAAAACAGAATGATTTAAAAATTGTCAGAACACATGGAAACAACTCCGTAGATTGTGAAATAATTTATAGCATACAATCCATTTTTATTTAAATCAGAAAATTAAAACAAGGTCCCCCACCCCCACCCCCACCCCCGCACACCATGAGCACCATCTTGAGGAGGAACTACCACTGACAACCACACCAAAATCATGTGTTGTCTTTTCCTGAGTGGAATGTATGTTGGTTTTGGTTTTGGTTTTAATCAGGATTTTTGCCTTGTAGAAATGTCATTTTTAAGATTTATGTGAAGTTTCTGGAATAAACAGCAATTGGTAATATTAAACTATCACTCCCCGCCCCCCAAAAAAAGTAAAATGTGGGGGTCTGAGAAATGGTTAGGGTGAAGGAAAATCTGGCAGGCAGAAGCTGCTTCCAAGTCAGTTGCGCCACCTGTGGGCGAGAACTAGCCACGACCACTAGTTCTCACCTTTTAAAAATCACATTTTTATGTTTTCAAGAGAGGAAGAAGCATTTTGAAGGAGGAAAAAGGAAAAGCACTTTTATTTGTTAATTTGTTTTGGGGTTTCCCCTCTTTTCAGGGTTTCGAGCCCCATCCTTGGGCTTTACCTGCTCTCCAGCCGCTGGCTTAGGGCCAGAGCCACCAGAGCGCGCCACATTCTCACCCTTTTGGCAAAGTGGAGAACATTCACCGGGAACCAGAACTTGTTGGCAACAAGTTCAGTTCTTGGACATCATTCTTCATTGCTGGCAGGACTTCTCATCTGGCAGCAAAATAGCGGATCAGTTTTATTTTTATGTTCTTAGGTAGCCCCCTTTTTGCCTTGAGACTAAATGTTTTCTTTTTATTTAAAAATTTTTGTTGACGGAGACTTGCATTAACATTATGTCGGCTTAAGGTGTACATCAGAGTAAATCAACACCTTTATAGAAATACATTGATTTTACCGCTATTTCAGTTTTTCCTTCAAGGGGGGTCACTTTTAGAAGGGGAAACGACTTATTGACAGGATGTGTCAAAGGAATATGGGTGGGTCAACCTTAAGGGACCAGGCCCGGGAGAGGGGATGACGGAAGCTGGACCTGGAACCGCAGATCTGGCCTTAGGGGTGGGCGAGGTGGGCAGAGCTTTGCCAGGGATGAGGCTCTGATGAACCGTCTAGCCGGCAGGATGTCAGAAGTCGGAAATGATGAGGTTTGGGATAGGGGTGGGGGTCAAGGAGGTTGGATGGACTGGTCCTGAAAACCTGGCCCACGGCCTCTCTAGGCCAAGCGAAGTATTTGTTGAAGCCCCGCCCCTGTAAACGGCGGCCGCGCCTCCGACGCTGAGCGGGTTTCACCTGGCGGCAGCAGCGCGGTGCGCCTGCCCAGCTCCCAGGCGGGCCGGCCCGTCCGTCTGCGAAGGGCGGAGCCGGCAGCGAGGGCGCCGCGGGGCTGGTGGAGCTGCAACATTGGAGGAAACAGTACTTGGGGAGGAAGGGAAGAGGCTTTTCCATCCTGATAAACTTTGACTTGCCAGAGTCATCTAGAAGCCCGCAATGAATCCGGCCCTCGATACCGGGGAGGCGGGGATTGCTGAAGATGCTGGGAAAGGCGATTAGGAGCACCTGACCTGAACCAGATCTGAGACAGGTGAGGGGCAGGCGTGTCTGCCTGAGGAGTGAGTGACACAGGGATGAGACTGGGAGCCCCGGAAAGCTTGAAGAGTGACCGCTCTGTGGCCGGCCCTGGGTTTTCATCCTCTTTACACCCTGTGAGTATTGGCCGCATTTTCAAATGAAGAAAATTGAGGTTCAAGAAGGAGAAATGAATTGTTCTAAATCCAAGAGTGGGGACACGGGGCGCCAGGATTGGAGCTGGGCCTCCTGGTTCCAAAGCAAACTCAGAATCTTCTGTGTTAGGGGGGAGGCGAGTGAATGGTCTAGACTGAGCCGAACTGGGCAAATTTCCCGTCAGAATCAGATGGTATTTTCCACCATGTGGGCCAGGTGGCAAAATCGAAGGTATTATGTAGATAAGTACATAACTGAATAAGAGATGAAACACACCTCTACTTGTATTGACAGAATTAAAAACTTTATGGATGCTAAATTTGAATTTCATAGAATTTACGCACACGCAATATTTTTCTTTTTGTTTGTTTTAACCATTTAAACATACAAAAACCATCTTTGTTCAGGGTCAGAAAAAAATCAGGCAGCATGTTGGATCATAGTTTGCCAACTCCTGGTCTAGATTTATGCTGTGCATTTCAGTAGCCACTGGCCACTTGAAAAATATCTGAATTGAGTTATACTCAGTGTCAAATACATGCTGGATTCTAAAGGTCCAGAAAAACAGGTAAACTATCAGAATCATTTTTATGTTGGTTACATGTTGAAATTACATTTTAGATAGATTGGACCAAATAAAATGTATTATTAAAACTAATTTCATGTGATCTTTTTACTTTCTAAGTCTTTTAATGTGGCTATTAGGATAATGTTAAATTATACCTTTTGTGGCATGCATCATGTTTCTTTCTCTCTTTCTTTTTTTCTTTTTTTTTAAGGAAAGGTGCAGGCAGGAATGAAGGTGAGTAGGCAGGCAGACAGGTATTGAGAGGAGGAAGAAACACTGTATTTTTATTTAGTTGTTCATTCTGGCTGCTCCCCCCTCCCACCTCTGGTCTCCAGCCCAGGTCCCTGGGGTGCATGTGGATTGCACTCTTAACCAGAGGCAGCGGACCCAGTCACCACATCCCCAGAGCCTGCCAGCATCATGCTTTTGTTGTCCAGAGCTGCTTGAGGAATGAGGCTGGGGTTACTAGGAGTGAGGTGACCTCTCCATTTGTATTGAGGCGTGTCCTGGCACTGAGGAGTGGAGTGTAGGGCTGTGTGGGGAGAGGTGGAGGTGTAGGCTGGAGGGTTATGCAGACCAGGAAGGCTTCAGCAGGAGTGGGCGCCAGGGGCTTCAGGGAAGTGGGGGGTTGAGCTGTTTGGCGGGCAACTATGAGAGGCCTGGCAGGAAGCAAGGTTCCTGAGCCCTTGGTCAGGTAAGTGAGTCCCAGGTTGAGGATACTGCTTTAACAAGTTTCCAGCGCTCCACCCCGCTGGACCAGGAGACTATCCGAACTGACTTATGGACTAAGCCTAGAGCACACCCACTAGTTGAAGTGATTAGACCAGTTCACTGGCAGAATGTGGAGATCAAATAAGATGTAGCATGCGCCCGACTCGTGAGGGAGCCCTGGGGAGTCGGGGTTACCTGAGGAGACCTGCCTGCTCAGACCTTGTGCTGGGAACACACCGAGACCACTGCCCAAGCCGTGACTCCCCATGCATGCTGCCGGCCCTGGAGCCGGCTTGGCCTTCCCCTCTGCCGTAGGGGCAGGTGCCAAGGGGTGAGTATGAACTGTGACTCCCTGCTTGTTGGAGAGCGATGGGGTTTCTGTGTTCCTATCGGTGGTCTTTCACAGTCAGTACGCACGGTGGGAGAATGAGAACCTCAGCGTGCCTTGGAGGAGCACGGCAGTGCTGATAGCGTGCTGCTCCAGGAGGCCTGGCTTCCAGCCCTGGCCCTGCCAGACACCTACTCTGTTCCAGACTAGACATTTGTGAAAATGTTCAAAAAGCTTTCAAAAAGGAAACCAACAATGAGTTGTGCCAATCTGATATCCTCCAATAAAGGGGCACCACTAGGACACCCCTGGGTGGGGATAAGGGCTACCAGACTCCTCAAAAACCCGAGCCCAAAGCTCCTCAAGGCCTGTTCTCTCGGACTAAGAACTGTACTGCGTGTATCCTCTCTCTTAATGTGTCTTTAATAAAGACTTTGATAAATTCCATTTGCTTTTGCTTTCAAATGGCTGTGCTAGCTTCTTTGTTCCTGGAGTAGGGGGTGGTCTCTGAAATCCACAAAGACCCTGGATCTAGAACCCAAGATCCTCCGGGTAACAATGTAATGCTCTGGTTGTTCAAACTAAGACACTCCCTTCTCTGACCTTTGGCTTTCTCCTATTAATGAGGGGTTTGAATTTGATCTTTGAAAGGGACGATCTGTCCTCTTTTCCTAGCTGGTAGGGACAATATAGTAGAAGGAGAGAGGAAACAGGTGCCGCTAGAGGCAGGCGGAGCAGGAAGTCAGGGGGCTGGCACCTGTGGTGGGATGGTTTCCCTTTCGAAAGGCGTGTTTGCCGGGCATTCAAGGCCCGGCCGCTGGTTCCAGTTCAGCCTTCCTTGCTACCCCATGCGTGGAGTCAAGCTCATAACCGCTCTGGGACAGAAAGTTCTGCCTACTCATCCTTAAGTCTCTCATCGTTCCCTCCTTCCCATCCCCTCCCCTGGACTGTTGCTTGCTGACTTCCTCTTTCCTGTGGATAAATGGAACCCTTTTCCTGGCCTATAAAGCCCTGGCCCAACGGCACAGCCCACAGCCGCTGCTCCCATGTCACATGGGCCACTCGTGGTTCTCCCAGCAGGTGTGCTTTCTCAGGCGCTGAGCCTTTCTTTGCTCCGTCGATCTCTTCTGCCCACACCCCTCTCTCCCCCATCTCTGCCTGGAGAACCCTATTATGTCTTCATGACGGGGGATATTTGTCCTTCGTACCCATCTCCCTGGCTTGGCCTGGTGTCCCTCCCACATGTCCCTGTTCCTCTGTGCTGCCCCTTCATAGCATTCAGCTCACCAGGTAAGTAGACAGTTCCCGGCCATTGTGCTTGTGGAGTTTCCTGAAAGACAGAGGGACTGAACAGAAGCTCTCCTCTCCTGGCTCCCTTCATTGTCATTAAAAAGCAGTTGAAAGCCAGTTGTGATGAAGCCTGGGCACACAATCTGTCCTTGCCATCATTAGGCAACCAGCTAATCCATTTCTCAGGGTGCCTTGTGGTAAGCCAGGCCTGGGACAGGTCTAGCCAATGGAATGAATACAAGTGGAAGTGATGTGTGCTGTGTCCAGGCCTCATGTAGCTTCCTTCTGCCAGCTGCATGCAGATGACAAGGCTGGAGGGGATGGCGGGGCCACAAGATGGAAAGGGCCTGAGTGCCCTGAAGTCTCCTTCTCAGGTCTGAATACCCATGTAGGACGGTCCATCTGTGAGAGACAATCTTCTAGCGTGCCCTGGTGGATCAGTGGTTGGGTCAATTGACTCCAAAGGAGCACAGGCCACATACATTTGGGTTCGAATCCTGGTTCTGGGGAGAAGCAACCAGTATGAACAACTAGATAAAAATACAATAAAATGTTTCTTCCTTCTCTCTCTGCCTACCTGCCTGCCTACTCATCTTCATTCCTGCCAGCACCTTTCCTTAAAAAAAAAAAAAAAAAAAGAAAGAAAAAAGAAAAGAGACACTATTTAACATTTAGGTCTATTTGGTACCACAGTGGGGTCCACCCTCACTCATGTTCCTCTAGAACAAAACTGAGCTGTTGTACCATGGTGGAGCAGTGATTAGATCAGATGCCTCCGATGGAACACTGTCCATGTACATCTCAAAGACCCGGGTTCGCGTCCTGGGTCTGGAAGAGAACTAATGTGAACACCTAAATAGAAATAAAATGAGGCGCACTCCGGGAGAGCAGCAGTTAAGTTAACTGCCTCTGAAGGAGCAAGCCACATACCTCTGGGTTCGAGTCCCAGGCCCCAGGAGAAGCAACCAGTATGAATGACTAAATAAAAAAAAATTCAGACGCTTCTTCCTCCTCTCTTCCTGCCTGCCTACTCAACTTCATTCCTGCCTGTACCTTTCCTTTAAAAAAAAAACGAAACAGTGCCTGCCGGTTTGAGGCATTCTCTACAGCTAAAAATGCCAGCAGAGGGGCCCAGGCTCAGGGGGACGTTGTATGTGCAGTTTGGGACATGCTGAGATGGAGGGATCTTGGAGGCAATGCAGTAGAGAGGTTAAGGGGCAGTTACGCCCGAGGGTTTAGAGTTCAGGAAGCAGGTCTGTCCTGAGAGTCCCAGCATATTAATGGCAAGTGGAGTCCAAGGTAAAGAAGTGAGTGATCAGGTGACTTGTTGCTCTATCAGAACTGTAAATGGGCCCCGGCCCATGCTGACTTAGTGATAACATTAAACTATCAACGCTAAGAGCCTCCAGGCTGGTGTTTTGAGAAGGCTCTGCTGCCTCTCAGGGAAGAGCTGCGTATTTCCATTTCATCAGCTTTTCCGCCATCTTGCCAGCAGTAGAGGGTCCTCAGTCTGTTCTTCTCGCCAGGCCCGGTGCCTGTAATGCTTTCAAAAAGTGAGAGTCCAGTCCCAGAGGTGTGAGAATCTGGTTTTAAAAGTCCCACAGGGGATTGTGTGTCATGAAGCCAAGCTGGGTCCCTCTGTCTGTTCCATCCACTATATGGAGGCTGGGAGGATTGGTCTGAACTGAACCACGTATTCCACTGAGGCCTGATTCCAGAAGCATGTCTCAGGCATTTCTGATTGGCCCCTAGTGGATAGAGGCTGCCTCAAGTTGGACTCCAGTGGCCTTGAATGGGAACTTGAAGGGGAGTTGGGAGGCAGAGAGGGCTGCCAGCTGGCCATATCTCTCCAGATCTTCTAAGTCTGTTGTGAGGATTCGATTTGAGACATATCAGGGGAGCTCAGCAGGTAAAGGAATCTTCCTGTAGACGCTTGCATTGTTATTGTCATCAGTAGTCCTAGCGGCTAGCATTGACTCCTGTTACCTGCCGGGCACTGTACTGGACATGTGGTAGACATTCTCCCTGCAGGAGTGCTGAGAGGCAGGTGTTGTCATCCCTGCTTTAAAGATGAAACAGCCAGCTTCCTGGAGGCCGAGTTAGGGGTTGACATCTCTTTCAGTGGGTGAAAATGTGTTCAGAGGGCCTAGGAGTAAGACATTAGGACCTGGTGGGGACTGGAGTGAGCTAGACCGTAACTGCCCCAACCTCTGGGGGCAGCACCACTTACTCCCAGTGACAGTGGACACATGAGACTATGGCCCAGTGTGACTTCACCTAATGATGATCCCAAAGTCCCTGGAAATAGAACATTTTGTCAAAACATCGTACTTTGTAAATGCTGGCAAATAATGTTTTAAGGTGTTCAAAACACCGGAGGGCTAGCAAGCACATCTGAGAGTAGGTATAGTCCAGAAGGAACCAGTTTATAAGCCTGGGTTGAGACATCTTTCATTCTTTCTGTGGGTATAAGGCACCCTGGAGGTGTTCAGATGAAGGAGACAGACCTAGCACAGGATCTCACTGTCAGTGTCAAAACTGTGTGGTCCACCTCTGAGAGGGGCCCTTCCTTGGGACATAACAGGAGTTTCTGGAGGAAGTGGAAGTCTGAGGGAATGTTATATAGCACACGGTGCTGCTGTGATGAGGTCCCACAAGCTGGGTGGTGTGTTATCAACAGAAGCTAGCAGTTCAAAATCTAGGCGTTGGCAGGGCCAGGTGCCATCTGAAGGCTCTAGGACAGAATTTGTCCCACGTCTGTCCCCTAGCTTCTGGTGGTGTCAGCACTCCTTGGTCCTGTGGCCTAAACCTCCCTTCCCTACCCCGCCCCCATTTATATGTTGAGATCCTGATCCCTAATTTGGAAACGAGACGTTTGGGAGGCTGGGCCTTCATGATGGAATTCGTGACCTTATAAGAAGGGCCCTTATAAGAGAGTTTGCCAGGCAAGAAGGTGGCTTTTTGCAAAATAGGAAGCGGAAACTCACCAGACCCCTTATGTACCTGTGCCTTGATCTTGGACTTTCCAACCTCCAGAATGGTGAGAATTAAATGTGTGTGCTTGAAGCCCTCTAGTCTCCGGTATTTTGTTATCGTGGCCCAATCAAAGCCACCTGGCTCATGGGGTACCATTCCAATCTCTGCCTCGGTCATCACATGGCATTTTCCTTTGTGTTTTCTTTTCTCAGCCACCAGTCGTATTAGATTAAGGGCCCATCCTATTCTGGTTTGACCTCATTTAAACTTGATTACATCTGCAAAGAACCGGTTTGCAGGCACGCCCTGGTGGCATAGCGGTTGTGTCTGCCATCTCTGGCTGGGTGTAATCCACATAATTTCCAAAGACTTGGGTTCACGTATCAGTGTTGGGGGAGCAACCTAGATGAACAACTAAATAAAATAAGTCCTCCTTCCTCCTCTCTCTTTCTGCCTCCCTGCCTTTGCTTACCTTCGTTCCTGTCTGCACCTTTCTGAAAGAAAGAAAAGGAAAGAAAAGGAAGAAAAGGGAAGAAAGGGAAGAAAGGGAAGGAAGGAGGGAAGCAAGGAAGGAAGGAAGGACTTGTTTCCAGATGAGATCATATGAACAGGCACCAGGGGTTAGCACTTGAACTTCTTTTTTTGGGGGGGTGGGGGTTGGGGTGTGGGGAAGGGAGGAATACAGCTCAAGCCACAAGAGATCTATAGAGTAGGTGGATGGGATATGGGGAAGAATATTCCAGTTGGAGGGATCAGTAGGTGCAGAGGTACCTCCAGAGGCAGGAGGGCGCTGGTGAGTTCCAGAAAAGATGAGTACCTCAGTACTTCAGGGAGGAGTAGAGTGGGGGAGGCATGGGGTGTGGCTGGAGTGCTCTTGCCTGGCCTTACCAGCTCTGTGGAATGCTCAGGCTGAATGCAATTAGAAACCCCCAAATCTCCAGGGCTTGACAGAGTACAGGTCCATTTCTTGCTTATGTCAAGCCTGAGGTGTGTTCAACAGTTCAACAGAAAGTGCCTAGTCTCAACTCTCCAGGTCTGGAAGTGACCTAGTTCTCTCATTCTTATTGGGGGCAACGACTTCACCCTTGGAACCCTGGGAAGCCAGCCAGAGTTCTTGCACAGCCTGTGACAAGCTCTGACTTGCATTTAAGTCAGCCTTGAAATGGGGAGCTGGAACCCACATGGGGCTGGGAAGTGCCCCCAGCAGTAGACCAGAGCACTCACCATGTATTTGCAGTTAACAGTTCACTCCCACAATTTCCACATTACAGGCTCAGAAAGGAAAAAAAAGTGTGAAAAATGAATTGTCATTTCAAAAACTATCCAAATGCATTTTGCGTCTGTCGTCTCTATTCTACGTTGTATATATTCTTACACATATATTTATTGCCTGAATCCCCAAAGTCAGGGTACTGTACTCTGAGTCTTTTACCGGATTTTTGGGGGTAACTGGACTCCTTGCTGATTTGAGAACCTCACTGTTAGGGAAGATGCCCTCTACTTAGAGCCTATAACTGGGACCCAGTAACGAGAGTGGGAATCTGTGTGTCAGAGTATATTCCTACTGCTACCAAACAGCCGGGTGTCCTGCCTTCGTCAGAAACACCCTTGAGTTCAATAAAAAAACATTTGGACATACCCTGGTGAAGCAGCAGTTTGGTTTGCTGAGAACACACCCCGGTTCCTGTCCCAGGGCTGGGGGAACAACCAAGATGAACAACTGAATAAATAAATTCTTCCTCCTCTTTTTTCCCTGCTGGTCTGCCTCTGTTCACCTTCATTCCTGCCTGCACCTTTCCTTTAGAAAAAAAAAAGAAAAGCATCTTTGCTGAGACATCCACCCACTTAACACTGGTCTCTACATTTCTGTGGTGTTGCTTTATTTTAACCTCAAAAACAAAACGAAACTAAGATCTAATTTAAACCAAGGAACTCAGGAGTTCCTTATCCTATCAGATCCAGGAGCCCAAGTGGAGTTGGAAGTGCTGACTTTGTAGACACAGTGCTGTGTGACTTCAGTGCTCATTGTTTATAAATTATGGATAACCTCACAAAGCTATTATGAGGTTTCAATAAATGTTGGCGAAACCTTTTGCAAATGGTGACGGGCTGTCCAAATGTTATCTTCTGACTTGACAGGTCTTTGAAAGGGGTTCCCAAGTTGTGCTAAAGGAATTCACTCAGACAATGAACAGATTAAGGAAACGTATGTCCTGTGGGTACCTTAGACTACAAGGAGTATCTTCAATCCTTAAGATGTACCCATCTTCTGTGAGCCACATCACTGGCCCATATTTTATAGGTGGGAGCTGGGGTGGGGAGTTTAAAGACTTCCCTGTAGGCTCTTCCATCAGATTTTAAGTTTTCTAGCCTGAAAGTCAAACACTCAGATGAGTTTTGGGATGACCTAAAGGACATTTATTCATCCGGGGCTGGGTGCCCCACCTCGGGGGAATGCATTGTAGTGTGGCTAACTCTTCCTATTTTCTTTCTTTTTTTATAAGGAGAGGAAGGAACGGAGAGAAGGAAGATAATTTTTTTTTTTCTAAGGGGAAGGAAGCAGGCAGGAATGAAGGCAGGTAGGCAGTAGGCAGGAAGGGAGAGGAGGAAGTAGCATTCTATTTATTTAGTTCCTTTTAGTTGCACTGCTCTCCCCAAGAAGGCCATGAACCTGGGGCCCTGGCTGTATGTGGACTGCTCTCCAGGCACATCTGAGCCACTGGGCACATTGGAAGAAGCTTTTTTTTTTTTTTTTTAAGTGCAGCAGGAATGAAAGTGAGTAGGCAGGTAGTCAGGAAGAGAAATGAGGAAGAAGTATCTTTATTTTATTGTATTTTAATTTTAGTTGTTCACACTGGTTATTTCCCTCTGGACCCAGAACTTGAACCCAGGGGTATGTGGCTTGTGCTCCTTAGGAGGTAATTGACCCAACCACTGCTCCACCAGGGCATGCTGGAAGAAGCATTTTTAAGGAAGGAAGAGGAGGAACCACTTTTAACTTATTTTCATTGTTCCTCCTGGCCCCAAGTGTCAAGACTGGATCATTGGGCTTTACATGGGTTACATCCCAGCTATCAATTTAGCTACTGAGCCGGCAGGATGCACCAAAACTTCCTATTTTCTGAAACCATTTTTTTTTTCTGGAACCTGAAATTGTCACCTAGCCTATTCTCACAGTCTGAATTAGGGAGCGAGCCTTATGTGGGAGCCCTGGACTTTTGGTTTTCTCTTTTATAAACTGGCGATACCACCTTCCATAGGACTGAAGGGGACCAGATGAGAAAAGAGAATACCCGGGCTGGTTGCGGGGCTCTAATGGGGAAACATCAGCTATTTGTGTTCCGTTACTATCTGGTAATCTCCAGGCTTCAGAGGTTGTAATTTTGGTTCATTTGGAGCCCATCACCCACCTGATTAAAAAGAATCACGGGATTATGTAAGCTTTTCAAGCTTGGTAGTCAAGGAGATAATATTAAGCGGTTCAGCGCGCACTGGTGTAGTAGTGGTTGGGTCAACCACCTCCGAAGGAGCGCCGGCCACATTCCCTTGGGTTCCAGTCGCAGGTTCAGGCAGGGGTAGGGGTGAACAACTAAAAAAAAGTAAAAATGCTTCTTCCTGCCTGCTTTTCTATCTATCTGTCTCTATCTATCTATCTATTTAGGAACTTAGTTTTTTGTGTATTAGTTAAACTCATGACTTTGCCGAGTGGTATATTACTTTTTTAAAAAAAGCACAAATGGACTAAACGGAAAAAAAAAAAAGTATTCAAAGACTAAGTGCGATGTGACTCGGAAGGGGTGCCAGGCGCCCTAAGATTGGGGAACACCACAGCGCTTCCTGCTACAAACTGGCCCAACACGGTCAGCACCAGACACCGGCCGACTCCGCCCCCTCCTTACCGGGGAAGCCGGCAGAAAAGGCGGGAGCGCCTGGCAGTGAGGGCACCAAATCAAGGGGAAGCGGCGGGGTGTGGGGGGGGGGTGTCTCCGTCCCAATCCCGCCGAGGTGTGCGGGACCTTGAAAAGGGGCCGTAAGCGCCCAATCTCGGAAGCTAGGTCCTGCTAGTTTGAGCAGGACGACGTTGGTTTTCGAGACTTGCTTGAGCCCAGTTTCCGTTTTTGGGAAATGGAGTGGCCGTGGCTGCCAGTGCTGGGATGGGGCACACTGGCACGACAGACTTCGGCCTCGGAGGGCAGAGGGTCCGTCTCGGGCCTCACGGCGCGCCGAGGGGCTCGGGCACCAGCAATCCCCGACCAGGCCATAGTTCCCCAGCCCTAGGAACCCTCAGCAGAGCCTGGCTAGTGCAGGATCTAAAGAAGACAAAGCCCGCCCCCGTCTAGCGTGCGCGCGCATCCCTGACCAATGGAATGGCGAGGCACGTATGAGTGACGGGTGGACTTAGCCAATAAGCACGCGCCTTGTTGCGAGGTAGAGCCCGACTCCGGCATTATAAAGAGCGCCACGAGTCGGCATTGTCAGGCGGCGGCACCGCGCGGGCCCGAGTGGGTTTTGGCTAGTGGGTTCCTTGAGGCGGCGGCGGCGGCGGCCGAGGAGCAGAGCTTACGGGAGCGAGCCCCGGTAGTGCGAGCGCGAGCTCGGCCGAGCCCGCGGCGTCTTCCCGGCGGGTGAGAACGAGCGGGCCCCGCGACGTCATCGGCGGCGAGGTGAGCGGCCGAGCCCGCGGGCGACGGGCGGGCAGCGGGCGGTAGCCCGGGCGGGAGCCATGCCCTGACGCGCTGTGGCCACTCGTTGCAGGAGCCGCCGCGCCCCAGCCTACCATGTCGGAAGCGGGTGAGGAGCAGCCTATGGAGACGACGGGCGCCACCGAGAACGGGCACGAGGCCGCCCCCGAGGGCGAGTCGCCAACCGAGGCCGGCACCGGGGCCGCGGCGGGTGCCGGCGGTGGGAGCGCGGCGCCCCCGACCAGCAACCAGAACGGCGCCGAGGGCGACCAGATCAACGCAAGCAAGAACGAGGAGGATGCGGGGTAGGTGCGGCCGCGGGCCGGCGGGGGCGCCGCCTTTGTTCCGGGGCCGCCTTTTGTTGGCGCCACGCGGCGGGGGGAGGGGCGGCCGGGGCCTGCTCGCGGTGGCGGCCCGGCTCCCCCGCGCCCGCCGCCGGGCAGGAGTTGGCAGGAGTTTGTTGGCTGGACTTTGGCGCCTCCGCGGGGCCGCTGGTACGGTGCTGGGGGAGGGCAGCCGGGAAGGCGGTGCGATCGGACCCGGGCCGGGACCGGTGTCGGGCCGCGCGGGACTGTGGGGGCCGCTGGGGCGGAGTTGGCGCGCGCCGGGGCCGCGGTCTCCCTCTTCCGCCTGCTGCTGGGGGGCGGAGTCACGGCCTGAACGCGGCCTGGGCGCCCGGAAGCCTGAGTTCCTTGAGAGCGAGTTGGCGGAGGTGGCGAAGACGGCGGGGCCCACGGGCTTTACATGCCTGGTAGTTGGCCAAATGACTGCTGTTGCGGGGGCGCCGGGCCTGGACCTGGTCACCTGGTTCGGCGGGTGCGGTCTGGTAACGTTGTTAGTCGAGGCCGAGTCTGGGAGACTTGTTAACATGTTTTGAGGTGACCCTTCCGTGGACTTTTGGGGGCTTGGTCCTTGAAGTCAGAGCCTATTATAACTCTTGTTGCCATGTGTCTCCCCCCACCATTTCAGAAAAATGTTCGTTGGTGGCCTGAGCTGGGATACCAGTAAAAAGGACCTAAAGGATTATTTTACCAAATTTGGAGAGGTCGTTGACTGTACAATAAAAATGGATCCCAACACTGGACGGTCAAGAGGGTTTGGGTTTATCCTGTTCAAAGATGCAACCAGTGTGGAGAAGGTAAGCCTGACACTTAACAGCAGTCTCAGTGGGTTCTGAGAGTGCTGTTTTCTGTGTTCTGCATGTGGTTGAGTGCTTTGGGTAAAGCAGAAGTTAGGGACGTGTGAAGGGATTAAAAAAGATTAATTGGAGGGAGGATGGTGTAGAGTGGTCCAGGATGATTGTAGCTCCTGCCTTGGACACAGCGTAGGCAAAGCTTTGGGGGGTGTGAGGAGGGCGGATTGATTCCTGGTCTTTAGGTAAATCACCTGTATTTGCAGTTTGGAGAAAATTTGGTTGGTAGATTTTGGAGGGTATGAAACTACTTGTTTTGGAGTTTTGTGGCTTGTAGAGAAGGGCCTGGCATAGGTGTATGCCGTTGAGTTAGACCCCTACTCCTTTCTGTTGGTCCAGGTCCTCGACCAGAAGGAGCACAGGCTGGATGGCCGTGTCATTGACCCCAAGAAGGCCATGGCTATGAAAAAGGACCCAGTAAAGAAAATTTTTGTGGGTGGTCTCAATCCTGAAGCCACCGAGGAGAAGATCAGAGAATACTTTGGAGAGTTTGGAGAGGTAAGTATGTGGCCCTGCGAGTGGCCTGCCTGCTACCCTGAGGTGGCCTTTTTCCTGCTCCTTTGCAGCCTTGACTGTAGTAGCTCTGGAGCAAGACTTGCTTTTCACTCTGCCCTTTTTCCTCCTTTTCTGTAGGCCAATAGGGGTGGGGGGGCCACTCGTCCTGAGCTTTGTTTTTGCTTAACAGATTGAGGCTATTGAGCTTCCAATGGATCCAAAGTCGAACAAAAGACGAGGCTTTGTTTTCATAACCTTTAAAGAGGAGGAACCTGTGAAGAAGGTTCTGGAGAAAAAGTTCCACACCATCAGTGGAAGCAAGGTAAGGTCTTCCCAGCTGTGTGCCTGGCCTGCAGGTGGAGGCTGACCCTTGCCAAAAGTGGGTTGTATGGGTTAAGCGCTGTTCGGGGTATTTGGACTTTACTGTTTTCTGTATCATCTGCCACCCCTATTAGAGAAGACACTCCTGCTGCCCTTCCACAGCACATCACCTGTAGTATGTAGTATGTAGTAGGATACTAAATATCTTCTGATTCCTTTAAAGGTATAGAAAACATGCATTTAAGCTTGCAGGAGATTCTAGAACTTTGTCATCTATGTGTTGATTTTTTTTTTTCCTGCTATGGATAGGGCAGCAGAAATTTTTTACCCTTCCTGCTACTCTCCTGCATCTTGGTCCACTTCCAGCTCCTTTTGAACACTGTTTATTAGCTCCCCATCCCAGGCAAGGATCCTTCCCAAAGTCTTCCTGGGATCCTGATCAGCTTTAGTTCAGGGCCAGTTTTGCCTTCAAATGAGCAGAGTCCTTGTTCAGCGAGGTCGTAACTCTGGTCCACAGGGTAGATTGTTGATGTTTCAGGTGTTCTCCAGGTGGCTGGGGACTGGGGGAGTTGAGGGTCTGACTCACATCAGGGCGTGGCAGATAAGGTGGGACAGATAGGGTGGGGCACCTGGGATCCTTGATCCCTTCCAAGGTTGGGCTCTTAGATTTTGTGTAAAATGAGATTGGATTTTTCTGGCTGCTGGTCAGACTGGATTTTTCTGGCTGCTGGTCAGACCAGATCCATTGTTGCCTGTGCTGTAACACTGAGGACTTTACCCGCCATGATGGGAGATGGGCAGAAAAGACTGGGATGATGGCATTGTTGGTAGGAGGTCTTGAAATAAGTATATGTGGTCAGCATTTTAGTCCATTTTTAATCTGATAGGAAATACTATGCCACTTGGTGAGTAATCTGCTGATTTTTTAATAGGTATCTGCTTGTGTTGGATTACATTGTGTAAGATTTATTTTATATACTGATCTTGATATGGGGGTCATATCAGTGAACTTCATTTAAAAGTACATTTCTTACTATTTAAGTTAGAGCACCAGAAGTTCCCTGACTACCCCTACCCACAGGGGGGTTACAAATGGGATTTTGGGGGGCCAACAGGTCAGTGGTTGGAGGAGGGGTAGCAACACAGAGCCGGCGGCCCCACCTTGAGCCTCAGTGTTTGCTTCATCTGTCAGGTGGAGGTGTTAGGGTCAATATCTCTGAAGCTTGTTTGAGTAGAGAGCTGAATTCAGTCTCATCTGTAAAGGAAAACATATATCAGAGAGCCTGCCTGTTACTCCCTAAGCTCTTCAACTGGGAAGCCTCTGACCCCTTTGTCAGTTAGGGCCACTGATCTGACACTGGGTATGACTTGGCTGCAGTGGGCTGCCACCAGCACACCTGGGGTTGTGTCCATTCTCCCCAGCACAGTTTCCTCAGTTTGCCAGAAAAGCCGGTGTGAACGTGGTCTGTCTAGGTGGTTATGGTTCTGAAAGCGTCTGGCACAAATGTGACTTCCCATCCCAAGCTTATTTTGGTTTTGAGCAGATGGACCTGTTCTATCTGAATTTTTTCTGAATGTCAGTGAAGGTCTTTCCAGAGCTTGTCCCACCCACCTGACACTGTTCTCTTGGCTTTCAGTGTGAAATCAAGGTGGCCCAGCCCAAAGAGGTCTACCAACAGCAGCAATATGGCTCTGGGGGTCGTGGAAACCGCAACCGAGGGAACCGAGGCAGTGGTGGCGGCGGCGGAGGTGGAGGTGAGTGACCTGGATGAAGATGGGTCCAGTTTTCCTGCCTGCATGGAGCTTCTGTGCCTGTCTTTGGGGCTCTGGCCTCTGGTGCAGCAGGGTGGGCAGGAGTGGTTTTCCTGGGCTGTGGTGGTGGTGGTGTGCTGCTGCTGCTGCTGCTGCTAGGAGTGGACAAACCAGTTCGGGGCCTGGGGCCCCAGGGCCGAGGGGGCTGGGGCTGGGGTTGGCGCGGGGCACGGGGCACGGCACACTGGGGTCTGCTTGGCTCTGGCTGTTAGAAGTCTGGTTTATTGTGGGTGGATGGGTGGCCAGAAGGTGGTAGGGAAGGGCTGTGCCAGGCGCTTTGGCTCCTTCCATCCCAGGCCCCTCTGACTCCAAAGCCTGAATTCCATCCCCAAGCTGCCAGGGAGCGGGGGTGATCAGGGGATGACTGCTGAGATTGAGCTCCTGCCTCATTTGTCCCAAGTGAAGCTAGTGTTCTCTCCAATCCAGGCCTGGCCTTCTGGTCCTTTGCTTGGGTTTCTCAGGTACAGGCCAGGGTTGGACCTAGGGCCTTCTACACCAGAACAGTGGTCCCTTGGTTTCTATCCGAGTTGCCATAGTAACCCCGCCACCCAAAGGGCAGGATTTCCTCCATCCTAGCTCCTGCGTGTGCTAAACGGTAACGGTCCATGGGCCCCTGTGCCCTGCTCCCCCCCACAGGTCAGAGTCAGAGTTGGAATCAGGGCTACGGCAGCTACTGGAACCAGGGCTACGGCTACCAGCAGGGCTACGGGCCCGGCTATGGCGGCTACGACTACTCGCCCTATGGCTATTACGGCTACGGCCCCGGCTACGACTACAGTAAGTAGGAGAGGGAGGCCCCATCTGCTCACCCGCCGGGGAGGCAGGACAGGCAGTGCAGGGGCCGCTGGCAGCAGGGGCTTTGGAGTCGGACAGGCTGGGTTCTGTGGCTTTGGTCACTGGAGCGTCCCCATTCTGAGCTCTCGAGCTTATTGCGGGTCTCAGGAAGGTGGGGAAGTCTCCCTGCCAGACAGGCCTGTTAACTCCAGTGAGGAGGATGCGTGTAAAAGCGCCTGGCACAGGGTACGTAGACGCTAGGTCACAGCCACTACCATTATTGTTCTTGTCCCTAGGTCAGGGTAGTACAAATTACGGGAAGAGCCAGCGACGCGGTGGCCATCAGAATAACTACAAGCCATACTGAGGCTTCTGCAGGAGAGCCCGACTGACCGCACACGCTTTGTTTGGATATCCAGTGAACACAAACAATTATGTACCAAATTTAACTTGGCATACTTTCTATGGCCTATCCCATGTGCATCTTATTTAAAACTTCCCCCCTGGAAATCACTCTCCTGTTGACTATTTCCAGAGCTCTAGTTGTTAGGCAGCGTGTGGGGTCTCCGAGGCCAGAGCGGCGTAGTGGGTTGATTTTATTACCGGGTTACCCAGAACCAGATGGGAGGGTCTGCTCCCTGCCGCCGCTCTACAGCCTGGACCTGTGGACCTTGGTTGTAAAGAGTAAACTGTATCTTAGGAAACCAGTGTCACCTTTTTTTCACCATTTAATTTTATATTATTTGTGTCATACATTTCCTGTAATGGAAGTGTTAATTTTACTGTACTTTTTGGTACCTTTTGGGAATCTAATGTATTGTAAGGTATTTTACACGTGTCCTGATTTTGCCACGACCTGGATATTGAAGCTATCCAAGCTTTTGAAATAAAAAATTAAAAACCCCCAAGCCTGGGTGAAGTGTGGGGTCTGCTGTGACTGAGGGGGGTGCCAGGTGCTCCTGGACTAGGGTCTCCTCCCACAGCAGCTCACTCACATGCCAGCCCCGTCTCTGGGTGGGTCTGCCAGGCCTCTGGAGCCCGAGTGTCCTCCATGACCTGCAGTACTGTTAGGCCTGAACACATGCTCTGCACGGCCTTGGTTTCTTTAATGAATGCCCTACTCTGGACCTTGAAGAGGTGTGCGGCAGCTGCTGGGGCAAAGGTGGTGCGGTGAGGGTTACTGCCCCGGCATTGACCGGTGGATTCTCTTTGTGCCTTCTAGCAAGGACGGCAGCATGGGGGTCAGGCACAGGCACGGTGGCGTGTACCGTCAGGATTGCAGTTTGGAGTTCTAATAAGACCAGTGGGCATGGAAGCAGCTGGCACAGGGAGTTTGGAGTGCACTGCTCCTGCCCTGCATTGGTGGTGGTGGGCGGGGAGGAGGGCTGCTTGAGGCGGAGGACATGTTTCAAAATACGGTTTGCTGACAAGTGAATTAGAACCTGGCTCTGGGTCTCAAGTATAGGAAGTAAGCCCCTTACACCTAGAGGATTACCTGCAGGGCTGTCCTTGGGGCAAGAGCCGCAGAGTCTCACAACTTCTCACCTTTTCTTCCATGTCTGAAAAAGATAAGTTGGTCACCCTTTTCTGTGCTGAAGATCTCAGCTGTTGCCAGGTCCCACCCTTGACCCATGTTAATCACAGGTTCAGCAACAATTTCCGGAAACGGGCCAGCTCTCAGATTTTGAGATTTAACAGAAGCCCGTCCCCCTCTGTACAGGAACCTAAGCCTGTTCCTGTGACCAGCTGCCCCCTGGTGAAATATTCCAGAAGTGAGGACAAGGAAGACAAGGAAGAGCTCTACCAGGAGAAAGGGCTCGGCCCATGCAGCACTCTAGTGCACAGACTTGTCCACTTTGGTAAATAACAGATTTCCTTCTAAATGGGGTTAGGGGAGACAGTGAGCTGACTTGACTTTATTTACTAGGAAATTAGGAATTGGAAGAGCCATTGCATTTTGCATTCATTCAGCCCTGGGTGTCACTCGTTTCAGCCACTCTGCAGCTGAGATGATTCTGTTCTTAAGAATTAAAAGCTCCTGCCACCCACCTCAAGGTGGCTTTAAGGACACTGGGGTCTCCACTCTCATTGTAACTAACTCGCGTCCCACACTGCTTGCCTGCCCAGGACGGGCAGCCCTTTTCCCCACCCGCTGGCTTCCACCTGTCCGTTCAGGAAGCTTTGATGAGCACAGCAGAACCCCTCCACATGCCGCTCCCTGCACTGCCCAGGAGATACGTGGCTTAGCTGTTGCTCCCCCTTCCCCGGCATGCTGGGCTGTTCCAGCAACTGGCCTGAGGTGGGTTTTCCAGACAGTCTACTCACAGGTCAGGATGGCATCCAGCTTTGCCACCACATGTCGTGCATTGTCCAGGCTGAAGCACATCGGGGGCTTAAACTTGAGGACGTTTCTCCCAGGGCCATCTGTGCTCAGCAAGATGTAGTTCTCTTTCAGCCTGTGAGGGCAGCCGGGACCCTTCCATGTTACCGTCCATGCCTTTGGTCTCATTGCAGAACCTTCCACAGCCTACTACCCACCAGGACACAGCACTAGCCATGCCCTCCCAGATGGCTGACCATCCTTTGTAGTTAAGCAGCAATGGTCCCTGCCTGGGGGTGCTGCCCCTACCCCCGCTCGCTAGTGCGGGGCGCCATCCCCGGAGTTGCAGTCTAAGTCAGTCCCTGAAGGAGCCCCAAGTGCCCTCAGCTCTAGTCATTTCCCTGCTGACGCTGTTTCTGTTCCCTGCCCCCCCAATCCCCCTAATAAAAAGGTTACCTAGAGATACTAAGTAGAGACTGCACGGTTCTTTCTAGGAAGATGTAACTTGCGAATGTAACTTGACATTTAACTAGGAAGGCACTTGTCCATTGAGATTGTGAGGTGATTGTATTTATTCTGACATGCGCCACCCCCTGCCCCACCTTTGATGATTTTATTTTGCAGTCTTGTCATGGGTAGGAAGTCAGCTTGTGCGCAGTCTGCTTTGTTACCGGGCATTCTCCCATCTGGTCCTTCCCAGGCTGGCACTGACTGCCTGGCTAAAGGACCGGGGTCTGGGCTTCCAGCTCTGCCACCTGCAGGCGGAACCACTGGGTTCCTGTGCCTCAGAATTGAGGTTGGCAGGGTGACAGATGAAGAGGGGAAGCTCGCTCCCCACACCCTCGGCACTGGGGGGAGGGGGGGGTGTGCTGGCCACTTAGAGGGGCCAGTCTCAAACAGAGGGAAAGGTTTTAACATCAGTACTGTTTCCCTGAACTCAGAACAAAGCACTTTTCACATTGTCAGAGCACTTCACCCAGAAGGGTTTGCTACTGGGGTGGGGCGGGGCAGGACAGTAAAAATGTGTCTTGCCTGGGGTTCAAGTGAAAGAACCTGAATTGGGCTGTGGACTGAGACAGTCCTGATAAGCCCATTCATCTGGGTACCCCTCACCTGACAAGGAACAAGAGTCCTGTCCCCTAAAAAAAACCCCATCCCCACAGCGTGGCTTTGGAGAAGGTGCTCTGGGGGGTGGGGTTCTGCAGCTTTGACACCAGGCTGGGGGCGGTCTGCACCCATTGGAGAAGCCTCTGCTGCCAGGCGCCGCCCTCCACTCCCCCGGGAGGGACGCGCTGCTCCGTAGCCGCCGCCTCAGTCCTGGGTGCTGCCTCCTCCACTCAACCCTTGAGCCCAGAAAGCACACTTTCTAGAAGAGCACCTGGATACCAAGTAGTCCGCCTCTTCTGTTGCCGGTGTCCTTGTGGCCTCATCTTTGATCAGATCCACGCCAATGAAGAGCCCGAGGCCCCTGGGGCAGACGCAACATCTCTAGTCAGGATTGAGGGACCATAGTCCCTGCTCTCACCCTTTGCTTGGGCCTCAGTTGAGACCCCAGAGGAAGGCCCACTGCCAAGAGCAGGAGCCCTTGGAGAATGGGGAAACCCTGCAGAACTGATGGGGAGGAGCCCTTGGTGTGGACTGAGGACAGGCTAGTTCAGCCTGGTTTGAATCCTCTTCCCTCCCCTGTAAGTGCCATCTGGTTTGGGCAACAGCACTTTAGTCCCTCTGCAGAGTGCAGGTAAAGGTTCCCCCCACCTGGGCTGGTTAGGAGGTGGGAGAAGAAACCCCGCCAGGCTGCTGGCAGGTGGCGACTGCTGCCCGGAACCTCACCTGATGTCCCCGATGATGGGATGTTTGGCTTTCTGCTGCCTGAGGAGGTCCATCAGGAAGCTGCCCACACAGACGGCGTGAGCCTGCAGCTGTTCCTTTTCCAGGACGTCCAGGACGGCCAGCCCCACAGCACAGGACACTGGGCTGCCACCAAACTGAGCCAGGGACAAAGGGCATGTCAGATACTCGGGAGAGGGAGCAATTGCCCAGGGAGGGCGAGAAGTCACACACACACCCACACACCCACACAGTCCTTCAGAGTTTAGTGCCGTAAATGGGTTTCCCCTGAGTGTCATGCCCATCCCCCACTGCTCCCCACCATGACTGTCCCACCTTTCCTGGTGCATCTCTGACAGTAAGCCTGGTCAGGTACTCATGGCCATGTAGCAGGAGCCCGGAGAAGATGCAGAATCAGAAGAGGGTGCACTGCATCCCCACAGCTGGCTTTTGCCGAAGGGCTTTAAGGGCCCCATCTTGTGGGCTGGCTAGACCCTTGGTATTGGACCAGTTCCCAACCTCTCCTTGAATGAGGGTCAAGCCAGCTGCCTGTGCCCACAGGAAAAGCTGCTGTGTGGCTCGTGGCTGAGGCTATGGCGGGCTTCAGGGTGCAGACTACAAGCTGGCTCCACGAGAGTCTCCTGGGCCTGAGGATTCATTCTATTTGGCTTGTGTGACAGCCATTTTTTATTAGGTGTTAACTATTTTCAAAATAAAAGAACACAAAAAGGTATTTCTGACTTAAACTGGCCTCTGGCTATCCGGGGCGCAGCTGTTCCCTTCAGTCACGCAGAGTGCCTTGACTCATCCTGCTCACCTGGCCTCGAGGGTGTCAGAGTGGGGACAGAAGCAAGCATGTCTTCCGAGACCATCTTTTATTAAAAACACCAAACATCTAAGGTGTGTCCCAGGGGTTCAGACAAGTCTACAGCTCTGGTGTCCACATACAGCCCAAGGACTAGAGTTTGGGGGCCACAGGCCTGGGGGTGGGGGATGGGGAAGCATTCAAAATAAGTAAATAAATTAAAAAACAAAACTGCATCGCCCGCCTGCCTACCTACTTGCCTTTATTCCTGCCTGCTTCCTTTCTTCCTCTTCAAAAATAAATACATCTCCTTAAAAGTCAGCTTGAAAGTGTGTAATTTACAGACAACAAAATACGATTGGACAAATGTATATACTACAATGAAGACATGCAACATTCTGGTCCCTCCTCAGACTTGTGTTCTCTTCCACTACTGGCCCAGGCAACCACTGACCTGCTTCTGTCACTTTAGCTTTGCCTTTTCCAGAATGTCATACACATGGAACCACAGAGTATGTTCCATTTTGTTCCATATTGTACCGTTTATTTTATTACTGCATTGTATTCCATTGTATGAGACTACAATCTGTTTAATCGGTTGAGGGCTCTTGGGTTATTTTGACTTCTGGCTGTCATGAATAAAACTTAACATTTATAACCAGTCTTGTAGACATATTCTCACTTCTCTTGGATAAGAGCTAAGTGTGGAACTATACAGGTGGCTGTACTTCTAAACTTCCCCCAAGTCGTCATACATACTGCATTGTCAAGACTAGTCTATGAAATTCTGGGCGTTCCACATCCTTACAAACACTTGGGATCGAGTCTTTAGCCACATTCTAATGAGGTGGTATCCCACAGAGTATCTTGAAAGTGTGGGTAGAGCCCCACTTGAGATCCTAAAAAGCTTCCTAGGTGATTCTACTATGTAGCAGCTTTCTGATATGTCCAAAACAAATTCTGTATGAATGGACACAGGATGAACTGAGGCTACTTGTATAATACTGTGAACTCATTAAAAGGTGGATTTTCTACCTACTAACACCCTCTCTGGTTAGAATCATGACCTTGCTAGGATGCTGAGCTAGCCTAGTAGATAGGTCTTTCCCCACCAAGGTGATCCAAGAGGAACAAAAGGAAATAAAACTTTGACAAGGTCCTAGAATCTAAAAGGTCATGTGTAGGATGTACTCATGGCCCAGTTCTATATGCATATTCACAGGAAACACCTGAAAAACTAAACTTTTACCCCTGCTAACTTGAGGCTCTAGAGAACAAGGAAGTAAAGATGGAGTCTGAGATGGAGTCATAAACTGGCTGCATCTGGAAGGCATGTCCGACATACACAGAGCCCCTGTCAAAGGCTCGAGAGACTTCCTGGTTCCAGACAGATTGAGATTTCTGCCCAGTCAGTAGACGGCCATTAATCTAACCAAGCAGAGACTCCAGTGGCTACGCATGACAAGGACATAGCCCCCACGGGATTCGTTCAGAGAGGGCACTGTAGAAACCAAAAGCAACAATATGATTTTCAAGTTGCCACATTATATTTAAGTCAGATGTTAAAATAACTAAAGGAAATTGTATTTAAGAACTAAAGAACAGAGCATGAAAATTATGCCGCACTGAAGACACTATCAATGAGAAAAATTAGAGAACCAAATAGAAATTCTGGAGGTGAAAAGCACAGGAACTAAAATTAAGTCCCTCAAATTAATTCAGCGGGGAGCTCTGTAGCCGATATGAGCGGGCAAATGAAAAAGTCAGCAAACTTGAAGGTAATGTGAACTGAGTTTCTCTAGTCTGAAGACCAGGAAAACAAACACAAAAACGAGCAGTTTCAGAGACCGGTGGGACACAGGCATAGAAGAGAGAAAAACTGAAGAAACAATGGTCAAAAACTCCACAAATTTGATACAAAAAATTTCACAACACTGCACATCAAATGAACTCCAAGTAAAATCAACAAATGCTTTCTGTACCCAGACACAACATAACCAGACTGTCAAAAGACAAAGAAGAGCTGCACCCTGGTGACTCAGGCATACGCCTGTGGCCCCGGATGGTATAGTCCACGCAGAGCCCAAGGACCTAGGTTTGTGGCCCAGTGCAGGGAATATGGGGAAACAACCATGAACAACTAAATGAAAGTTTTTCCCTTCTCTCTCTGCCTGCCCTGCCTGCCTGCCTACTTGCTTTCATTCTGTCTTGCTTGCTTCTTAAAAAAAAAAAAAAAAAAAGGCAAGGTGGTAGCGATGAAGATACAAACTTTCAGTTAAATGAGTCCTGGGCATGAAATGTGCAGCTTGGTGATTATATTATAATAACTAGACTACCGTGCTAATTTTACAATATGTAGCTATCACCCACTTTTTGAAAGTTCATATTACAATACTTTGCTCAGGCGAAAGACCTACATTAGTACTTGTTTTCATGAACAAAGAAATCTGAAGAGGATTTTTGCTTTCACAACAAAAGACCACACGTGACAGGCAAGCAGCATTCCCTGTTTTGCAGTGAGTCACAGAGATGGCAGCAAGTAACACCAGGAACTCCTTCCCCAGAACTACTGCCGTGTATCTGTCATGCCTGCCTGCACTTGCTTTATGTTAGTGTTATCTTAGGTTGTATGTGTTTGGTATGATTTGGCAGGTTAATTTTTGTGTCTGGGAATACTCAATTTTTTTCATATAAATAATGGTAATTTATTCTTTATGCCATTTTCAGTTTACAGCAGTTTCATAGAAAAACTCTAGTATCAAAATATTGTATCCTGTACCTGAAACTAATATGCAAATTAATGTCATGTCAATTATATTTTTAAAAAGAGAGTATTGAAATCAGCAAGAGAAGGACATCATGTAAGGAGGTCATCAAATTAAGAGCAAATTCATCCGAAACCTTCAATAAAAGGCAGAAGGCAGTGGGATGACATGTTCAAAGTGATGATAGAAAAATAGTCAAAGCACACCCTGGTGGCTCAGGTGTTAAGCTTGTGCCTGGGGAACAGACCATGTACTGCCTGAGAACCTGGGTTTGCAGCTCGGGGCAGTGGGAGAAACAAAAATGAACAACTAAATAACACGCTTCTTCCTCCCTGCCTGCTACCTGCCTGCCTTCCTGTTACACCAAAAAAAAAAAAGTTGAGAATTCTAGATAAGGTAAACATATCCTTCAAAGATGCAGGAGAAAATAAGGCAATTCTAGAGAAAAACTAAAGTTTCGTCACTAGCAAAACTATTTTACAAGAAATATGAATGGCATTTCTTCAGATTGAAAAGAAAGGACATCAGACGGTAACTCAAATGTAAATGAAGAAATAAAGAGCACTGGTAAGGACGCAAGTATGTTGAAAGCAAAGGAGAGAGAAGCTATACCATGCAAACAGTAACGACAGAGCTGGGCGGCTGTACTAATACCAGACATGAAAGTCGAGAAGATTTAAATTACTAGCAACATGGGAAAACCTTTGTAATGCTGTCAATTTACTAAAACATTACATGAATAAAATGCACTTAACAGAGTCCCAAAATGCATAAGGCAAAATCTAGTAGAAATTTAATAATAATAGTTGGAGACTTCAATCTCTCGTTTTCAAGAACGGACAGAACAACTAGACAGAAGATGACAAAGGAAACACAACACTTGAACAGCACTAAAACCCCACGAGACCTCACAAATATACAGAACACTCCAGAACACTCCACTCCAAAAAAGGCAGGATACATACTCACGTACAGATGGAGCATTCTCTAGGATAGACTCTAAGTCATAAAACAAGTGGTAATTATTGTGAAAGTCTGAAATCATACAAAGTGTCTTTTCTTATCTCAACAGAATGACATTAGAGATAACAGACTAGTGGAAAACGCGATATGTGGAAATTAAATATCATACTTTAAAAATTTTAAAACTGAGTCGAAGTCACAGGGAGATTAGAAAATCCTTAGAAATGAGTGAAAATGAAAACACAAAAGTACTAAAACTTACGTGATGCAGTGAAGTCAGTGCTTATAAGGGAAATGTATAAAATCTGTTATGTAAAAACCTGTTATAAATTTAAAAAAATAACAATAACTTTTCTACCTTAAGAAACCACAAAAAGGGGGCATGCCCAGGTGGCTTAACCATCTAGTACATTTTGGGAGCAGTCCCACGTACACCCCGAAGTCATGAGTTCAACCCTGGGGGAGCAACCAATGTGAACAATGAAATAAAAAATAAAGTACTGCTTTAGCCTCTCTCTTCCTGCCTCCCTACTCTCGTCATTCCTGCCTGCACCTTACCTTAAAAAAAAAAAAAAAAAAGGCACGCCCTTGTGGAGTATCTGTCAGGTCAATCCCCTTGAAGGGGCTCAAGGTCACATACCTCTGGGTTTGAGTCCCGGATCTGTTGGGAAACAAGTGTGAACAACTAAATAAAAATAAAAATGCTTCCTTCTCTCTCTTCCTGTCTGTTGACCTTCATCCCTGCCTGCACCTTTCCTTTAAAACACAGTTAAAAAAAAAAAAAAAAGAAATCACAAAAAAGAGCAAAGCCCAAAGCAAGAAAAAAGGGGAACCATACAAGACTAGAGTGGAAATAAAAAGAAATGAAGAAAAACAGAAAGTCAACAAAGCTAAAAGTTGTTTCTTTGAGAAGACTGACAGACTTCAACTAGATTGATCAAGAAAATGACTCAAATGACTAAGATTAGGAATGAAAGAGACACATCACTACCAATCTTAAGCAGAAAGGATTATAAAAGAATGTGAACAACTTTATGTCAATAAACTAGATAAGTTAGATGAAATGGGCATTTTCAAAAAAATGAAAATACTGGCATTGACTTGAGAAGAAATAGAAAACTT